>CM035160.1:93620417-94032503 GCA_020205615.1 Panax quinquefolius | reverse complement strand
AATAACGATACTTGCATGCTAATCTAACAAGTTTAGAGTTAGGAAAACTTGCATAATCATAATAACTATCTCGGCGAAAGTGTGGAGATGGGAAGCTTGTATCATCATGAATAACCTGGATACAATTAAGTTCATTAATGGAAATACTTTACTCAATAAAGTATAGCATATGAAATTTGCATATGAAGCTTTAGGATTAGAAAACTTGTATAAACACAACTAACTCAGCGAGAGTATGGAGTTAGAGAACTTGCTTTCATGGCGTAGATTAAAGCTGTTATAATCCAAATCACAATATCCTATATACATTGTAGTTAACATGACATGATTAGTCATAATCAACACTACATCACGTATGGTTTCAATGTCTAACCATGTAATCAAATCATATTCCTAAGCGATAATAAATTAGATTAGGTATTAACACCATGTTCATTCGACACATTACAATACTATAATAATGAATTTATTTGGTCTTATAGTATTATTATCAAAATTTCGGACTTACATGCAAGATAGAAGTTATTTGAACATTACGCTAAATGGCATGGCGCCACGATTTATCTTGTGGGTCGTATTGCTTGTTGAGGTGGCGCTTCATTCATGAGAAATATCTGTGGTCTCGGCGTTGATGCGAAATTGGTGACTGCAATGAAGTCTGATGTATGTGACTTTTTGGCGCTAAAGCGCGAAACTTGATTGCTAGGCGTGAATTTTGTGTTGGGCGCTGAAAACTCGAGAACCAAAAGAAGAATAGAACCAAAGCTCATCTTAAATTTGTAACAACAATTCATCCTAACTCATATGTATAACTTATATAAATTACACACACATACACACGTTAACAATCATATCTATACCAATTACCAACAATTGAACAACAAATTTAAAAGACTTAAATCACTAAAATAATATTTGGTTAAAACTCAAAACTCCATTGTTGACAAATAAAATACAGTGAACCGAATTTCCACTGTTATCAACCAAATTTGATTCTTTTGAAATACAATCATACCAACAATATCAGAAACTTAAATCCTTGAAAACATTGTTTTCCTTTAAAACCAAACTTTTTAAAACTCCATTGTTGATATCTTGATATAAAAAATATACAAGATTGGGCGTAAATCCGTAATTATAACCAACTTAATACTTTTGAAATACTAGAATACTAACATATATTCCAATTTACATATACAAAGTTCAATTCGCGTATTAGTTCACAATTTGTATAATCATATACCAATTTTGTTATTTTGCAAACATACGTTCATACATGTTTTTCAATGTAAAACCAAGTTCCTCTTTCTTTAACACGTAATTAGCATTATATACATGTTAAGCATACAATCACCTATCAATATACGCTAGTATAACAATTACCAAAACATAGTTTACAAGAATTTTGTAAAAACTTATACATAGTGAAGTTTAAGAACACAGACTATCAAATTCGCAGTAAGTATATGACGTAAAACATATATGGTTACATATACATAAATTAAGGTTATAAGCACCTACCTTTTTGTTGATTTTAGAAAACTTGTCAACAAAACTTGTTTTGGAAAATCTTGCACTTGGCTTCTTCTCAAAGTCTCTGAACTTTTCCTTTCTCTTTTCTTACTTCTCTCAACAATAGACTAGGTACTACCATTGAGCGTAAAATTGATAATCATATACGTAAAATAACTGTTATGGCAATAATAAGCCTATTTACTCTTATCAGTTACCAAACATATAACGTATAATCTTATAAATATAAATATATTTTATTTATATATTTGTTTTATTCTATTAATAATATAATTTAAAATTAACAAGAATTTTAAAAGCCATAAGGCCTTGTTTGGCAAACCATTTATAAAATAAAGGATTAATATACTTACACCTTGTTTGGCAAAACTAAATTAAAATTACTTTAATTTATTTTAATAACTCTTTATCACATAGTAATTTGTCGCTTTATTTAATAACAATTTATTAAATAAATCACTTAATCACATAACTCAATCCACATAACACATTAATTATTTAACAAATAAATAATTAACTAAATCAACTCCATCAAATTGAACAATTATCTATTCAATAATAAACACATGCAATAAATATTTATATAAATCAATAAATATTTATAATTTACATTTAAAAATCTGGAATGTTACATCATTCCCCTCTTATAAGGATTCTGTCCCCAGAATCACAACTCAAATAACACATTCGTTACATTACCCTTAGCGTAACAAGCCTTGGTTCAGTCCCAGATTATTGTGGGGTAGATTGCCTTGGTTCAGTAGTAGGTTATGGGGTAGGTTCAGGCCTTGCTTGTTGAATTGGTGTCATCTGACAACTTAACTTGTTATGCCCATACTCCTCGCACATAGAACACCTAACATGTGTCCCTTTCCTAGATGACTTGGTCTTACTCTTAGGCTCTTTATTAGGATCCTTACTCCTATTTTTCTTAGGTCTGCCTGCTATTTTCTTGGTTGGTACTAGAGACAACAATATTGTCATGTTGGCAAGAGGCCATTCATTTGAACCCCCCATTGGACTTAACAAGTGGTTATACAATTTAAGATAAGTCTCTACATAATAGTAGGAATCAACATAGTTCTAAATTGGTTGTTCCATGTGAAGGATTCCAATTGCTCCATGGTGGCAAGGAATGCCAGATAACTACCATACCCCACATGAACAAGTCCTAACCTCTATGTCTACCTTGTATTTCCCACTCTTATCAGACACTTCAAACTTGTGCCCCCTATCCCACTCATACTCATAATATTTGGTTAACTCAATGATCTTATTAACCTTTGTCATAATCCTAGGACATAACTTTACATCTATTTTTTGCATCTCATCTCTCTTTGAATGAATTCTACCCATGACTTATGTTTTTATATCTTCAAACATTATTAGTAGTGGTTTATACCTAGCCTCTAGGATCCAACTATTAAAACATTTAGACATGTTATTAGTCACAACATCACATTTGGTTTCACAAGAAAAAATGTCTTACTCCACTGCTTAGGAGGAATATTTAAAAGATGAGTCTGAGCATCCTTATTCTCCTTTCTGATGTCAACCATTGCCTTCTTAAATCATGAGGATTCTTCGGCCTTGGTTTGTTCTCTAAAACATCACCTTCAAGGTCGCTCCCTAAGAATTTCTTCCTCCAGGTTAGCATAGATGTGTCTTCAGACAACATCTATGATGCGCCTCGCAAAAGCTCTTGTATGGTGAGACACCAAACCCTTGCATTAATACAATAAAAACAAGTTTAGTAGTAATATAACATAATATTCTAACCAAGTAATATAACAAAATATGCGAGTAAAAATAATTTAGTTGTTTATACCTTTTGTTGGTGGAGTTATCAAGGTCCATCCTCCACCTAATTATATGCCAACATCCTCAAGCAATAACCTCGTAAACCAACTCCAAGAATCCTTGTTTTCACTTTCAACCACTGCCCAAGCAATTGTGAACATTTGGTTGTTTGCATCCCTACCAATAACAAATAACAACTCACCCCTGCAGTATGTCTTTAAGAAACAACCATCAAGCCCTATTATGTGTCTGCATCCCTCCAACCAATTTTGTTTCATGACTTTAAAACAAATGTACATTTCTGGAATCTAGGTAGAGTGCCTCCATCACCTCTAATTTGAGTGCTGTGGTGCTAGGATTTGTAGCTAGAATCTCATTCCCATACTCCCAGACTTTAGAATAATGCTCCTTCAAAGTTTTCTCAATTTCACTTAAATCCACTCTTTTTACTTGTCGACACTATGGTAATGATGACTGCAGTCCAAACCTCTGTTTAATTGCTGTCTGCAATTCCCTCAGACTCATCCTTGGTTTTGCTCTTATGGTATCCCCAAACTTGTCAACCAACCATCTAGACCTAACAATCCTAATCCTTGTTTTCCTCACACAATAATGCTTCTCATTGTATGATTTAATTTGAAACACCTTCTCCCTTGGCACATAACTAGCCCATAACCCCCATGGACAGTTCTTAGCACACTTTGCTTGTATTCTTCTTTTCTCATTATAAGAAAAATATATTCCCTTTCCATAATCAACTACATAATTCACAATAGCTTCCCTACATTGTTCAGGTCCAGTGAATGTCATATCAACTTCAAATTTTATCTTGGTAATTGGAGTGTTGGGATTATATGTTGGAAGAACTCTTTTCACTTTTATTTGTGGCTCTTCTCCTTCCCTTTCATTGTTACTACTAAATTCACCACTTAGAGGAATCTCATCATCAAAATCTTCTTCATTTTCTACCCAAGGCATCATTCCTTTTGTCCCAAACCCCAATTCATCCTCATCATTTGAAAATGTTGGTTCAACTTCTTCAACCTCTTCTACATTCTTGGTTTTTCTAGCTTTCCTAGCCTTTTTCTCCTGCTAGTGCTCTTTTGTGTACTAATATCCACATTTGGTTCAGTCATTGTTAGATTTTTAGCTTTACATGTAGTTGATCCACCTTTAGCAGTCTTGAGGCCTCAGGCTGCTCTCTTGGGATAGGTTGAGCCCCAACCTCCTCACTTGGTTCTTCATCAATGTTTACTTCACACTGCACAATGTTAACCAACTCTTGTTCTTTTCCTTTTTTTATCTCTTCCTTTCTTTTCCTTATATTTATCAACTCCTCATTCCCATCATCATCACTAGCACCACTTAACTCCTCAGCACTTTCCTGATCGCTACCATCGTCATCTGTATGCTTTGGTGCTTCCTCATCTCTGATATCAACCACATCCCCTGTTGCAGGTGCTTCTTCATTATCCTCATGGTCACAGTATATATATATATATATTCCTAGTTTTCAGAGCTTCTTCAATTAGAAGTCTTACACTACTGTCATCATGAAGAAGTTCTAGACCATTCTTCAAACTAAACCCTACCAATTTGAAGTACATAGCAAAGTCTCTTTTATACCCTAGATGTTTTACCAACTTCACCATCTTGTCAACATTCAAGTAATCTCCATCAGCCCCCTCATAAGTTTCTTTCCTTCCACCCTCATAAACATATGATCCATCATCCTTAGTAACAAACTGACCTCCATGGTAAAATTCAACATCAAAGTACTTCATGTTGCATGAAACATAATGCACACTCATTACTATTAAACATTAAACAAATTACAGAGTCACACAAATTACAGAGCCAACCAGACTAAATTGAAATTCCCAATTTTATACTTTGTAAACATTAAAGAAATTAACTACTCAAAATCTGTGAACACAAACAACAATACACAGTCACACATTTCACTTTAATCACTGTTAATAAATTGAAACCCACTTTAAACCACAATAATATTAGTTTAAACAAGTGAACAACAACTTAAACCCAATAATATTAGTTTAAACAAGTACAAGGGAAACTTTTGTACCAAAACTCCACCGAACTTCATTTTTAACAAAAACCAGATGAAAAGGAGTGCAATATTTAATTTATCAGAAAAAATGGGTGCAACCCAGACATCACTTACTTGTTTGGTAGAAGATCTAAACCCTAACTTTTTTGAAATGGTCCCCATCCTTCTTCGTCGCTTGTTCTCGCCTGATACCCACCTTCTTCCTCGATTTCTTCTCAGACAAAAGTGCACTTTTGATCCCTAGTAAATTTGTTTCTCTCGCTTCTTTCATTTGGTGTCTGTCCGTTCCACTTGTTTCGATTGTCGACGTTGGGATTTTTATTTATCCCTTTTCTGTTCTTGTTCTTTGGTGTTCTCATATTAGGTGAGATTTGTATGAAAAAACAAGTTGTGAAAAGGTCCGACATGCATATGTCGACGATTTGACTGTAAGAGTCGCCAATTGGTTTTTTAAATGGTTGTACCAACACAACCGAGAAAAGGTTTGCACATTGACCCAGTGATGTGACACTGCTAAACGGGTCTGTGAAACCAAGATTCATTAGGGTCTGGGGGCTTGATTATGCAGAGGGAAGGTGTTAGGCACCCTTCGACATTCGTGTTACCACGGTGATCACCATTTTTCAAGAAATTATTATATGAATGTTTGTGTGGGGGTCAATGTGCAGTTATACGGAAGTAGTGCGAGGCCTCGTTCACACCTATATACACAGGGTTTGAATTTGTGTAAAAATTCAGTTTTGAACAAGATATGGCAGTGATGTTTTATAAAAAAAAGTTTTTTTCAAACCTTTATGCTCAATAGTAATTGAGACCTTTTACACTTCCATTTTTATTTAAATGTTCAGCTTAATTGCTTTTAATTTTCGAGATACGAAGCATCTTCGAGAAAATAATGTACAAAACAGTGCCGAACTCCTCGTGAGCATGAAAACCATCTGAAGAAATCCAAACACCGTGAATAAATTTACAAACTCCTTATAGCTGAAAATGTTCATCACGGGAATCGAATCTAGATCCAGTAGACTGAATCTGTGATCACATGATTCCTAGGCTCACATGATGCCATAATTGATATGAAAATAGTAAATAGTTATATATATAAAAGTCAGTAAATATATATATATATATTGACATGATCAGCCACCACGAAGCACCTCCATGGGGGATCGAAAATGTAAATAAAGCTGTAAAAGCAATCAACCACCACGAAATAAACTCCAGGCGGGACGAAAAGTAAATATATATATATATATAAAAGCAGTAAATGCACCGAATGTAAAATCTAGGCTCATCGAACAAAGTTCGACAACATTTGATATATATATATATATATATATATATATATATATAAAGCAGTAAACGCACCGGATGTAAAATCCAGGCTCATCGAACAGAGTTCGACACACAGTTCATATATATAAGTATATATATACGAAAGCAAATAAACGCTCCAGACGTAAGTCAAGGCTCATTGAACATAGTTCGACACACAGTTCATATATATAAGTATATATATATACGAAAGCAATTAAACACTCTAGACGTAAGTCTAGGCTCAATCGAGGCATAACTCGATAATTTTTGTCCATATATAAAAAAATATATATAAGTATATGTATATATAAACTGAAATGAAACCACGGACCGAAGTCTGGGCATACACACGTAACACGACTCTCAACGTGAAGAATGGTGTGTGCAAAGATGAAGAGAAAGACTTTAAAGTGTGTAAGAAGGCTTACAGTGGACTGCCAAAGAAGACTTCTATAACTTTAAGTGGATGAACACTCGGCTCCCGTCGGTACAAATAGTAGCTATATGTGATCTCACAAGTGTTTAAAATGAGAAAACACTCAGTTTAGGTTGTGTACAAAGCAAATTTAATAGGGCTTCCTTGCCTTTTCTCTTATACAAATGGCCACCCAAGCCCTCTACTTATAGAGGGGGGAGCCGCAGGTGTTCCTGCGGCTGTCAGGGATGCCCCGAGCTTCTCGGGTCCCGCTGTCTCGAAGTACATGCACGCATGCACTGTGATATTCGCTCGAACTTTCAGAATTGCAATCCGGGCATCCGATTGAGGTATATAAGACCTATTTCGGACCGTCATTGTCGAGAGTTACACAAAGACATGGGATTAAAGGTTGTACGAAGTCAGGAAGATGGGACCATGCCCTCTGGTCTTCAAGCTTCAAATTCTATCCGTTGCCCTGCGTAATAGTCACTCGAGATTTGACCTCCTTGATTCTTGTAGGACATTGTTGTGTAGAAATGTATGTATGAGATGTTGAGACGGCACAATGTGGGGTCAAGGTGATAAGATGACGACTTTGCCCCTCACCGGGGTCATCTCCGGTTTGGGCTAATAAAGCAGACGTTGCTCAGGGTTATCTCTGAGATTGAACTGCTGCAAGTGTTGAAGGTCCTCAGTGTCATATCTGAGGTGTGTCTGTCTTCCCGGTGTAATCTCCGGGTCTTGTCTGAAAGTGCATCGTGTGAGAGTCCGAGGTTGAAGGCGATCGCATGCATTTAAAGCAAGCATTTACAGGGGTTATCTCCTAAGCGCAAATCGCATTCCTTGGGGTTATCTCAAGGTTAGCACTACTATTCTCGATGTTGTTTTTCGGGATCGGAACCGAGCATCTCGGGGGTTATCTCAGAGACATAAGCATCCTTTTCGGTGGAATTTACGGTATTTGAAGCGCATCATCTCCAAGGTTATCTTCGAAGACTAATCGCCCTCCCGCAATGTCGGTGGTGTGCGAGAAAATTTCAGTGTCTCACAGATGCCCTCTTTATCATATTCATGTAATGAAATGGCATGGATATGATAAAGAATCTAGACACATGAAATGCAACAAGATAAACATGATGCCATATATGCAGTGAATAAGATGCAAATGTATGATGCATATGGATTGTTGGATTGTTCTCCAACATGATGGGAAGATTACCGGCTCCACGTGGCTTCCATTTGGGATGGCAATAGATAATGTGACTCGATGAACTGTCATGGACGTGCGATCCATAGCTACCAGGAATCTTTGGGATTTTTTGACATTGGGGTTATCACCAAAGTCTTGAATCATGGACATAGACTTTATACTGAAGATGTACCTCTCATGTATAAGAGACTCTGTGTGGATGTGTCTTTGTCTGTTTGAGGATGTGTATAACATATTCCATTATCGGTCTTCCCCGATGAGGTTGATCCTTCCTGGTTTGTATCGCCAGGATATATCAATGTTCTGTTGGATTTACTGCCAATAGTTTGTGTTGTCAGGGTTGCCTGACCTTCGCTGATATATACGTCATCGGATAGCATCCCTGTTGGGCGAACTGTCAAGGTTGTTTGACCTTCGTTGACTTGTGCATTAACGGAAAATGCGTGACACCCCCGTCGGGGATCTGCTTTATCTTCGCTGATGTGTGCATCAACAGAAAATGCGTGATACCCCCGCCGAGGATATGTACTTCGACATATGAAAACATGTGATACCCCCGCCGGGGTTTCTATATTTGGACGAGATGAAGGCGTGTGATGCCCGTTGGGGTTACGCTGAGAATGCGTGATGCCCCATTGGGGATATGTATTTAGACGACGATGAAGGCGCGTGATGCCCATTTGGGATCTTATATGATAATGTGTGATGCCCCACGGGATTTACGTATGATGAATATGTGATACCCTCGCTGGGGATTTTGTATGAGGATGCGTGATGCCCCCACCGGGGATCTGCAAAGGATTAGGGTGACGACCCTGAATTGGTAGCATCGGACCTGCGTAAGGTATTGCCGAGTGTGATTTGTAACAACTGAAATCATCAGCATAATGTACCCTATGCTCGAGCGAACACCAATGAGTGATGCGCAGACCCACGTTTCGGTCTGAGAAACTAGGATTGCAAGCTATTCTACTCAATCGCGTAGCGTTTTTATTCCTGATTTGGCTTTTTCAGGTGGTGAGAACTCCGTTCCAACTAGAACTGGACCAAAATGGAGGGGTGGGACCCAAGTAGGGGAGCCACAGGTACACCTACAGCAGCTATAGATGGACCTGCAGCCAGCCGTGAGTGGCTATTAATGCTTCAGATCTGCCGAGTTCGGACGTCTTTCTGCAATTTCTGCCATCGTACAAGTGTTTTGCACTGTCCTGGTAATGTATGAATGTCTTCTTTTCTAGTTTTTATCTGTTGGAAAATGACTTATCACATAAAATGCATCACACCCTTTCTGAGGTGATTTGGAGACTTTGTCCAAATATTATGGATTCGGATCAGCCAAATAGTTCCCGCAGGACCACTTCTGGTGTATGGAGAAGGGCTTTTGAAGTGCCTCGACCCCATTCTGTTAGACAACCTTGTCAGTTGGTGGAGGCGGTGATACGTCCAATCCAGGTTGATGTGCCGGACGTTGAGGAAAAAGAGAAGGTTGTTCCGGTTGCGGATTCTACTTCTATTGCACATGTTCCCCGTAGGGACCTCCCGAGTATTCAGGTGGCAAACCCAGAACTTCTAGGTGATTTGAGTCAACATCCCTCGATGTACTTTCACGCCAACGAGGTATCAGGTTAGATCTTTAATCTTCCTTCTTTCCTATTGATGAGGAGTAAAGGATTTTGATGTTGATTTGTATTTCTTGTAGGTTCCCCGCTTTACCCAGCCTCGAGGGAATTGATTCAACATTCACTCTATGTACCAGGCTCCGTATCCTGACTATAGAGCGATTGTGTATGACTGGGGATTTGGGGCATTCTTTTCTATCCTTCCCCGTTGATGTCCCTGGGGTTACCTCATGGCATTGTCTGAGCGCTGGGTTCACCAGACTCAGTCGCTCCATTTGCTGGACTATAAGGTGATGATGATAGATTGGCTAGCTTATGTCTGAGATCTGACTCATTTGACACAGATTGACAGTTTGACCTAGTGACTGGACCGGGCACATTTCTTTATCCAGCATTTGGGCCGAGATCCGACAGAGGCAGATACTTTTGATCCTTCCAGCTCAGGAGTTGGCCCATCAGATGACCCATTTGGCTTTGCTGGTGCAGATCCTCCCTTGTATAGGCCTGATATCCTTGTTGATAGAGATCTAGTGACTCAGGAGGAGTTACATCAGGTGGACATGATTGATGATGTAGATATTGACACCATTGTCTTCTTCTAATGTGTATTCTCGTTATCTCTTTTGATAGGCCTCTGTTAGATATTGGGTGACTATGCCTCATTCTCGCTATATCTTTTGATAGGCCTCTGTTAGTAGTAGGGCGTCTGTGCCCCATTTCCCTGTATTTTTAGCTGTACAGAGATGATGTATTAGATGATGATATACTTAGGAATGTATGTATAATTTTTCATTCCCTATATCATATTGCCATCTATTATCTGTAATGCATGTATTATGTTATGCATATGTATGTATGTCCAGAAATATTCAGCATTGACCCCTGGATGGTCTTATGATACGGCCTACACAGATGTCTTCTTCGACAGTCAGCCGTATAGATCACACCCCACCAGACTTGGTAGCCTCCCATCTGAGGTCATGGTATGATAGTATGTCACCTTCAGATAGGGTGATCGTAGATCTACTACTACATCATTCTATGACCCTCTTGATGTTTCAGGTTCCTGCAACTTTTTTGGAGGGTATGCTGGAGTGTTGGATACCAGAGAGATATGTCTTCCGGTTTGGTATCCAGGAGCTAACTCCTACATTAGATGAGTATAAGCGGTTGACGGCTTTGCCCTTGTATTGGACCTTAGCGCTCATACGGTCATTGGAGATATCGCTGCGATTCGTGACCCTCAAGTTTACGGCGTAGAGTGGTAGAGGATGAGATTACATCTGGTCATGTACTATCCTAGTATTTCCTAATAGACAGGTTTGGCTCATTGGACAGCTACACACGTCATTCTAGGGATTTCACCATACTAGAGGATCAGTGGCATTTGGCCAGGGTGGATGTACTCTTGATGTGTATAGTGGCGTATGTGTACATGTCACATCATATGGATGAGCTGGACATCGGTGTTATCATGGCAGTGAGAGCTCTCAGGGAGGGTCATACCATTATTCTGATTATTGTGGCGGAGACGCTGAGGTCGGCCACATTTTGCGTAAAGACTCTACCTACGAGGGGTATTCACGAGCGATTGGTCGTATTTATGACGTGTGGTTTATGTCACACTTGAGATCGATTGACACTTTCTGCCGACACGGGTATTGCTTTACCCATGATATAGCTATGTCTTACTCCTTTCAGCCATCAGAGTGTATAGACGCTATGTCTTGGTCGATATTCTTGGCGGAGATCAGTGATCCGTTTGTCATTCTTCTGTGCACAGGGCTAAGCTCACCCTACAACTTTATTACTCATGCTCCGGGCATGTATTATCTCCCTCTGGCTGGTTTGAGAGGCATGACTACCTATCATCCACTGGCCGTGATGTCGCAGTTTGACCCGTTCTAGGACTTCCATCCTTTTGAGGGGGCGCTAGGTCAGCATTTAGATTCTCGCCATATATCAACAGAGGACTGATCCCAGGTGTATGCATGTTGGGATCAGAGTGAGATAGCTGATTTCTCTGTTAGCCATCCGGGCTGTTCACCAGAGTATTCTGCGTTGATGGAGACAGAGACTTCATCGGTTGTGGTTGTATCCACAGTGCCGGAGATTAATTCAGATGATGGAGAGTCCATGGAGGATATTGATTTCCACACCAAAGAGGAGCCATCTACTGGGTTGCCAGTAGCTCTATTAGATTCTCCCAGTACTAGCACTATTGTGATCCAGCATTCAACACAGTACTTCGAGCAGAGTCTTCATCTGATGACCTTCGAGAGAGATCAGGCTAGAGCCTTGATGTTGACAGCTCTTGATAGGAGAGACGCAACTCTATTAGAGAGAGACGAGACATTAGCTCGTACAAATGCCGCTGTTTTTGAGCGGGATGAGGCCATATCCGCCAGAGATACCGTGATAGTGGAGAGGGATAGCGCCATATCTGTGACATCCAAGATTTTTAGAATTTATAAATGAGAATTTTATAAATAAAATAATTATTTATGAGATATGTTGGGTGTGAGTATGTGTATGTCATATATTGTAGAATATGTGAATTAATGTGAAGAGAATGTTATATATTAATTTTAATATATATAAATATTTAATTGAATTATTTATTGAGTTAAATAAATAAATTTTGTTTTGATTATAGAGTAATGTAATTAAGTGTAGTAGCTTAATTAAATGAATATTTTGTATTTAATTTAATTAATATAATAATTTTATGTTATAGTTCTAATTTAATTGAGATACTTAAATTAGATGAGTTATGTGATGATTGTTACGAAATTATAATTAACAAGAAAATATAATTATGTGACAATTTGATGAGATTGATTGATGTTAAACTATTGATTAATTAAAATAATGAGTATTTGCCAAACATGGTTTTAGGCTTTTCAAGTTCAAGTTGGTGTAACCTATGTATTAACTAGTAATTAGTATATATAATAATTACTAGGAGTTACATATATTATATATTACTGGTAATGTATATTATATGTATATACTATAAGTTAGTACGTTAGTTTTAGAAAACAAACCAAAGAAAGAAAGAAGAAGAGAGTTAGAGAGAGTTGTCTGAGAAGAAAAAGAAGAAGAAGAGGAAGAAAAAGAAGAAGAAGGGAAAGCTTTGAGAAGACAAAACAAGCTTCATCATCATCATCATCTCCATTTCTCTCTTAAATTCATACTAATAAAGTTATAATCTAAATTTCTTGTTTTAATTATATTTTTTTATGTTCTTCATAATGTAGTTCACTGATAATTGTTATATAGAAGTTGTATTGAGTAATTATATTCATGGAAAAGTGGTTTGTAGAAGAAAATTAAGATAACGATGTTCTGTATATGAAAATGGCTTAGTAATTCCAAAATTTGATGTTCAATCTTTGCTATAATCTGTAAATTGATGTTGGATTATGTTAGTATGTTAAGAAACGAAAGCGGCGTAGTTTAAATCATGTCAATTGGTTAAGTAACGAATTCGTGGCTATTGAATTCGCTAAATATGTAAAAATGTAGAAAATTTGGAAATTAGGGGTTTTGGTTCCTCAAAATTATGTAAATATGATATTTATGTAGTTAGAATGGTGTATGGCATGTGTAACTATGGTATTACAAAAGTTTTGGTTGCTAGGTCATGATTTCTGTAGGAATTGGGTTGAGATGGGTGATCTGCGAAATGTGAGTTCTTCTTTAGATTTACATTTGAGTATGGTAGCTGGCCATCACCCACAGCAGAACTTGGCAATTGCTTATTATGGTTTTTTCATGATCGAGCACCGGTAGCAATTGCTTTTGAGATGCAGAGCTTGGGACAGTCAAGGCTGGCAGGTAATCTGAGCTCAGCGATTAAGTCACTTTATTTGTAGAGTCGTGACTAATGGACTTAATCTAGTTTGGCAAGCATATTAATGATGTTAAGACATATTGTGGACTATAATAATGATTGTAATGAGATGTAATATAAAATGGGAAGATTTTAAGTAATTATTTAAATAAGTTATGAAATGAAACTAAATGTGATGTTTTTAAAAGTTGAAGATAAATGATAAGGTTTATGTTGGTTTATAGTGAGATATAAGTTGAAAGAACGATTTGAGTGTTAACTTGATTGGTTAATCTAATATATGTTTAAAAGGATGTAAATACGCGTAGAAGACTTAATTGTCAATTGTAAGAGAAGTGTAACGAGATATAAGGCGGAGGTTATATAACCTAGTTGTTACTAACAAGTGTAATGCATCTAATATGTGGTAATGGAATCTATGACGACTTTAATGAAAGTTAAGTGTCGGTTTCGAAAGAAGTATAAAGGAACACAAAATGGGATTATGCAATGATTAGTGTTATACGAAGAGGAGTAAACACTTGAAGATATGTGTTAAGCTTCAAAGAGACGCAAGTTATAAAAGATTAAGACTAAGAGTTCTTATGGTTTCGTTATATATGTAACTAATGCATGTGAATATGAACCTTTGAACTGTTGTAGGATGTATGCAAAGCATTTAAGCTATTTTTCGGTAATTGGTAATCTATGAACCAGGCAAGTCATTCAGTTCCTATTTGGTATGTGAATTTAATTGTTTTAAATCTTTATTGCAAAGAGCATGATGTGTTATATTTATGTTGAATGTATGAAATGTTAAAGTCAACTTATGACTACATTGATTGAGTAAAGCGTGCTGATTGAGTAAGGAACTCAATTTTTATATTTGTTATATGAGTTGTAACATGTATGTTATGTTAGTATAGTGTTTATGAGATATATGTTGATGGATGTTATTATATGCTACGTGATGCATGAAAACTGTTAGATTTTGCTGGGCTGTCGAGCTCAACCTTGAAAATAACCATTTTTGTAGGTTAAAGATTGAAGATGTCACTAGTGCTACTTGAATGAAGTGGTTCAGAAATAATATACGAAGACTTGTATTTTTAGCTAAAGTTGATATTTCTTTAAACCATGATTAAGAATCATGAGATGTATTAAATGTTTTATGATGTTTAGTTTTATACTGAGTTGTAAAGCTAGAGTTAGAGTTATCTGATATGTAAAGGTTATCGGATTGAAATGTAAAATTTTATATGATAACAATGATAAAGCGAATCATAAAATAAGATTGATTCAAAGACATCTAGTTGATAAAGGTTTTGATTCAGGGAGTTAAAGTAAGAAGAGATAAAAGTTTAAATTATTCAGCATTATATAAAGTCTAACATCGAATAATGATGTAAAATCAGAAGGTAGATGTGTTATTAATGACCAAAGTTGAGATTTAAATTGTATGAATTTTGGGGTCGTTACAGTTGGTATCAAAGCTGATAGGTTAGAAACCTTAGGTAAGAGTACCTTAGGTTATAACCTTAGAGATGAGAGGTGAAGATAATGAACGAATAAGCTCAAATAGAGTTTGAACAATAAGGGATTAAAACTTGCATGAAAGGATTCAACGAAGAATCTCACAGAGTTATAAGGATTATGAATGTGGGGTTACCCAACTCCAATAATAAGGATGTAAGGTGATAATAAATAGACAATGTCTATAAAAAGAGAATGATAAAGAAGTTAAGAATAGAGAGTTATATTTAAGTATGGTGCAATTGTACTCTTTAGTAGTTGATGTATGGTATCTGGGCTAAACGATTCTTTATAGAGCGGAGGTATATACGAACTAGTAACTCGGAACCTAGTTTGTTGGTTGTTTGTGGGAAACCACTCAGCGTACCATATTGAAACTGTTAGAGACTCGATGTGTACCAAGTATAGAAATGGATACGTATGATGAGAGTTTAGAACTTGAATGAAATTTTGAGCGATGTAAATGAAGTTAGAAATTCTTAAAGGAAGAATTGTTATATAAACTAGAACATTCAAAGAGGAATCTTGAAGAGATATAAAGATAAGAAATGGGAGTTTCCTAACTCCAATAGCCAAGATAACGAATAATGTTGTAAATGATGAAAAAGGAAAGAAAGATGATCGTAAATAAAATGATCACGAGTTAAGGAAAGAATTTTAAGTGAGATGATTATAAAATAAGATCACGACGTGATCTGTTTAAGTTATAAAGGAAAGATGGTCTGTAATGTTTGAATAATTATAGCTTGATGCTATGAAGATGATGTACTATGAAATAGTACGAGATAACTCACAAGGAGTTATAGATGATGTGGTACGAGGAATTTGTATTGAGCAAAGAGCAAGTTAAGAGTAAGATAGAGTTAGGTGGGATTTCAATTGAGGACTCATGTGACAGCTGAGTTGTACAAATCTTTGTATGGGCGAGGGTTTTGTGTTTGCACTCAGTTTATCATATTGATAATCATTGGAATGTTGATGTCGAGCTATCAATGTATATGTGGCGAAAAGATGATTCTTTTATCATGTGTATATTTGATAGTTAGAAACTATTAAGATAGTCAGATATTATTATTATTAGGTGCGGTTCTTAAAACTAATGCATATGGTAAGTTCGTGACTCATAATAATATGGTATGTTTTGAACCCCTCAGCGAATGGACGTATATGGTCTGACTAGGATAAGTTCTTAAACTCATATTATTGTAGCAAGTTCCTAAACTTCCAATGTGCGGTAAGTTTGATGAACTATTTTGAGTAGAAATTGGTTATAGTATAGAGAGCATTGATGAAGTTGAAGACTGATAGAATGGTTAAGTAATGAAGTAATGGAGTAATGACTGAAGTTGATGGATACCTAGATATTCTAAATCTACTAGCTATGCTAGATTTTCGAAATTTATTGACTTCGTGCCGATGGTTATATTTTTGATTTTTGAAAAAAAAATGTTGGGTCACACTAGTGAACCAAAGAATTTTTAAAAAACAGTGCTATTATTCGTATGTCTATGCTAATTGCTTTGGCTAAAAAAAATGATTTGAAATATATCAAAATATATTTTTGTATATATATCATCAATGCATCATGGAACCTGGTGCAGAGATGATAAAAATGATGGAGTCATCAAATGCAGTATTACTTAGTGTTGGATGTGATCTAAGGATTGTCATGAAAGTAGTATGCACACAAGCCAATCATGTTTGATGATAAAACATATACTTTGTAACAATCTTATTCATTTATTAATAAAAATATTAATTTATTAAAGGCTTTTAATTATCTACATGATGCTGCTTTATAATATGTGATAAACCCATAGTTTTAAGCAATATTTTTAGAATAATGATGATGATCATTCTAATGAGATCTAAATTCTTAGAGAGCTTAAAACTAAAATAGTTCCCAATCGTTGGATTACTAAATTGGGGATTAGTGAATCCGGATAGATTGGTACATACGTTGATTGCTCATTGGCTGAGGATGATTGATCTCATGATCATTTGTGTGGAGACACTAAAGCAAGTATGTAGGTGCTTATTAGAGAATAAGTTCACTGAACGTGGCTCGCTAAGGAATACCTAATGGAGTTTTACTTGCCTGTCAATAGGAATTCCTGTAGTGATAGTAGTACAAGTTATCCTTGGACTTGAGATCATCATAGTATCTTGTGTAATATGAATTATACTTTGACTTATTCCTTAAGACCCTTAGGGTATATCAAAGGGTATGCTTGGGTATAATAAGTCGTACATGGATATAATGTATGATGAATAAAGAATCTACCACTTCTAGTAAAAGAAGAGAAATATCCTATGTGATTCGATAAATGACAACCCAGTAGTCCTTGGCCAAGGCAGAATGAAATTAGAAAGGAGTTTCTAATTTTCATTATTTGGTGTTGTGCATTTAAGAGTCGAAATACGTATAATTAAATAAAATAAGACTTGACAGTAATTTCATGTCTTATATTTAATTGGGACATTGTATGGCGGAAGGATTGAATTGTACGGTAACTATTTACTCAGAGGTTCTTTTATGATTAATGTTGAAATCTATATTATCTGGAAAGTCGCTAATCGCTAGGGAGGCTTATCCCTATTGTAGAATAAATATTATTTATTTAAATAAATTAATAGCTTAATTTATTTATTTAAATAAGATTAGAATTGTTCTAATTGATTTATTCACAATCGGTTTAATATGGAGAACCTAAAGGGTCACACCATAAAAGCAAGAATAATTATTTAAGAAGCAAATGACATAATCGTAATAATAAGTTAAGTATATTTAATTTAATCTATGGTGATAGAATAAATTAAATAGCTTAATATTTATTATTTAATATTTTGGAAATATTAAATATAAATTAATAAGAGAGTATTATTATTATTATTATTATTATTATTATTATTATTATTATTATTATTATTATTATTATTATTTAATTTCTAAAGGAGTTTTGGAATTAATTAATAAAAGTACTCTCATATATCCTAATAAGATTAGGAAGCTAATTAATTAAAAAATTTTAATTAATTATTCCTAATAAGATTGGGAGCCTAATTAATCAAAGGAATTTAATTAATTAAAATAAAAAAACCCAATTCCTTGATTGTTAAGGAGAGTTGCCCACATCTATAAATAAGAGAAGTCTTATTTTGGGTGTAGTGGTTGCTGACTTTTTCACAACAGACGTGATTCCAATTTGTTGGAGAGTACGCTCCTTTTCTATGAGATATAGAAAAATTAGGGTTTTACCAAACACCAATCTTCTTGAATCTTTATTCTTTCTTGGTGGATCACCTCTAGAGGCCAAACACTTGGGTGGCTAACGTTGATCAAAGGAAGGAACCAAACCCGGTGGATTCAAGTTGAACGCGAAAAGGATTGGAGGTGAACTTGTACCTGAGGACGCTCGAATCTTCAAGGGTATGATTCTTGTTCTTCATATCTTTTCATTTAATTAATAATTGTGCATAAAGGATGATCCGGGTATATGGTTTATAAAAATTTAAACTCTAATTTTTACACGTTTCCGCTTAATTTGTGCAATTTGATTGTGTTCATGAATATTACAAACCAAACAGTGGTACCAAAGCCAAACCTTTATGCGAATTATTAATTGTTTTAATTTGATATGTATATTGATATGTGTTTAGAACAATTTAATTGGGCATATTTTTGTTGTATAAAATTATTATTTTAGAAAAATAAAAAAATTTTGCGAATTTTTTTTTTTTGAAAATCGATAATCCCTATCCTTTTTTGCTGATCCGTGATTGATCTTATTCAAGGAACTTCGGTATATTACCGAAGCTAACCAACATGCCCAGGATTTAAAGGGATCTCACGTGGCCCAGCGAAAGGAAGTATTCATGTAATTATATATGTTATATATATATATATATATATATATATATATATATATATATAAGGATTCATTATTAATCCCGGTGAATTATGTGGCCATCCTCCTGAAGCATTAGCAGGAACATGATTACACGTTAACTTTTGATTACACGTTAAGAATATTATATATTATGATTACATACTGCATATTAATATGATAAGTGCGATACTTCATTAATATAGTGGTATCATATATATATGCTGTATATATATATATATATGTAATATATATATATATATATATATTATATATAATATAATATTCTTAATAATTTTATAATTAAAATAAAGAGTTTATTTTAATTTTAAAATTGGATTTCATGCTAACTAATTAGAGTTGGAATTGGATTCCATGATAACTAATTGGAGTTGAAATTGGATTCCATATTTCCTTAAATAAAGGAGTTTATTTAGATATGAAATAAGATTTTATATTATTCAAAATAAAGGAGTTTATTTGTGAATAGGAAAGATAATTCATATTTCCTTAAATAAAGGAGTTTATTTAGATATGGAATAAGATTTCATATTATTCAAAATAAAGGAGTTTATTTGTGAATAGGAAAGAAAATCCGTGTTTCCTTTAATAATTTTTTTTACTTGGAATTGGATTCCATAAGTAATTAAAATAAATGAGTTATTTTGATTAAAGATTTTGATTAAAATAAATAGTTTATTTTATTTAAAATTGGATAAATTAAAATAAAAGAGGTTTATTTTGATTTAAATTTGGATTAAAATAAAGGAGTTTATTTTGATTCAAAATTAGATTTTATACTAACTAAATTTTCCCATTAAATGATATCAATATATATTGAATGTTTATTATTCATGAGATGAATGTTATTTATTGATGCATACGGTGATGTGTATGATAATAAATGGGATTGGTTATGGACTATTGACCAATGTGATTGGATTTTATTTTAGTTGGATGCATGAATGTATAGGTTTTATTAAATGGGGTCTGCGTACCTCGTCTTCTCTAATTTTTCTTAATGTTAATTCTATCTTCCTCCTATGTACTTCCCATTGACTGCTGATCAAGGTTTCTATTTATTTTAAATAGTTTTGTAATAAGAATAGTTAGAATTAATTTTGAAGAATTGGAGATCAAGGAACAAGGATCTCTTGAAGACCGGTTTGTAATGGAGCCCAGGTTTAAATGTAGTAGTTATATTTAAATATTAATTTTTGCACCCCTAGGGTTTGACCTTTTGGTTCACTTGATGGCTCTAGTGAACCAAACTAGAATAAAAGTCTATAATCAATCCGTAATCAATACGCCATAAAACACGCAAGTGTACATGGTCAACAAGTAATATAGTAGTGAATAGGGTATCGTTCCCACGAAGACAAATTAGTAAGAATTTTAACTTCACAATTATCAATTTTCTATTAACCCTAAATTTATTAAACTAATCAATTCAATGATTTTAAATTATAGAAACTAAGTTAATAAATAAACAAACTATCACAAAACAGTCACCAATATCAAAATTCGAAATTTCAAACAATTAATGGAGAATTAGACTTATGATTTCACCCTGAGCTTTATTCTGATTTTCAAACTTTTATTCCAACTCAATTTAATATCCCAGTTTATTAATCAAGAACACGAAAGTAATAATAGCCACCTCTCGATGCACTAATACCGTATTAACATCAATCCACAATTAAGATAGAAATTTATTAAACACCTAAATTAACCAACTCACTATATCACTATGTGAACTGCAATTAAAGAAGGTTTAAGTTCAAGCTCTCTATACGATTACATGTGATGTCAAGCGTATCTCTACCTTAACAATAATCAAAAATCTGCTATTGACAAAATTCATGACACATGCTATATTAACTAGGTCTAGATTCAATCTCTCTCTCGATTCCATTCAAATCCACAAAAATTGTTGATCGTGCAATTCATAAATTCACGCCAAATTAACATAGATAAACCGAAAATATATTATTGAATTGGAAATCAAAGCTTTAGAATCATCGCTTTTGCCCAAAGATCCATCACAAGTCTAATAAGTGAATTAGTTCATAACGAATGAATTAAAACTGAATAATATATCGAAAACATCCTTCCAATCACAAATAAGACTAAGAGAAGAAGAATATTGAAAACCCTTCACGTAGACTCGATTTGCAATCATCGTGACAATCTCTCAAAATTACTCCTCCAAAGTTGCACTTCAATCCTAGAAATCCTCTCTTGAATTATGCTCGTGTGTTGTATGATTGTTCAGATATCAAAGTAATATCAAGCTCTCCTCTATTCCGCCGAAAAAGTCCCCTCATATAAAGTCCAGCGCCCTACAACAAACCCCAAAACCAAGCACCAAAGCAGACATCAAACCGTAAACAGACACTTCAAGAATGGGACCCCCGCCCTACGGGGTATAAGTTTAGAATGCCATTTGCCGTGCATGCTCACCGCTACTAAAGGATTTTTTTGCTTTCACGAAGTTTTTCCACTTTTGCTCCAAAACTCCGCCATTCTTCACCACTTGCATCCATGACCACCCTACACATAAAATAACACTAAAACGAGTAAAAACGAACACAAAACATTTAAGATAACTGTGAATTTAAGCTTGAAATGAATATCAATTCGTGTATATAAAATTCACTTATCAAAATCCCCCAAACTTAAACCGTGCTAGTCCTCGAGCACAAAACAAACTACATGCTATGCAATGCAATGAGATGAAATAAATAAAATCTAAATGCCTAAAATCCAACAATATCGCAGAAACTAAATTATCCATCGGCCTCAGAGAAAATAAGCAACTTTACAATACGAATTACCAAAACCAATCCACACTTTCGTATTAATTCTCAAACCTTGAACAATTATCACTGGTATAGCGTGCATGTGTGATTAACATCTAAGATAACCAATACGGACCCAAATTCATTACACAAACAACTTCTTAGAAGGAATCATACAATGCGAACTTAAAAATCTCAAAGATAGGCACAACTCAACTAAAAGTAAACAAAACCAAATTCAAGGGTACATGCCGGATACTTATGCTTTCTTCTTTTTCTTTTTCTTTATTTTTTTCACACGGGGGCTCTTTTGCTCTTTTCCCGTCATTATTTCCCTTTTCTTTTGCTTTTGATAGATGGTTGGTGAGTGCGTTTTACGCTCCATCTCACGCTTGTGTTTATGGGGAGTGTTTCTCCTCAACCCACCACAAGACTCAACATGTTTCACTTTTCTTTTCTTTTTTTAAAGCTTATATACCCTACATATACTCCCCCAAACTTAGGTTCTTGCCTAATTTAAGCCTTTACTGCCTATCCTTGTTGTTTTCTGGTTCACCCTAACATTATCCTTTAGAAACTATTTATGTATCAATTTGAAACCGATGGTCAACAAAGATGTTATTAGTGCTAACCTTTTATAACAATTTCAAACAAGTTCAAGAGTCGATTCATATCAAAAAATTATATCACAATTCTAATAATCCATACTATATTGGTTAACTTGTTCACAATCTCATCATCGCCCACGAATAATAACATGAAAAATGCGATACACCATTGGACATATGCAAACACACTATTAAACTATTTTTTTAATTTATTTTATGACAACAATGCAAAATCCTAACTTTTATAATAATATTAATGACAACAATGCAAAATCCTAACTACTATGCAAATACCTAATCTATAATGCAAAACTAGATATGAAAACAAAATAACAAAATGCATGCAACTAAACAAATAAATCCCCAAACTTAAATAAGACAATGCCCTCATGGATAAAAATTAATGCACGAGGACTTCCTCGAATCGCCTAAGTCCGGGGAGGTGGTTGGTGCTCTTCTTCATCTAATCACTTGGAGGAAATCGAGGTAATGGTCCGGGTTGTTGATATGGAAATTGAGCCTCCGGGTTGAAACTTTGGAGTGTGGTGTTGAGTGAAGCAAAAGATGCGTTCATGGCATCAAACATATGATCTTGGCGTATCGCCAATCGCCGCATTTCCGACGTGTCGTCGCCCTATTGTGCGATTCATCCGATTTTGGAACTCAAGGAACCGAGGACTAGATATTGCTTTATTCTCGCGGTACCGCTCGGTTCCTTGATCTCCCATCGCTTCATCCTCATCCCCCGAGGTATCTTCGGCATCGACTTCATCTTCCGACGCCGATGGAAAAATAAAACCCAGACCTCGTGGATGTGACTCTCCTCCTGCCCAAAATGAATACCGCGCAATCATTCTGGAATCAAGCAAAGCGAGCAACATTTTAGTGGGCTCATCATCAGAATATCTCACCCCGGCATTGCGGCACAACGCACATATAAGTGATGGGTGTGGCAAACCGCCCGAAAAATTTCCACGTAAGCACCGGCGGATTGAGAAATTGATAATGGCCCAGACATCAATAATGAAATCTTACACAATGGCATATAACAGTAACGCCTTCTCTTTTGTGACGTCCGAAGTGTGTTGGGACGGAAGCAATTTCACGCATAAGAATGCATACCATATTTTTCCATATAAGCTAAGGTCCTTGCTATTGAACACCATTCCTCCCTTTCTACCTTTGATCCAAGATGTGCCCGGCTTTGTTATGTTTGTAATAACCTCTTCATAGTCAGGGTCAGAATCCCTCAATTGTGCATACTAACAATGTCGTGGCACCCAAGAATCGATAGTAAGCATTAATGGCATCATCATCGAATCGGAACCATGCGACTCGCACAAACGCTTTGAAAGGAGCTTTTTCTTCTGTTTGCATAAAATTCCTCGACAATGTTAACAACTACGGCATCGGATGTTCAAGTGAAGTGAAGCCACCCTTTTGGTAAATTTGAGACATCATCTCCCCATCATTCCCTCGGGGCCAATCCCCGCTCGGCGTAAGTGCTTTAGTTAAGCATGTAATCATACCGATCGGCGATGGCGGCACTCACAAATTTTTGGCGATCATAGGTTCGTGGCGGTTGAGCGGCGCTTGAACTCTCCCCCCGTTGGCGTTTGGATGTCGGTTGAGAAGCCATTGAATTTTAGCAGTTATCTCTTGCTAGTAAACACTACCTTTCCCAAAAACTTGGTTCAGCCAATTTGTCAAACACTTGGTGTGCACAAACTGTTCTTCCCCAAACTTAGGTTGTTTCTATGGAATTCAATTGAGAAAAGATGAAAACTTGACACTAACGCAACTTACTCTCAAGTGTGCTATGTGTTTCCTAATTTCTCAAGAATTTGAAGTTTAGTGGTGATGAATATGGGAAGTCCGGGGTAGGGTTTATATAGGAGTGATGAATGAGAGAAGAAGTGGTGTACTTGAATGTGGGAGGTAATGGAATTCGTGGGGTAGAAAGTGGGTGCAATGGATTTAGGTAATGGGTAGTAGTGAGTGGGTGGTCAAGGTATGGAGGCTAGGTAGTGTGGTTGAGGGAGAATGAGAGCAAGAGAGGGAATAGGTGTGTGGAGGAAATAAGAAAGGGCGTGCATTTATTAAGATGAGAGTGTCCGCCCAGATTTGGGGGACCCCCTATGGGGGTGCATAAATCAATATAGCATTTCCTACGGGGTGCCAATCGACTTGAATTTTTTGTTTTCAAAAGTGCAGATCAAAATTCTCCGATTTTGCTTTTTTTTCTTGCCCGTTGTTGCTTTTACTCACTTTGGACCCCTCCCGCAACCATAAACATGCAATATGTTAGATTAATTACGACTTGGATTTCATTGAGATTTTTAGCAAAAGTTTTACTTGATAAGACCTAACTATCGCTTATAAAAACTACATCCTAACAATTAAACATGAACTATGAAAAATAAAGAAAAGTTGGGTTGCTTCCCAATTAGCGCTTGATTTTAAGTCGTTTCAAATTTCGACTACTCCCCTATTTTAATCGTGTATCGACGAGGGTAATGTCGCTTGGCGTCCATTCGACTCGCCACCCCAAAGAATGCTTTATCCGTTGACCATCGACTTGAACGCCTCTAATGGATTACGACCGTAGAGTTCAACTCACGCCACGAGGAAATACTCTTTTTATAGTGAATGGTCCCACCATCTCGACTTAAGCTTTCTTGGGAACAATCGCACCGTGAGTTGAACAAGAGGACCGATTGATTTTACTCGAATGTTTGTTGCACAATTTTCTCGGTCGTGCCATCTTTTAACCTTTTCTTTGTATAGCTTGGCATGCTCTCGTAGCTTGGAGTCGGAATTCATCGAGCTCATTTAGTTGAGTAGCCTCTTTTCTCCTACAAATGCATTGATCAAAATTCAATTTTTATATGGCCCAAGAGAGGGCTTGGTTTGTAGCTCCACCCCAGAAGTGGCATGCTTTTTCCGCATAAGAGTTGATAAGGTGACATCCCGATTGGTGTTTCAGATGCAAATCCTAAGACGCCCATAATGCGCCATCCAACCGAAGTGACCAATCTTTCCGACTTTGATTTACGACTTTTTCCAATATCTTCTTAACTTCTCCGTTTGATACCCTCTACCGTCCATTAGTTTGAGGGTGATATCAGTAGCCACCTTGTGGTCGAACCCCATACTTAGCCAAAAGAGTCAGAAATGACTTATTGTAGAAGTGACTACCTTCATCACTGATTATTGCTCTTGGCGTGCCAAACCTCGTGAAAATGTTTTTTTAAAGGAATTTGAGGACCACCTTGGCATCGTTAGATGGTAGTGCTGCAGCTTCAACCCATTTTGAGACGTAATCCACCGCATGAAGTAGAATATATACCGATTGCTTCAAAGACGAAGGAATGGCCCCATGAAATCGATGCCCCATACATCAAAGATTTCCACTTCAAGAATTGTTTGTAGGGCATCTCATTCCGCTTAGATATGTTTCCCACCCTTTGGCATCTATCACATGTTTTCACAAATTGGTGGGCATCTTTGAACAATGTAGGCCAATAAAAACCCGGATTGAAGCACTTTTGTCACGGCAAGGCGCCACTCCCATAATGTCCACCATATATGCCGATGAGTGGCATTCTTGCAAAGATGATGTTGTGCACTTCATCGTAGGGGATACATCGTCAATCATCTTATCCGCACAAGACCTATTTGAATAGATACTACTCATCCCACATGTACCACTTGACGTCATGAAGAAAAACTTTTTCTCGTTGTTGTCGTAAGATCCGGGAAGCATTTTGCTTACCACAAAATTTGCAAAATTGCAGATACCAAGGATATTCTCAGATTTAACCCAAATAGTTGTTCATCCGGAATGACTCGTTGATCGCAAGATCTATCTTCATCCTTTTCTCCGGATTTTCCAAATTTTGATAAATGGTCAAGCAACTTGATTGATTCTCCGTCCCCTTTCTATCTTTAATTTCTAAATCAAACTCTTCAAGTAGGAGAATCCATCTGATAAGGCGTGGCTTAGCATCTTTTTTCGCTATTAAAACCGAATCGCCAAATGGTCCGTGGTAGACTATTACCTTAGTTCCGATCAAGTATGCCGTAATTTGTCAAACGCATGCACACCATCGCAAGTAATTCCTTTTCCGTGGTAGTGTAATTCATTTGAGTCTCTCGTGAGTGTTTTGCTTGTATAGTATATGGCGTGAAACACCTTGTCTCTTCTTTTGTCCCAAAACAAATTTCAACCGCATAATCGCCGCATCACACATAAGCTCGAATGGCATTTTCCAGTCCGGCAATGCGACTATCACGGGTCAGAAGTTAATTTCTTCTTCAATAGGTCAAACGCGACTTGCATTCCGCAAATAAAAGTCGAAAGTAGCATCCTTCTCTAAAAGACCGTGATAGAGGTTTTGCAATCTTAGAGAAGTCTTTTATGAACCTCCCCAGTAGAACCCAAAGATGCCCCGTAAAACTTCTAATACCCTTAATCGAGCTCTATGGAGGTAATTTTCGATCGATCCAGCCTTTGCCTTGTCCACCTCCAATCCTTGAGCCGACACCTTATGGCCCAAAATTATGCCCTCTTCAACCATGAAGTGGCATTTTCCCAATCGAGTATGAGGTTTCAGATCCTTACATCGCCGCAAAACCATGACCAAGATTCTCTAGTAAGTATCAAAATTATCTCCATAGACCGAGAAATCGCCCATGAAGACTTCAACATTCTTCTCCACCATATCTCAAAAAATCGCCATCATACACCGTTGAAAGAAAGTTCTTTGGTGCGTCAGATAGCCCAAATGACATCTCCCGAATGCAAATGTGCCGTAAGTGGCATGTAAATGTTATCTTTTCTCGATCCTCGTGAGCATGGCGATCCGATTATAGCCCGAGTATCCATCCAATAAACAAGAAAACTCATGTCCCGCTAACTCGCTCTAACATTTGATCGATAAAAGGTAGCGGAAATGGTCTTTTCGGGTTATTTTATTCAATCTCCTATAATCGATGCACACCCTCCAACCTCGTCACCGCCCTTGTTGGAATTAACTCGTTGTCCTCATTCTCGTATCACCGCTATTCCCCTTTCTCGGCGCACACAATGAACCGACTAACCCATTTATCGTCGAAAATTGGATATATGATACCCAAGATCCAATAATTTTTAATTTCTTCTTCGACCACTTCCTTCATGATTGGGTTAAGTCGACGTTGATGCTCCATCGATGGTCTTGCATCCTCCTCCATCGTAATCTTGTGCATGCAAAATGATGGGCTAATGCCCTTTATATCCGCAATCGTCCATCCAATCGCCGATTTGTGATCCCTAAGCACCTCAAAGAACTTTTCTTCCCGCAATTGTTAAGTGCAAGCAGTAAATAATTAGGTGTAAAGAATTTGAATTGCCTAAATACGCATACTTGAGATGTTTAGGAGTGGCTTAAGTTCCAATGTTGGTGGCTCCTCCAATGATGGTTTCAATTTTTTCTCGCAAATCGCTCCTCAGGTGTGCAGAGGTTCAACCGGTGCTCTAAATCGGCTAACTCGTGGCAACGAAGTCTAGCATCCGTAATAAGTCCACAAATTTCGGTCGCCTTTTTCTTCATCCCCAATAAAGTTGTTTCTAACGGATCGTTGATCAAACTTCGCTCATATCTTCGCCGGTAATTTGCTCAATTAAATCCATTCAAAACACTCTTCCTCGTCCGTAGGGTATTTCATGGCCTTGAACACATTGAATTTTATTTCTTGGTCTTGGACTCTCATAGTAAGTTCTCTTTTTGCACGCCTATGAGTGTCCTTCCCGTGGGCAAGAAAGGTCTCCCTAGATGATCGGATGTTCTTATCTTCATCGAAATCCGTAATGATAAAGTCCGCAGGAATATAAACTTATCCACTTTAACCGTAATGTCCTCTATAATGCCTCTCTGATATGTGATCGACCTATCCGCCAACCGCAATGAAATATTTATAGGCTTTGGCATGCAGGCAAACCCAATTTCGAGTATACCGACAATGGCATCAGTTTATACTCGCTTTCAAATCACATAAGCATTTGTTAAACGACATTTTCCGATCGTGCACGGATAGTAAAGCTCCTCGGTCTTTGAGTTTTGGTGGTAGTTTTTCTTCATAATAATCGCACTACACCTCCGTTAGTGCCACTATTTCAATTCTTCCCATTTCTTCTTCCTCGACAAAATTCCTTTCATAAACTTCAGATAACTCAACATTTGCTCTAGGCCTCTCGCGAATGGGATGTTAATCGAGTTTTTGAACACGCCTAAAAACCTTGTGAATCGCTTATCCGATTTCTATTTTTGGACCCTCTCTTTGAAACGGCGGTGGAGGAAAAACAATTGACTCATTGTTTAACTTTATTTCCTCATTTTTGTTACCCTCCACCACGCTATCGCTCATCAACTTTTTTCCTCCGGTGTCATTGAATTTTTCGCACTATTTCCCCGAGATGTTTTCCACTTCTTAACATAACCGCTGACATCGCTTCATGATTACCCTTTGGATTTCTCTCTGTCGCTAGGTAATGTTCCTTGTGGTCTATTATTCAATGCTAACGTAATTTGACCTATCTGATTCTCTATATTTTTGATAACCATAGCTTGATTCTTCATAGCCAAATCGTTGCTAGTCATGTATTTTGCCCACTCTTCATCCGCATTAGTTTTCTTTTCCTGTTGTTGAACCGGTTGTGGGTGACTCTGAAAACCAAGGGGATATGATGGTCGTGGAGCATGAGTTTGCTGGTTATTGCTCCACGAGAAATTTGGGTGGTTCCTATTCCTCGATCAGTAGGTGTTTTGGTATGTATTTTGTGGAATTTCGTTATAACCGCCCATGAATGAATTGGGTGGATCTAGGTTAATCGCAAGACCGATCCGTTTGATGATCACCCGCACATAATTCATATACTACCGTGAATCATCGAACTTGAGAGCCCCGCTCATAGTATTAACCTTATCATTCATAGTATCAAACTTGGACAAATGCGTAAATCAGGTCAGATAGTCGACACTCCATCTAATTCCAAAATCCCACCGCCTTCGCTGTGTCAATCTTCTTTGTGGGCCATTGGTAGTTATTTTCCGCCATTGTTTCGATCAAATTGTAGGCGCCCTCGTAACTCTTAGCCATGAATGCACCGCCCGATGCCGCCGCATCAATGCCGGGTTCGACATTCCCATGTAGCCGTTATAGAAGGTGTTCATTTGTAACCACTGGGCAATCCATGATGTGGGCACTTTCTGAGTAATTCCTTGTATCGCTCCCATGCCTCATATAGTGACTCCCCATTCTGCTGCTCAAACATCGTGATGTCATTCCTCATTTTAGCAGTCTTCGTTGGTGGGAAAAATTTGGCAAGAAATTTTTGAGCCAAGTCTTCCCACGTAGTGATCGATCCCGATGGTAGAGAATGTAACCAACTCTTCACCTTGTCCCGTAAAGTGAATGGGAACAAGCGAAGTCTTACTGCCTCATCCGACACCCCATTGTACTTGAACGTGTCGCACATTTCCAGAAAACTGATTAAATGCTCATTCGGATCGTCATTTGCCATTCCCCCAAACTGACACGAGTTCTGCATCATCTGAATGGTCCCAGGCTTGATTTCAAAAGTATTCGCAGCCTATTGCAGCCTAGTAATGCTCGATCGCAGATCACCACCCTAGGTGTTGCAAAATCCTCAACGCTTTCTCGGTCTTCTACAACCATCGTTTCTTCCTTATCGAATTTTTGAATTTGTTTCCTCGTTTCTCGATCCACTTACTCAACCTCTCAAATCTTTTTTCAATGTTGTCCTCAAAAGGAAGCAAGTCCGATGTTTGGATCGTTTGCATAAACCAATATCAAAAACCCAAATAGAGAAACAAGAACAAAAATGTTTAAGTAAAACCGACTAATTAAACCGATATCGTAAAAAATATTAAAATCTCGGCTAAATTATCCTCAAGAATCTGCGCGCCAAAAAACTTGTTGGACAAAATCAATACGCACAAAACACGCAAGTGTACGTGGTCAACAAGTAATATAGTAGTGAATAGAGTATTGTTCCCACGAAGACAAATTAGCTAGAATTTTAACTTCACAATTATCAATTTTCTATTAACCCTAATTTTATTAAACTAATCAATTCAATGGTTTTAAATTATAGAAACTAAGTTAATAAATAAACAAACTATCACAAAACAGTCACCAATATCAAAATCCGAATTTCAAACAATTAATGGAGAATTAGACTTATGATTTCACCCTGAGCTTTACTCTGATTTTCAAACTTTTATTCCAACTCAATTTAATATCCCAGTTTATTAATGAAGAACACGAAAGTAATAATAGCCACCTCTCGATGCACTAATACCGTATTAACATCAATCCACAATTAAGATAGAAATCTGTTAAACACCTAAATTAACCAACTCACTATATCTCTATGTGAACTGCAATTAAAGAAGGTTTAAGTTCAAGCTCTCTATACGATTACATGTGATGTCAAGCGTATCTCTACCTTAACAATAATCAAAAATCGCTATCGACAAAATTCATGACACATGCTATATTAACCAGGTCTAGATTCAATCTCTCTCTCGATTCCATTCAAATCCACAAAAATTATTGATCGTGCAATTCATAAATTCACTTCAATTAACATAGATAAACCGAAAATATATTATTGAATTGGAAATCAAAGCTTTAGAATCATCGTTTCACCCAAAGATCCATCACAAGTCTAATAAGTGAATTAGTTCATAACGAATGAATTAAAAACTGAATAATATAATCAATCAAAACATCCTTCCAATCACAAATAAGACTTAAGAGAAGAAGAATTCTCGCCGAAATTGAAAACCCTTCACGTCGAGTCAATGTAAGAATATCAAGCTCCTCTCAAGAAAAAATCCGGAGTCCAAAGCACAACAAACCAACAAACCAACAAACCAACAAACCAACAAACCAAGCCGAATGACTCCACACAAAGTATAGGACACTTAAGTAAGATTCGGGATAAGGACGGGGTTTTTTGCTTTCATGAGTTTTTCCACTTTTGCTCCAAAACTCCGCCATTCTTCACCACTTGCATCCATGACCACCCTACACATAAAATAACTTGAAACGAGTAAAAACGAACACAAAACACGAAGATAACTATGAATTTAAGCTTGAAATGAATATCGATTCGTGTATATAAAATCCACTTATCGCTTCGCATGTTAATTAATATGATGCGTATTATATATATATATATATATATATATATATGTGTGTGTGTGTGTGTGTGTGTGTGTGTGTGCATGCATGTAGCTAAACAAGATGAGACAAATTAATAACAAACCCTCAAATATTTTATATTAAGTTGTAACATTCAAAGATATTTGGAATATCGAACGTCGCCTTCTAGCATGATAGAAACAATAGAGTATTAAATATTTAATATGAGTTTGTTGTGCACACACAATTCAAGTATTAAATATTTAAGATGTTGTTTTTATTACATATGATGTTTATAAGGAATTGAACATTACTGTTTTGTTGTGCACACACAAGGGTTGTAGTTTTCTCTTTACTTATATGGAAATGTTGGGTCTGACTTAACTTAAATCATTGTAGTTCGAATGTGCACACACTTGACCATTATGATTTAAGAGGCAAAATACAAGGAGTTACATAGTTGATGTAATTGACAAGAGTTGTCTACCTATTTATTTATATATAGTTTGTTGTGCACACACAAGGCTATATACATTTGAAATGGGATCCTTATTCTCACTAGCATATCTTTAATTAGATATTGCCGAATTATATATATTGAGGGTAATATAGTTTGAAGAAAATAGTGGGAGATACCAATTTAAAATAAGACCTAATTTATTTTAGTAATTGATAAAAGAATGTATGTTAAAATGTTGTTAATTAAAAATTCATTTACAGAATTTTACAATGTCTAAAATTACTATCACTGCGTAGTATATTAGATGCTAAATTAATCGGACCGAATTAAACAGATTGGTTAAGGAATTTAAGAATAGTTCTCATGGCTAAAAAGTTATCTTATGTCCTTAATATGCCTATCCCTGCAATGGTTGCAGACAATGCCTCTGAGGAAGAGATTGCTATTTTTAGAAAGTGGCAAGATGATGCACATTTGGCTCAATGCATCATGCTCGCATCCATGAGTAACGAGCTTCAGCGTCGGCATGAAACTATGGATGCTCCTACTATATTCCTGCACATCAAGTAGTTGATGGTGAGGAAAGTAGGACTGATAGATATCAGATATCGAAGGAGCTCTTTTGATCTAGAATGACCGATGACACTACAGTATAGATAAAAATCCTTAAGATTATCAATTTGATTGATCAATTAGGACAACGGGTTTTGTCACAGATGGAGAGTTGAGCCAAGATTTGATCTTGCACTCACTTCCGGACTCCTCTCACAATTGTTGTGAATTTTTCATATGAACAAGCTAGATATCAGCTTCGCTGATTTTCTTAACATGTTAAAAAATTGAGAGTCACTTTCCAACCAAGAAAGACCAAGTCTTACTGGTAGGGGCCAAAGGATCTTCTAAAAGAAGAATGATTCTAGGAAGGTAAATATAAAAGGCAAAAACAAAGGATAATAAGAACTAAACTGATACGGATAGCAAAGGATTTTGCTTCCACTGCAATAAGCCTGGACACTGGAAAGAAACTGCAAGAAGCATTTTGCAGAGGCTAACCAGAAGCTTAGTGAAGTTTTGGTTACAAATATAATTTTGTTCATGATTTAAAATAAATTTTTCTTTAAGTCAAGGTTCTACTTGGGTATTGGATACCGACTTTGGTTATCATAAATATAGATTTATGAAGGGACCAAGCAGAAGTAGAAAGCTAAACAAAGATAAGTAATCTTATGTGTGGTAAATGAAGCAAATATTGCTGCATTAGCCATAGAAACTTATAGTTTAGCATTACCTACGGGCAAATCTATTAAGTCAATAAGTTGTTATTGTATTCCAGTTTGCATTAGAAACATTATTTTCATTTTATTGTTGGACAATGAAATCTTTGGTATTATAATTAAGAACAATTGTTGTTCTATTTATAATAATAATGTTTTGTATAGAACTGAAATATTACTTAATAGATTTTGTGTACTTGACTTATGTGAAAATATATTTTGCAAATTGAACAAACTAGTATAAGAAAAGGAGATGATCATTCAAAGAATTGAATGTGTGTATTTACTGAAATACTAGTGTGAATTATTTGAAAGGTTCAAAGAATTCAGAAGTGAAACAAATTGGAAAAGTATTAAGATTCTTTGATTATATCAAGGAATAAATACTTGTGCAATAAGTTTCTAGATCATCTTAAATGGTTTTTTCATAATGTACGCCTCATGATACATAATAATTGATTGATGTATCTGTAAAGAAAAATTGTACCTTATTGGACATGGTGCGGTCCATAATGATTTTACCGACATTCCAGTATCCTTCTAGGATAATGTCCTAGAAATGGCTGCATATCTACGAAAAAGGTAACCTCAATATCTGGCCCCAAGACTCCATAAAAGTTATGGACAGGGAGGATTCATAATCTTAAGTATGTTAAGATAAGGGGTTGTCCAACTTATGTGAAAAGATTTCAAAGAATAAGCTTGGGATAAGATTTGACAAGTGTCAATTTGTGGGACATCCTAAAGTAAGTTTAGGGTATATGTTCTATAATCCTACTTAGAAAAAGGTGTTTGTTGCGAAACACACTGCCTTCGAAGATAAAGGTGTTTATCATTGAAGGGGCTAGTGGGAGGATAATAGATCTTGAAGAGTTCAAGAACCACAAAACATTATAAGTAAAATAAGAGGAACCTGTAGATAGACCTATTGTACCACAACCGAATTGTAAATCTGGAATAGTACTGAAGATACCTGGGAGGTATACATTCATCATAGATGATGATGATGAGGTACGCATCATAGAAAATGATGATCCAGTTACTTACGATGAGGTAAGAGTTGTAGACACTCAGAGAAATAGATTGAAGCAATCTTCTCAAATATGGAACATTCGTTTTAATGAGACAATCAAAAGAGTTTGATTTTATCAAAAACAAGAATGAACCTAGTGTGTACAAAAGGGTCAGCGGGAGCGTCGTGAAATTTGTAGTATTATATGTTGATATATTACGGATAATGAATGACATACTAATGCTACAATCAGTAAAGATAAAGTTGTCTAAACATTCCTCCATGAATGATTTGGGAAGAGTATCTTAATTGGGGAAACAAATCTATATAGATAGATTTAATAGGATGCTCGACTTAACCCAAGGAACGTATATTCATTTGATGCTAAAGTCATTTAGCATGGCAAACTCCAAGAGATGTCTCATGTTGATGAGCCCTATAGTGTATCTCTCTTAATAGTCCCCATAGACTCCTAAAAGAGAGAGATCGCATGATTAACAATCATGTATCCAATGAAATATACGAGACCTGATGTTGATCAGTCATATTCTAGAGAAGTTCACTATGAGTCAGTGAAAAACATCTTAAAGTACTTAACCGGCACTAAGGATGTAATTAAAATTTATGGTGTATCTAAATTAAAACTAGAGGGCTTAACAGACTCAAGTTTTTTAGACAGACCAAGACAACAAAAAAATCCACTTTAAGGTAAAAGCGTTACCTTGAACGGTGGTGCAGTGAATTGGAAATATTTTAAACAGCAAAGAGTTATTGGTTTAGTGATAAAGACAAAGTATATAGCTATAAATGAAGCTGCAAGTTGATTGTTTTGATAAAAAATTCATTACAGAACTAGGAATAGTTCCTAAGTCTCATCTTGGATCTAAACATGTGTTGTGGCACTTTCATTTGATTATAAGAATCATTGAAAGATGGGAAATCACTATAAAGATAGTGGACTCTCAAGAACAACATTACATATCCATTTACTGAAGCTTATCCAATAGCAGGATAATTGTCACTTAGAGAAGAAGAGTATGAGATACCATGACGATTGACTTTAGTACAAGTGGGAGATTGAAAGTAGTATGCACACAAGCCAATCATGTTTGATGATAAAGTATATACTTTGTAACAATCTTATTCATTTATTAATAAAAAGTATTAATTTATTAAAGGCTTTTAATTATCTACACGATGTTGCTTTATAATATGTGATAAACCCATAGTTTTAAGCAATGCTTTTAGAATAATGATGATGATCATTCTAATGAGATCTAAATTCTTAGAGAGCTTAAAACTAAAATAGTTCCCAATCGTTGGATTACTAAATTGGGGATTAGTGAATCCGGATAGATTGGTACATACGTTGCTTGCTCATTGGATGATGATGATTGATCTCATGATCATTTGTGTGGAGACACTAAAGCAAGTATGTAGGTGCTTATTAGAGAATAAGTTCACTGAATGTGGCTCGCTAAGGAATACCTAATGGAGTTTTATTTGCCTGTCAATAGGAATTCCTGTAGTGATACTAGTACAAGTTATCCTTGGACTTGAGATCATCATAGTATCTTGTGTAATATGAATTATACTTTGACTTATTCCTTAAGACCCTTAGGGTATATCAAAGGGTATGTTTGGGTATAATAAGTCGTACATGGAGATAATGTATGATGAATAAAGAATCTACCACTTCCAGTAAAAAAAGAGAAATGTCCTATGTGATTTGATAAATGACAACCCAGTAGTCATTGGCCAAGGCAGAATGAAATTAGAAAGGAGTTTCTAATTTGCATTATTTGGTGTTGTGCATTTAAGAGTCGAAATACATATAATTAAATATAATAAGACTTGTGATAATTCCATGTCTTATATTTAATTGGGACATTGTATGGTGGAAGGATTGAATTATGCAGTAACTATTTACTCGAGAGGTTCTTTTGTAAGACCCCGACTTTTATAAATAAAGATGAATTTTTTATAAATATTATTTTTGAATATTATGGAATAAATTTGATATAATGTTATAGTTGTGGGTAATATTTATAAATTTTGCAAAGTAAGTAAGTTGTTATAAAATATTCGTTTGGTCTGGGAATATTCTTTTTTGTTGGGGAATATTAAATGCAATGACTCAATCATTAAGTGGACCCTTAAGCGGAAGTATTGTCGTAGTTAGAAAGCGACAAAATTATTTTTCTATAAAAAATAAGCAAGCAGAGGTGTTACTGGTTAAAACTATTGAACTACTTTAGTAGTAAAAATGCGATGTCTGGCGTAGTTGTATAGTAGCACACGATATTGATTATTGATGCTTACGTGAGAAGTCACTCAGCTATGCTCAATTATTGCTACAGTAATTGCTGCATCATATCTCTTATATTATTGATTCAATTATTGTCACAGTATCATCTGTATAATATGTTATAGTATTAAATTATTAATTGAGACGACAAGTTATAAATGATTAATAATTGTTGAAAGATTAAATATGTGTTGATTAAAAATAAAATGATTTGTGGTAATATTTATTCAATCCTTGATGTATATAAAGAGTTTGTTATGAGACGTTTGTGGTAAGTTTGATTATTTTATGGGGGGCCCATATGTCATCATGTAAGAGTCCCTTCGTCAATAGTAATTACCTTTGTGAATTGTAATTACCTTTGTGAATAGTAATTACCTTCGTCAATAGTATTTACCTTCGTCAATAGTAATTACCTTCTTCAATAGTAATTACCTTCGTCAATAGTAATTACCTTCATCAATAGTAATTACCCCTTCGCAAATAGTAGTTGTCCCTTCAATATTACCAAGAGTTAAGCGCCTCTTGATTGTTCAAGGGTTAATTACCCCTTCATGAAATAGTAGTTGTCTCTTCAATATTACCAAGAGTCATTTTTTGACCCTTCGTTAAGACCAAGAGCCACCCTCGCTTTTTCTATAAATAGAAAGTTCATTCCTTCATTATTTCTTTACGAATTCTTTGAAACTCTAGAGAGAGAAACTATAGAGAAAGAAGAAAAGTATTTTGCTACTTCACTTTTCCAATATTCAAACTCTTCTAAGGTAGGGAATATTATTTGTTGTACTCGTAAAGGGTGTTATTTTTTTATTCATGAAGAGAACTTACATTGGAATATCCTCGTATATGCGAATCCCCTATACTTGGTGACATTCTTCTATTATTTTATTATTCCGTTGGAACATCCTGTCTGCGCTTTTTCTCTTGGGACTGGTTCCGCTCTTTATTATTACATCTTTATTATTCTATTGGAATATCTTGTCGTGTGTTTTACAGGACTGATTAAAATCTTTATTATTCTATTGGAATACCACATGTCGTGTGTTTTACACGACGATTGGTTCCATTTTATTATTACGTATTTATTATTCGTTGGAATAACACATACATGCAATCTGCATGCATGGTGATTTCTTTTGTTATTTCATTTGCTATTATACTCGGTTGGTTAAAATTTTGACTTCTATACTCCATGAATTTAGTGGAATATCCTTGATATTTGCGCTTCATCCGAAGATTTTTAATGAAAATATTTTTACGAGCATTCTTGAATTTTACTCTACAAAGCAATTATCATGTTGACAATTTAAACGTTATTAGTTCTGAATAAATTAATTCGTGAACTTGTTTGATTGAATTATTATGTCATTGTCATCATCATCTCATGTTATATTATGTTATCTTTGGCTTACGTTACATAGATGAACTTAGTATGATTATGACCGGGGATCATTCGGTATAATCATGGCTTGATATAAATGATGTGACAAAAGTCCTCGATGGCTGTGTAATGCAAATGATGGATAGTTTTTGGTATGATTATGACCGGGGATGATTCGGTATAGTCATGACCATTGATAATTTGATGAAAATCCTTGATAGTGGTATAGGGATGATTAGATATTGTGGTTTATTCATTAAACCGAGTCTTAGTGATAAAAAATTGATGAAAACCTTTTAAAACCTAAAAGATAGTAGACTTTATTTTCTACTTGACTCTTTTAATGGATTCAGATATTCATTGCTAGATTAAAGCTGGTTGTCTATTGTATTTTATCGGTTTAACATTGTTGAAGACTATTGATAATTTATTCGCATTATCTTAGTTATAATATTTCTTCTTTGGGCTAGTTGAGCTCACCCTTTCTTTCACCGTTCTCTTCGTGAAATGAGAATATAGGCGGGACTTAGTCGGGGAAAAGAGTATTGGTCCCGAAGATAGCATTAGTAGTCCTCACTATTACATTAAATAGTGTGACAATAAATGTAATGAGGACTCCTTGAGTATGGATATTGTCTAAATGGCAATATTCTTATTAGAACTCTCGGTTTATGTATTGTCGTATGTTACTGACGGATGTATAATTAAGTTTGTATTTGAATTTATGTACCATGTAAGTGGTGACCCAAGATGGGTGACGATATATCTAATTTTGGGGCGCCACGGTTGGTATCAAAGCTTAGGGATATGATCCACGGCTAAGATGCTGAGATAAGAACTAGGAGGAGAGGCAGGGAATTCTTCGCTAGTATGACCTACCTAAGTTTATTTGTTATTTAATTGGTCGATCGGAGTATAGGGATAATATTTGATATATTAATTAACCCTTGTGTTGTGGCGGTGTTTGGAAATGGCGCTGAAAATATTCACAATGGAGTGAATGTGATTGTTGTGACACCTTTAATCACTAATCGGAGTTAATGCACGGTGTCGACGAGGAACAAATTAGAGATATCCACGTAGTGAATGAAGAACTAATTGTTGCACCCGAGCTAGAAGGCAAGAGGTAGCGGTGAGAGTGAGGAAGAAGAGGAAGAAGAGGAACCCGAGGAGAATTGGTTAGAAGAAATTTATGATCAAAACTTAGAATTACAAAATCGTGTTCATGAGCTAGAAGAACAAAGTTGAAGAAGCGGCAAACGATGGTCGTGGAACAAAGGGATACAACAATTCAAAATTGGGTTACCCGATATGTGATGCTCGAACAAAATCACGCTTTGGCGAGGGTGTAAGATATTAAAGTTGGAATCGAGAATTTAAAAATCAAAGATCGGTGAAAGAAGAAACAATCGAACGAAGGAGAATAGCGATGCATGGGTAAAAGGCGCACAACGCGTTGATAGTGTAGAAAAAGACGTCTAGATCCAATAAAGGCAAAATAGATGAAATGGACTTTACTTTTGGACAAAGAATTGGGAGAACCCAACATCGAATTCGGAATTACCACATGCATAGCGGTCCAAACCGAATTCGATATGGATCTGAGAATAATGATTCAAATCATGGATCAGAATGTGAAGAAGCACTTAAGGGTGGAATGTACCTATAGTAAAGTCAAACTTCGGTAATTTAAGCGAGAGCGTTTGTCGAGAAACCCGAACGAAGTTATTACGGGTAAATTAATTATAAATTATTGCGAAGTCTATACTTTATTCAATACAAGTTCTACCCACTCTTTTATTCTACCTAGTTGTGTTCAATGTTTAAATTTGACTCGGAAAAATTAGACTTTGATTTATCTATTGAAACTTCGTTGGGAGAAACCTTTACTTCTTCCTTTGTTTATTAATCTTGTTGTTTCAAATAAACACTTTCACGATCTTATCTCTTTGAAAATACTTGCCTTTGAGGTAATTTTTGAAAACGATTGATTAACTACTTATTATTCTTTTTGTAAGGTTGTTAGCTTTCATATTCCTAACCAACTTTGTTATACTTAATTCAAAGTAACCAAACCCTAAAGTTAATCTTTGTTATATCAAGCCATAAGTAAAGAGCCCCGATCCTTTCGTTGTTGACTTCCTTGTGTGGAATGTACAAGAAGCGGACTTTTCTCAGAGGCGACGTCGTGAATGACGATGACAAGTTGATAGGTATCATTGTGAGGTGCTATCTAGGTTAAAGGATAGAAGTCAGTTGGTATCAATGTAATATACTATCCAAGTCTTGGATAAGAGTAGCGATTTTGAATGATATTTCTATCATTAATAAATTTCTTGACGTATTCTTGAAGATTTCCTAGCCTACCCTAGGCGTGAAATCGAATTTTGTATTGACCCGAAGACAAAAACGCATTTCTTAAACCCTTAAATATTTCTTCAACTAAAAGGATCTGTTTACGAGGATTATGATGAAAGTCATAATAAAAGCATTGGACTAATGAAAATCATGGGTATATGAAGTATTAGTAAGTGTTATGATGAGTTATGTGGTTATTATGTGAAAACATGAAAGTTTCTTAGAAATCACAATGGGTTGAAAAATCAGATTTTGGTAAAAACGTAACATGAAATTCAATTGACCATATCTCCTATTATATTTTGAATTTTTGAGTGTGGTCAAGTCCTAGAGTTAGATCTATGAGTTTTGTAGCTTATCCAAGTGGAATCACTGGAAAAGGTGCTTTAGATTTTCGTGTGGACTGAATTTAGCAAAAGAGTCCAAAGTTGCAAATTACAAAAACGCTACTGCCCAGAAACTTTAGGGGCTGTTTCTGCCACTAAATTTATGTGAAAAATTCAGGCCTTTTGGGACATGAAAATATATGTTATAAAGTACCTCCTGTCCAAAAATGAGCTCATTCTGACTTAAAATGAACAAGTTATGACAATTTCAATATTTAGGTTTTTTTTGACGAAAAATGCTATAATCGGAGTTCTATAACTCAGATGACCATGAAATTTAAATGGAGGCTCACATTAACATGTGTAAGGTCCTGCCAAGATTTGGGAATTTTGGAGTTAAACTTGAGGTAGCTACTTTCTTAAGGAATTAATTAGAAATTGATTTTTGAAAAATAGTAAATGAATTTTAAAATTCCGAGAAAAATATATTTTCATCATGGGACTATATTATGCTAAATCCCAGAAAAGAAATATTTTTGGGACTGATTTGGTATTTTTTTCATGAAAATAGTTTAATTCTGAACATATGAGTTAAATATGTTATGTGAAGTAACAAAGTTGAAAATAGGATTTTATGGCTAGAGAATCCTATATAGAGTATATGCATATTTTTTGATGAGGATTTGATAATTGGTGATGATATCTTATGAGTATGGCATTTTGAATGATTAAATGCATTATATGGTAAAGCTTAAACAATTGAGATAAATTATTTATAAATTTAAGAAGTGATTAAAATATTATTATAATATTAATGATATTAGATTATGAGATTATTAAGTGATTGATAACATGGGGATATTCTTGAATCCTGGATAAATTATATTATAAATGTTTAATATTTATCCTTTATCTCATTTGATTGATTCTTTATATCATTATCCTCATGCTTATATTGTGTTGAAAGTCATCTGTGGCTTACGTGAATAGATGGACTTGGTATGATTATGACCAGAGATTGTTCGGTATAATCATAACCGTAATTGAAAACACGATTATCTTTGGCCGTAGTGCATGGATAATTTGTGGTCGTGATACTAATGAATACACGATTATCTTTGGCCGTAGTACATGGATAATTTGTGGTCGTGATACTAATGAATACACGATTATCTTTGGCCGTAGTGCATGGATAATTTGTGGTCGTGATACTAATGAATACACGATTATCTTTGGCCGTAGTGCATGAAAAATTTATGGTCGTGATACTAATGAATACACGATTATCTTTGGCCGTAGTGCATGGATAATTCGTGGTCGTGATACTAATGAATATCCTTGGCCTGTAGTGCAGGGATGATTCGATGATATGGATTAATTATTGAGCTGAGTCTCAGCAATGAAATATTAATTCATGGATGTGGTAAAAGTCATCTTTGGCCTGTAGTGCAAAGATGAATTGTTAATGAATATCTTTGGCCGGATTGCGAAGATGAATTTAATATTTTTAACGATAAAGGTATTCAAGGTATCCTCACCTCTTTATCATATCGGTCGCGTACCCTAATTTCGAGGGCGAAATTTCATAAGAAGGGAGGTTGTAAGACCCCGACTTTTATAAATAAAGATGAATTTTTTATAAATATTATTTTGAATATTATGGAATAAATTTGATATAATGTTATAGTTGTAGGTAATATTTATAAATTTTGCAAAGTAAGCAAGTTGTTATAAAATATTCGTTTGGTGGGGAATATTCTTTTTGTCGGGGAATATTCGTTACGACTACTCAATCATTAAGTGGACCCACACAACGGAAGTATTATCGTAGTTAGAAAACGACAAAATTATTTTTCTATAAAAATAATTGGCAGAGAGGTGTATTCATTAAAACCGCTGAACTACCCGGTAGTAAAAAATACGATGAATACGCGTAGTTGTATAGTAGCACACGATATTGGTTATTGATGCTTACGTGAGAAGTCACAACTATGCTCAATTATTGCTACAATAATTCACGCATCATATCTCTTATATTATTGATTCAATTATTGTCACAAAGATCATCTCAGATAATATGTTATAGTATTAAATTATTAATTGAGACGACAAGTTATAAATGATTAATAATTGTTGAAAGATTAAATATGTGTTGATTAAAAATAAAATGATTTGTGGTAATATTTATTCAATCCTTGATGTATATAAAGAGTCTGTTATAAGACGTTTGTGGTAAGTTTGATTATTTTATGGGGGGCCCATATGTCATCATCTAAGAGTCCCTTCATTAATAGTAATTACCTTTGTGAATAGTAATTACCTTTGTGAATAGTAATTACCTTCGTCAATAGTATTTACCTTCATCAATAGTAATTACCTTTGTGAATAGCAATTACCTTTGTGAATAGTAATTACCTTCGTCAATAGTATTTACCTTCGTCAATAGTAGTTACCTTTGTGAATAGTAATTACCTTTGTGAATAGTAATTACCTTCGTCAATAGTATTTACCTTCGTCAATAGTATTTACCTTCGTCAATAGTAGTTACCTTTGTGAATAGTAATTATCTTTGTGAATAGTAATTACCTTCGTCAATAGTATTTACCTTCGTCAATAGTAATTACCTTCTTCAATAGTAATTACCTTCGTCAATAGTAATTACCTTCATCAATAGTAATTACCCCTTCGCAAATAGTAGTTGTCCTTCAATATTACCAAGAGTTAAGCGCCTCTTGATTGTTCCAAGGGTTAATTACCCCTTCATGAAATAGTAGTTGTCTCTTCAATATTACCAAGAGTCATTTTGACCCCTTCGTTAAGACCAAGAGCCACCCTCGCTTTTTCTATAAATAGAAAGTTCATTCCTTCATTATTTCTTATTTAATTCCTTTGAAACTAGAGAGAGAAACTATAGAGAGAAAGAAGAAAAGTATTTTGCTACTTCACTTTTCCAATATTCAGCTCTTCTAAGGTAGGGAATATTATTTGTTGTACTCGTAAGGGGTGTTATTTTTTTTATTCATGAAGAGAACTTCTGTTATTCCATTCTTTATTATTCTGTTGGAATAACCTGTAAAAGTGGCATACCCTATACATGACCTGTATATGCGGAATACCTATACTTAGTGAAATCCTTATATTATTCCATTCTTATTTATTCTGTTGGAATAACCTGTATATGCGGAATCCCCTATACTTGGTGACATTCTTCGATTATTTTATTATTCCGTTGGAACATCCTATTCATGCTTTACGCTAGGACGGTTCCGTCTTTATTATTATTCTCGTTTTTATTATTCTATTAGAATATCCTCGTCATGCGTGTGTTTTACAGGACCGGTTAATCTTTATTATTCATCTTTATTATTCTATTAGAATACCCTCATGCGTGTGTTTTAGGGACTGGTTCCGCTTTTTATTATTACGTATTTATTATTACATTTGAATAACTCGCTCATCTGCAAGTACCGTGCATGGTGATTTCTTTTGTTATTTCATTTGCTATTATACTCGGTTGGTTAAAATTTTGACTTCTATACTCCATGAATTTAGTGGAATATCCTTGATATTTGCGCTTCATCGAAGATTTTTAATGAAAATATTTTTCCGAGCATTCTTGAATTTTACTCTACAAAGCAAGATCATGTTGACAATTTGGACGTTATTAGTTCTGAATAAATTAATTCGTGAACTTGTTTTATTGAATTATTATGTCATTGTCATCATCCTCATGTTATATTATGTTATCTTTCGCTTACGTACATAGATGAACTTAGTATGATTATGACCGAGGATCATTCGGTATATAATCATGGTGGATATAAATGATGTGACAAAAGTCCTCAAAGTGGCTGTAATGCGATGATGGATAGTTTTTGGTATGATTATGACCGGGGTGATTCGGTATAGTCATGACCATTGATAATTTGATGAAAATCCTTGACCGTGGTATAGGGATGATTAGATATTGTGGTTTATTCATTAAACCGAGTCTTAGTGATAAAAAATTGATGAAAACCTTTTAAAACCTAAAAGATAGTAGACTTTATTTTCTACTTGACTCTTTTAATGGATTGCAGATATTCTCACTGCAGATTAAAGCTGGTTGTCTATTGTATTTTATCGTTTAACATTATTGAAGACTATTGATAATTTATATTCGCATTATCTTAGTTATAATATTTCTTCATTGGGCTAGTTGAGCTCACCCTTTCTTTCACCGTTCTCTTGTGAAATGAGAATATAAATTGGGACGAGTCGGGAAAAGAGTAATGGTCCCAAAGATAGCATTAGTAGTCCTCACTATTACATTAAATAGTGTGACAATAAATGTAATGAGGACTCTTAAGTATGGATATTGTCTAAATGACAATATTCCTATTAGAACTCTCAGTTTATGTATTGTCGTATGTTACACGACAGATGTATAATTAAGTTTGTATTTGAATTTATGTACCATGTAAGTGGCGACCCAAGATGGGTGACGTATACCTAATTTTGGGGGCGTCACATCTTTTATGATTAATGTTGAAATCTATATTATCTGAAAAGTCGCTAATCGCTAGGGAGGCTTATCCCTATTGTAGAATAAATATTATTTATTTAAATAAATTAATAGCTTAATTTATTTATTTAAATAAGATTAGAATTGTTCTAATTGATTTATTCACAATCGGTTTAATATGGAGAACCTAAAGGGTCACACCATAAAAGGAAGAATAATTATTTAAGAAGCAAATGGCATACTCGTAATAATAAGTTAAGTATATTTAATTTAATCTATGGTGATAGAATAAATTAAATAGCTTAATATTTATTATTTAATATTTTGGAAATATTAAATATAAATTAATAAGAGGAGTCTTATTATTATTTTTATTATTATTATTATTATTATTTAATTCCTAAAGGAGTTTTGAAATTAATTAATAAAAGTACTCTCATATATCCTAATAAGATTAGGAAGCTAATTAATTAAAAGATTATAATTAATTATTCCTAATAAGATTGGGAGCCTAATTAATTAAAGGAATTTAATTAATTAAAATAAAAAAACCCAATTCCTTGATTGTTAAGGAGAGTTGCCCACATCTATAAATAAGAGGAGTCTTATTTTGGGTGGAGTGGTTGCTGACTTTTTCACAACAGACGTGATTCTAATTTGTTGGAGAGTACGCTCATTTTCTATGAGAGATAGAAAAATTAGGGTTTTGCCAAACACCAATCTTCCTGAATCTTTATTCTTTCTTGGTGGATCACCTCTAGAGGCCAAACACTTGGGTGGCTAACGTTGATCAAAGCAAGGAACCAAACCCGGTGGATTCTAGTTGAACGCAAAAAGGATTGGAGGTGAACTTGTACCTGAGGATGCTCGAATCTTCAAGGGTATGATTCTTGTTCTTCATATCTTTTCGTTTAATTAATAATTGTGCATAAAGGATGATCCGGGTATATGGTTTGTAAAAATTTAAACTCTAATTTTTACACGTTTCCACTTAATTTGTGCAATTTGATTGCGTTCATGAATATTACAAACCTAACACGTCAGCCCACTATGATGTGATGTAGTATGATAAAATCACCAAATGACGGAATCCTCAACGGACTGTAAATACAGTGCGGTATCATGACGTCATAAAAACATTTTTGAGATTTCTTTAAGATATGAGAATATATATATATATATATATATATGTATATGTATATTCAGATTGATGTCCGAATTGTTGTAGAAGTCTATGCTATTTGATTTAGCTGGACGAATATTGAAAGATGTTCATAAAATTCAAGCGTTTCTTGAGAAGTTATGCCAAACAAAATTATTTTGGCGCGGATTCAGATGTTGAAAAGCTGAGGTGAACAACCCTATAAAAGGGGACATGTTATCAGAGACAATGGTTCTGAAAGTAACGCATATAATCGTTACAATGTTAAGATGTAATACGTTGTGCACGACGTAGGGGTACGATAGGTTGATCACCTAGAGTACTTACAGAGAGTGTTTTCAGTCTGTGTGATTGCTAAACATTCTGTTAAAGATGGTTTATGGTGGTGATGCACTGTTAAACCTAGGAATAGAGTTCACGGTCTTGTGACCCCTCAGCATGATTTGGAATTTTGAAATTCCTGTTATTCATATCGCTTCCCAATTATTGAGCAATTATGGAAGATTCTTATTATCCTGAAAGGTGAATGTGGTAAGGATGATATTTCTTAGAAAGAAGTGAGTCGTAGAATGCGACACTGAATGATGAATATATTAAATAAGTGAGAAAAGAGATTTTGAAATGAGAAGGGGATGAGGTATCAAAGAAATTTGTAAAACTTTTAATAGAAAAGTTAATAATTGTAGAATGATCTTTGTGGAAAGAAAATGGTTATAGAAACCAATGAATGAATAAAGTATTAACATAAAATCTATTTTAATAGATTGAATGAATGATGATTAATAAATAAAATTTCGAGGACGAAATTCTTAGAAGAATGGGTGAATGTAATATCCCGAATGTTTATGATAATGATCCTTAGAAAAGGAAATGAATGAGTTAAATAATATATAACACTCAAAATATAATTGAGTTCAAGTGAAAGTTATGAAATAAAATTTACAAGAATTTATTATGAATAATGGTGGGAGTAGGAAATAAAAAACCTATATTAAGGTAATGTGTTGAAGTTATTCAACGAAGAGATTTGATGAAAACCTGAGTAAGGTTGGGTTTCGGTGATTTCGAGGACGGAATCCTTATAAGGAGGGAAGGATGTGACATCCCAGATTTTTAGAATTTATAAATGAGAATTTTATAAATAAAATTATTATTTATGAGATATGTTGGGTGTGAGTATGTGTATGTCATATATTGTAGAATATGTGAATTGATGTGAAGAGAATGTTATCTATTAATTTTAATAAATATAAATATTTAATTGAATTATTTATTGAGTTAAATAAATAAATTTTGTTTTGATTATAGAGTAATGCAATTAAGTGTAGTAGATTAATTAAATGAATATTTATTATTTAATTTAATTAATATAATAATTTTATGTTATAGTTCTAATTTAATTGAGATAATTAAATTAGATGAGTTATGTGAAGATTGTTACGAAATTATAATTAACAAGTAAATATAATTATGTGACAATTTGATGAGATTGATTGATGTTAAACTATTCATTAATTAAAATAATGAGTATTTTCCAAACATGGTCTTAGGCTTTTCAAGTTCAAGTTGGTGTAACCTATGTATTAACTAGTAACTAGTATATATAATAATTACTAGGAGTTACATATATTATATATTACTGGTAATGTATATTATATGTATATACTACAAGTTAGTACGTTAGTTTTAGAAAACAAATCAAAGAAAGAAAGAAGAAGAGAGTTAGAGAGAGTTGTCAGAGAAGAAGAAGAATAGGAAGAAAAAGAAAAAGAAGAAGAAGGGAAAGCTTTGAGAAGACAAAACAAGCTCCATCATCATCATCATCATCATCATCATCTCCATCTCTCTCTTAAATTCATACTAATAAGGTTATAATCTAAATTCCTTGTTTTAATTATATTTTTTTATGTTCTTCATAATGTAGTTCTCTGATAATTGTTATATAGAAGTTGTATTGAGTAATTATATTCATGGAAAAGTGGTTTGTAGAAGAAAATTAAGATAATGGTGTTTTGTATATGAAAATGGCTTAGTAAGTCCAAAATTTGATGTTCAATCTTTGCTATAATCTGTAAATTGATGTTAATTATGTTAGTATATTAAGAAACGAAAGCAGCGTAGTTTAAATCATGTCAATTGGTTAAGTAACGAATTCATGGCGATTTAATTCGCTAAATATGTAAAAATGAAGAAAATTTGGAAATTAGGGGTTTTGATTCCTCAAATCTATGTAAATATGATGTTTATGTAGTTAGAATGGTGTATGATATGTGTAACTATGCTATTACAAAAGTTTTGGTTGCTAGGTCATGATTTCTGTAGGAATTGGGTTGAGATGGGTGATCTGTAGAATAAGAGTCTGTGCTGCAGTTTACATACAGGTGTGGCGTGAAGGCTGCGTCGTCACCATAGTAGAAAGAAGCAAGACAATCAAGGTACATTGTATATGGTTTTCATGATCGAGCACCACAAGTAGCGATTCTTGCAAGTGCAAGGCTTTGGGACGGCCTAGAATGCGTGTCAGTGTCTCTGAGCCTCAAGCAAATGAAGTCTCTTTATTTGTAGGTCATGACTAATGGACTTAATCTAGTTTGGCAAGCATATTAATGATGTTAAGACATATTGTGGACTATAATAACATATTGTAATGAGATGTAATATAAAATGGGAAGATTTTAAGTAATTATTTAAATAAGTTATGAAATGAAACTAAATGTGATGTTTTTAAAAGTTGAAGATAAATGATAAAGTTTATGTTGGTTTATAGTGAGATATAAGTTGAAAGAACGATTTGAGTGTTAACTTGATTGGTTAATCTAATATATGTTTAAAAGGATGTAAATACGCGTAGAAGACTTAATTGTCAATTGTAAGAGAAGTGTAACGAGATATAAGGCGGAGGTTATATAACCTAGTTGTTGCTAACAAGTGTAATGCATCTAATATGTTGTAATGGAATCTATGACAACTTTAATGAAAGTTAAGTGTCGGTTTGAAAGAAGTATAAAGGAACACAAAATGGGATTATGTAATGATTAGTGTTATACGAAGAGGAGTAAACACTTGAAGATATGTGTTAAGTTTCAAAGAGACACAAGTTATAAAAGATTAAGACTAAGAGTCCTTATGGTTTCGTTATATATGTAACTAATGCATGTGAATATGAACATTTCAATTGTTGTAGGATGTACGCAAAGCATTTAAGCTGTTTTTCGGTAATTGGTAATCTACGAACTAGGCAAGTCTTTCTGTTCTTATTTGCTATGTGAATTTAATTATTTTAAATCTTTATTGCAAAGAGCATGATGTGTTATATTTATGTTGAATGTATGAAATGTTAAAGTCAACTTATGACTACATTGATTGAGTAAAGCATGCTGATTGAGTAAGGAACTCAATTTTTATATTTGTTATATGAGCTGTAACATGTTATGTTGATGCATGTTATTATATGCTACGTGATGCATGAAAACTGTTAGATTTTGCTGGGCTGTCGAGCTCAACCTTGCAAATAACCATTTTTGCATGTTAAAGATTGAAGATGTCACTATGTGCTACTTGAATGAAGTGGTTCAGAAATAATATATGAAGACTCGTATTTTTAGCTAAAGTTGCTATTTCTTTAAACCATGATTAAGAATCATGAGATGTATTAAATGTTTTATGATGTTTAGTTTTATACTGAGTTGTAAAGCTAGAGTTAGAGTTATCTGATTTGTAAAGGTTATCAGATTGAAATGTAAAATTTTATATGATAACAATGATAAAGCGAATCATAAAATAAGATTGATTCAAAGACATCTAGTTGATAAAGGTTTTGATTCAGGGAATTAAAGTAAGAAGACATAAAAGTTTAAATTATTCCTCATTATATAAACTCTAACATCGAATAATGATGTAAAATCAGAAGGTAGATGTGTTATTAACGACCAAAGTTGAGATTTAAATTGTATGAATTTTGGGGTTGTTACAATATCTGCCCGGGATGTAGCCATCACAGATAGTTCTACGGTGAGCTCCCTTACCACTGGCATGATTGCAGAGATGAACACGTACATTAATGAGCATAAAGTCACCATGTAGATAGCTATAAATCTGTTAGCTCGTGTGGATACCCTTGTATATGAGACCTGTTGATCGATTTCGCAATCAATGAATACGTGCAAGTATACACAGTCAACAAGTAATAATGTGAAAGTAGAGTATCGTTCCCACGAGAAATTATTTAATAAAAATTACCAAGTACTAACTCTTAACCAAATCAATTTTATTTAAACAATCGCAAATTATGATTTTTCTAATTAAGAAAACTAAATTAAAACAATTAAAAGAGATTATTCTAAAAGAAAGCAAATAAACAACTAAAATTTGAATGAATTCAGATAAATAAGGATTAACACTCCAATATCCCCAATTATGAATTATAAATCAATTATTCAACTATTCCAATTATTATGTCTACTGAATTGTTAATAGGAATTATCAAATGCCAAAAGCCCTCTCTCAAGTGATCAATTGCCTTCTATTTAACCCAGATTAATTTTGCTATATCTCTATGCAAAACAATTGAATTAAACTCGCTACAATCCCAATTCCTTATGTGTTACATGCGGCAAATAGATATTCTCATTCTATTCACAAACCTAATTATTCATTGTGCAAATAACTAAGTCACATGTCACCATGCCCAGTTCTAACCCTAGAATTCCTTTCTCAATTCCTTCTAGAGTAACAAGGTAATTACTGATCAGATAATTAATCAATAATCTCAAAGCAAGATGAACAATTCACTTCAACATAAATAATTGGAATATAATGAATAACTAATTAATAGCCATAAAAAGTTCAATTGAAATCTTAATAAAAGAGTTAGTTCATAATTAATGAATTAAAACCAAGAATCCACAATTGAATAGACATTAAAAGATAAAAGTAAGAGAAGAGAAGAGAATATAATCTATTGTCAGTAGCCTTGAGACTCCTCTTTCGTTCCTGCTTTGAATCTTCAATGGTCTCCAAGTTGCTTCAATCCCCAAAACTAATAAGAACTAGGGTTATGTTCTAATCTAAAGGAGTGTTTAATCTAGTCTACTCTATGTAATCTCCCCCTATTTTATGCCTTACATCATGTATTTATAGGTTACAAGTCCAATTTTTAGTTTTGGAACAAACCCAATCCAATTTGGAGTCAAAAAGGTGTCAAAATTCGCCCAAAACGCATCCAGGCACACATGACCTCTTTCCCAGTTGCCAAATACTGGGCACTACACGCTCTCAGACATCGCTTTATAGCGCCCCGACGCTGAAAATAAGCCTAAAATTAGCCCCCCGGCGCTACCATTTTTTTTGACATTTTCTGCTCCGACGTCCTTTGGGAAAATGGTCATAACTTCTTCCTCCGAACTTCGATTTAGATTATTCAAGATGATCCGGAAAGAGGAAAAGTAGATATACAACTTTTATTCTTTAAGATTTTCGAAATAAGGTCTGTAGCAATACTCAAATTGGCTCTGAAGTGACTACTATATAAATGGCAAGCCGAAAACGCGTATCTAGCCACCCCGAACGTCGATCCATGTAACTTTTGTCCCAATTCCTATAATAAAACATAAAACATGCTTGAATAGACATAAACACTTAAAAAATAATCTAAAAGACTTGAGAACAACAATAAATTAAGCCCGAATGTATCCAATTCATGTGTATAAAACTCACTCATCAAGACCACAGCGTTACCTCCTTCTGCTAAGAGGGATGCCATGTTGGGCTTGATAGCTTTCATATACACTGATTTGTAGATGGGCTTGTATTTTCTTGTACAGACTAGCTTAGCCATTTTGTTATGTACAGTTCATTTTGTATATATCAAACAATATTATATATAGCAGGGAAATATATTTTTGATCACTTCCCTTTTAGTTATGCTTGGATACTTGCTGGATATTTTGCCTACTTCTTCAGGGCTTGTGATCTTAATGGATTCTGAATTCCTCCTTGATGGATGGACATTGAGTTGTCAATGGACAGTTCAGAATGGATCGTTGATCTATGTGTATCCCCTACCATCTCTTTGGTGTCTTGGGACTGGTTTCTGTACAAAAATGTGGAGAGGAGTGTGGCTTTTCCTCCTCTGAGATTGACCGCACCACAGATGGTTGCCAGTACTCCTATTCAGGAGGAGCCTAGTTAATTCCATCTCTTATGGATCGGTGTTGCTCTTTGAGGCACAACTGCAGCTTAGATGGTCGCCGAATCTCTTATTTAGGATTAGTTCAGGTAATTTCATCCCTTTGGTCTGAAGCCGATTAAATGTAGTGGATTGAAGTTTAATCCCAATACCAGATGACAAGTGTTTATGTTTTGGTAGGGGGTGAGACCGAACCATGAATGGCTGCCTACGTACTCCTATTGAAGAGGAGATCAGATTTGCGTAGTTCGAACCTGGTGTAAGAGGTTCAACGATGTATATGGCAGAAAGGGTGTAAGAATGTTTTTGTTGTTTTTTGTTTTTGTAAGGAGAAGGGTGTAAGATATGTTTTTGTTATTTTTGTTTTATTGCGACTGGGGCATATAAAATGATTGCCTACGTACTCCCGGGTATCGGGGAGATCAGGTCGTCGTAGTTCTCCTCTCAGGACGATTTGTAGCCGACGAAGAGCTTGATCCCATGTGCAGGACAGACTGCGGGAAAAAAGAAAGTTTGATCCTAAGTTCAGGATAAACTGCAGGTGTGAAAAGTTTGATCCCATGTTTGAGACAAACTGCAAGTGTGAAAGGTTAAATCCCTAGTGGGATAACTGAAGTTGTATGAATGGAGTGAAGCCAGGTTGCTGGCTTGAAGAACATGTTTCCTTGAGGGGCAATGTAATAACCCGTTATTTTCTATAAAAATAAATAAGAAATTTTGCATATAATTTTTTTTTATTATTTTAAATAATGAGAATAAGTGTCAAGTAATGTGAATGTTAAATGCAAATATATTTATTACTTGAAAAATTAGAAATAATTTTAGAATTATTAATTATTACAAATTATATTCTTATTGTAATTAATTTTTGTAGTAGAAATGTTTTTATTATTTATTTTCCATGAAAATATAATTTTTGTATTATTTAAATAATATATGAAATGATAATTAGAATTATGATAATAAATATTTTTTTATATGAATCGGTTCAGAATGTTTAAGTTAATTATTTTAAACTTGATTATTGATGTTGTGTACGAAGGATAAGTCAGATATGGAATCCAAACCCTAAATTTGGATTTTTATCCAGGAATGAGAATAATAATGTAATATATAGTACTATAAATATATACAGTATATCTGTAGACTATTAATGTTGGTCAATTGTGGTAAATTAGGTCATAACCTAATATCATGTTATTAAACCCTAATTGTTAAACTCAGTTATGAGTTAAGACTGAGTAGTAATTGTGTTATATGAATTCTACTGTGTATTAGAATTTCTGTAATTAGAAGAAACCGTAATTACTGTGTTTGTAAAATACACAGTTAATTAAGAAACCCTAATTGTTAATATTAAGGAACCCTAATTTCTATTGAAAACCCTAATTTTAAATTAATGTATTTAATTAAGATTTTATTACACAATTATTTTAATTTGTCAAACCCTAGAAATTATTTGGGAAATTGTAAGATTTACAATCTAGTGATAAACCCTAGATTTAATCACCTTGGACAAGAATGCCCTTGAAACTTTAAGTGAAATTACCAAAATGCCCTTTTTGTCCCATTAGTGTATTATTAGTGAATTATTATGCATTATTGCTAGCAAATCATGGCAAACATCCTACCCTACCAATTTAGCATCTAGCATTCAATTATATCAGATTCAATTCACTAGCTACATGATTGCATCTATTGATATATAGATTGGAGAGAGAAATAAATTCATTTGTACACTTGAGTTTTCTCAACTCTCAACCTAAACTCTCTCAAGCTCATAGCTCTGAAATTTCTTAGTTTATACACTCCCAAACAAAGCCCCACTAACACAATAAGCAAAAACAGAAGCTAGAAACAAGATCAAATCAAGAAAGGTATAAAACCCTACTTTGAATTTTTGTCCAAAATTTGTTGTTAGATCTTGTGTTTAAGTGTTAAAATATGTTGTTTGTAGTGTCTTCTGATGATCTGGGTTGCTAGATGTTGAATCCATAACATCTAGAGGCTTGGATTTGAGTTTTAAAGAAATCTGGAAAAATAAAATTTTGATGTCTGATAGTGAATGTCAAACCTCTCAGATCTCTCTCTGTTAATGTTTTGTGATGTTTTATTGTTTAAATCTATAGCCTGGTATGTACTCTTTGATCTGTACCAATAATCAAGCTTTGATCAGTTTTAGATTTCAAGTTATTCTGGGTCAAACATGGTTGATCGAGCATGACTGGGCAATTCTGGGTAACCCAGAAATTGCCCAGATCGTGTCTGACAAGATTTTCAAAGACTCATAATTGTCAGGTTATATGTGTATTGATGATGTTTTTGTATCTATGTTGTAGCCTGGTATGTGGTCTTTAGATCAGTGTCTTTTTATTACTCAAATCATAAACATATTAGAAATAGAAGATGGTCAAACTAACTGAAATGATCACGATATGCACTTTTTGGAAATTCCAGAAAGTCATGAATAGGGTTCTGACAAGGGTTTGACCGGGTTAGATCTAACTATTTTGTTGTTATTCGGGTAAACTTGTTTAGTGTATTTGTACCTTGTTATGTTGTCTAGAATCTGAAAGCCTAAGATCACAAAAAAAAGTTCCTATGTTGCGAGTTATGAAGATCACAAGTTGCCATCTCGGACTGTTCTTCATTTCTGGAAAACCGAGAAATGAAGAACAGCTTCTGACAAGGTTTTCTGAAGCCCATATCTCATTTTGTTTTGTGTTGTATAGCCAAGTTTGTTGTGGTATCGTGTAGTACTACACAATTACTACAAGATCGATGATTATCTTTCCGTAATCATCACGTAATCAAGAATTATAATCGGTCCAAACAAGTGACTTGATAAGCTGGCTATGAAGTTCGGGTTTGATGAAGAACACATATATAATGACGAAGCACGCCGCTATAGGCACCTTTTTAGCGACAATTTATTTATTAAATTAATTATTTTAATTAAATAATTACGAGAAAATTAGATTTAAATTATTAAAAATACATAATTAATTACTAAAAATTATTTTAATGTCCTAAAATTATATTTTAATTATTTTGAATATATTTCATAAATATTTAATATTTTTAGAATATTAAAGTATTTAATTTATTTAATTATAATATTAAATAAATTATTTAAAAATAATTTTAATACATGAAAAATCATTTAAAATTATATTATGGTATAAGAAAATATTTTAAGTTATTTTCCATGACTTTTAATATTTTGTGGTGAATTTTATTAATTAATTATTATTAATGATATTAAAGTTATTTACTAATTATATTAAATAATTTAGTTTAAAAATAATTTTATTATTTTAAAAATCATTTTAAATGGAAATAAAGTGTTTAAAGATATTTTAAGTTATAAAATATAACTTTTAATATTTAAATGATAATTTCATTAATAATTAAATATTAATGATATTTATTTAATGATTTGTAATATAAAGTTTATTTAATATTTATATTAAATAAATAGTTTAAAATGGTTTTATTTACTTAAAAATCATTTAAAAGGATATTATGGATTTAAAAATATTTTAAGTTATAATTAATGACTTTTAATATTTTGATAGATAATGCATTAATATTTTATTATTAATAATAAGTATTTAAAATGATTTTAATTGTTTTTAAATCATTTAAGGGTAATATAAATGTTTTAAAAATAGTTTGAGTTATTATAAATAACTTTTATATTTTGGCATGGTTTCATTAATAGTTTGATATTAATTGAATATTAATGATAATAGAATTGTTTAATGTTTAAATTATTTAATAATGATTTAGATATTTGAAAATTCATGATAAATTATAATAAGTGTTTAAAATTATTTTAAGTCGTATACGAGTGATACTTATGGATATTGAGATACGAATAGAGTCTTAGACTCGATAATTACCCGATAAACCTGTTTATTTTAATCGATAATTTTCGTAAATTGATCTAGACTTAGATATTTTTTAATCGTATTAATGTTTGTTTGAGATGCTATGACTATTAGATATGTGTGATAATGTGATTAGGTTATGTGCTGACTGCGAAATGCAGTATTATGTGTTATAGTATATTGTTCTAATCGAACAAATGATCTGATTAATGATAGGCTGTGATATAAGAGATAAAAACTAAGTTGCATTCTGTAAGCAGCGTATCAGGCAAGTATCCTACTTTTGCATTTTCTTTATGCAATGGACATGAGTAAGAATGTTTCAGAATTATATTATTCTTGTACAGATTATATACGCTCATTGATTATCAGCATTTTAGTTCAGATATATATTTTGTTCGTTAATTTCTATAAATGGTTATATAAGTGTTCCCACTTGGATAATCATGGTATTCATTCACATGTTGATACACTTTTGTCAATTACCCGTATACGTATATGTTGAATTATAGATTATTGTTGAACAAGATAAAACCTTTTTATATTCAATCAAATTTCTTTGGTTTGGACTCAAGACTAAGTATGAACATCCCGAATATGGGAAAACTTTTATGCACCCAAAGCGGACAGAGTGAACGATAACATCGTTCTTGTAAAGTAGTGTTGATCAATACAGGGGCTGTGAAATTTGATCACGTGTGTCCGTAAGTTATGACGGTATGCGGATGAAGTTCTGCTAAACCATTTTGAAAATGAAAACAATGTTCATAGTATGTCACTTAAACCCCATTTATAGCCAGTACGTAGTTTCAAAAAAATTGAAAGAGGGTTGTTATGTTATTATTATCGGTTCAGATTACTTCACAACTTTTGATTCGTTGTAGAAGAGTTATATAAAGAAAATACTTAAATTCTTTCAGCTTATATACATATAATTGCTATTACTTGTTGGGCACTCAAATGCTCATCCTTGCTTAATTTAAATGTTTTCAGTTAAGTTTGAAGAACCAGAAAGCTCAAGTAGAAACAAAGGAAAAGGAAAGCTAATCGAATAAGATTTGTGGTAGTTGCTGTAATAGTTTTATATTATTAAGACAATGATATATATATATATAATAATAATATCATGTATTGTAAGGAATGTACTTTAAGGTCTCGTACCTGGGGAGATAAACTTTGATGCATATGTAAATTAAGTTTGAATTTTGTATTATTGTTATTATTATTAGTATTAGTCAGCTTATAGAATGGTATCGTGAAGCACCGAGTTCGGGTTTCAAGTACCCAGATTTGGGGGCGTCATAGGCAAAGTGTGAAAAAGAGTTGTATGTAGTGAAGGGTTAAAGAACCGGAATGACTGGTGATCTGATGATCCAAAACCAGGATGTTTGCTTGATGGTAACCTCAGACATAGTACCGTTTCACGGTGTCCGAGTTGATGAGTTGCGGAAATTCATCGCCGTCCATTTCCTGTATCCTGAGAGCGCCTCCTGTCAATACATCCTTGACAACAAACGGGCCTTCCCAGTTTAGAGCGAATTTTCCCTTGGACTGATCTTGGTTGTCAATGATCTTCTTTAAAACCAAGTCATGTTGTTTAAACTGCCGTAGCCGGACTTTCTTGTTGTAGGATCTGACGATCCTTTGTTGATATAACTGACCATGGAAGATAGCCACAGTTCGCCTTTCGTTTATTAGAGACAATTGGTGATACCTGTCTTATACCCATTGGTCTTCATCCAGCTGAGCGTCTATCAACACTCAGAGGGATTCCATTTCCACCTCTACGGGTAGCACTGCTTCCATCCCATAGGTTAATGCGTAGGGGGTTGCCCCAGTGGAAGTGCGCATTGATGTTCTGTCAATACATCTTTTATGGTTGGCGGACATCTTTTGCATGATCTTCTTGATGTTTTTGTTAGCCGCTTCAATAGCACCATTCATCTTTGGACGGTAGATGATGGAGTTAAGGTGTTTGATGTGGAATTTGCTGCACAACTCCTCCATCATTTTGTTGTTGAGGTTCTTAGCATTTTCTGACACAATTACCTCTGGTTGTCTGTAAAACCCCAACTTATTATAAATAAAAATTGAATTTCCTCTATTTATTATTGTGAATAATAAGGTGATAATTTGATATAATACTTTAGTTATGGGTGAAATGTGCAAATTTTGCAAAATAAGCAAGTGGTTATAAAATAATCATTGTTGTCGGGGAATATTCGTTTGGTCGTGGAATATTCTTGTTGTCGGGGAATATTAATTTACTGCGGCCAGTGATCATTTGTGAGCCCCATAACGGATAACTGTCGGATGAAGAAAATGACAAGTTTGAGTTTTATAAATAATGGCGTAATTGTTACCGTTAACACTGTTGGAATACCTGGTGGTTAAAATACAGTAATACGCGTGGTTGCACAGTAGCACACGGTATTGCACAGTATTGATGAATTATTGATCCTTACGTAAGAAGGCACTACTCAATAATAGTTACAGTAGTGATTGTTCAATATTTTATTTTATTGATTCAATAATTATTGCGTTGATATTTTATATTATTGTTGTTTCAATAATTGTCACTGCATAGTATTTTCCATTATCAGATCAATAATTCATATTATTTGAATAATATTATTAGATAACATTATTGGCAATGTCTAGAAAGTTCTGTCAAGGAGAGATTTGGTCACCTAATTGCGCGCAAGTAAGGAGAAATTCTTATTGGAAAACCCCTCTTTCCAGGAGCTACTGGTTGTCATAAATGTGATTCTGTAATATTATTTGTGAATAATTAATTATTGATTCATATGATAAGGAAATATTTATTTTATGTGGATATAAATGTTGGATATATTTATTGTGGTTAAAAATGAAGGAGTTAATGTTGAGATGTTTTATCAGTATTTCTGTCGGAATGGAGGTATTAAAAATTAAACCAGTGTTTTTGAGATATATTGTGTGAGTTATAATTTTTAATCTGACCTTTGGATCGTTGTGATTTTTGGATATGTTATACATATATAAGTTGAGTATATGTCCACAAATTTTGAACCGTTAAAAATGAACGTATGATTTGTTATGAATTTTAAGTGGTGACTGGTTCAGAAATTGTTGAAGTATCCAAATTTAGCATTTTGGTAGAAAATTCTAGAATTAGTGGGCCCCACTTTTGGTTGGTGAGAAATGTGCTGGAATTTTTATTCAAATGTGGTGGGTGGGAATAGTAGCAGGTAAAGTCATCGAGTTCTTGGTCAAGTCTGCTTTGCGTCTTAACATTTTCCTATAAATAGAGGGCTAAGTTAGAATTGAAAATCATACCAGAAACATAAACTTTCTCTCTTTCTCTCTCTATATTATCGAGTGTATTTTGTGAGTATTTAGATACTTTGTGAGTTTCTATTTATCAGTGCAAGTTTCCTTCAGCCTTATACCGATATTTCGATTAGAAGTACTGTTATTTTGAGGTAAGGGATGTTATTTCTTCTTAAATGATATTATTTTTTTCAATATCATTATGCCGAAATATTGGTTTGAATTTTTTTTATCAAATTTAGAACTTTTTGTGTCGGGGTTACTATTCACGTATATGGCACTATTCACGTATATGACACTATTCACGAATACGACACTATTCACCGAAAAATGAAATTTTCTCCTTTTTGTCGAAGATGTCTATTATGGTTACTATCTTTGATTGTATCCATGTTTTGATCTTTATTCTTGAATTTTGCTTTAAAATCAGTTATTATGGAGTATTATTGATCTTGGATAAACTGTAATACGAATCTCTAATGTTTGTTATTTTGTTTCACTGGATTCGTTCTTTTAAAATATTTTTCATCATCCTCAGTCCTAATTGATGATATTACTGAATATCTTTGGCCTGTAGTACAAAGATGAATGATTACCTAATGAATATCTTTGGCCCGTAGTGCAAAGATGAACAGGTGTTGAGATGAACATGACCAACTGGTGATACAAATGAATATCTTTAGCTTGTAGTGCAAAGATGAATATTTGATTAAAGATGTATATTGATTGTTGTTACAGGGATAAACTATTGATGATGGACTTTTAAATCTTAGAAGATAGTAGAATTCTTTCTCTACTTGACTCTTCTAATGGATTCTCATTTTCGCATGCTTGTTGATCTTAAACTTGTTGTCATTATCTTAGTCATAATATTCTTTTTGGGCTAGTTGAGCTCACCCTTTTCCTTTTTGTTCTATTTTTCTTCTCGGGAGGTGAGAACATAGCGAGGATCTAGTGAGTAATGGAGTGATGGTTCTAGAAAGATGTTTTAGCGAGTCCTCACTATTTTTTGTAAAATAGTGTTTGAATAATTGTAATGAGGACTTATTTGAGTGTGGATATTGTCTAGAAGACAATATTTGTATTTAAACTTACAATATGTATTGTCGTATTTTGTACGACAATTGTATTATTGAAGTTATAGTTTGCTTTCTGTACCATATATTTGGCGACTCAGAATGGGTGTTGTATACCTATTTTGGGGGCGTCACATTGTCCATATCGACAGATGACATTAATTATGATGAAAGCAATGGTGACTTCTTTTGTAACCCTGGGGAAGGAGGCTGCTTCTACCCATTCGGTGAAGTAGTCGATCATGGTGAATATAAAGCGATGCCTATTACTGGCTTTGGGATTGATGGGCCCGATCACGTCCATTCCCCACATTGAGAAGGGCCAGGGCGAACTCATATTATGGAGTTCCCTTTGAGGGGCGTGGATGGCATTTCCATGAATTTGGCATTGATAGCACCTCTTGACGTGATCATCACAGTCAGCCTTGACGGTAAGCTAGTAATGTCCTATCCTGAGGATCTTCTTAACAAGTAGGGGGCCGCTCATGTGTGGGCCACATACTCCACTATGGACCTCATCCATGAGCCGCTGAGCTTGGTCCTTGTCTAGACATCTGAGGAGACCTAGTCCTGCATCTCTTTTGTAGAGTGCATCTTCGCTCACGTAGAATTTCATAGCAAGTCGATGGATCTGCCTTTTCTCAGTCGGGATCGCCTCAGCGGGTGTAGATCCATCTTGTAAGTACTCCTTGATATGCTGATACCAAGAGTGCTGGATGGGAGGTAGCTCATTCGATACTTCTCCAACATAATTCCCATAGGCTGGTGCCTTGTGCAGGGCAAATGTGATGTTTGGCATGTGTTCCTTGTCAGGTACGTGAATCAAGGAGGCCAAAGTTGCTAGTGCATTTACAAAGTTATTCCTATTACGGGGAATGTGTAGAAAGGAGATCTCTTCGAACTCCGAAGCCATCTGTAAAACTTGTCGATGGTAAGGCAGCAAATGTAGCTTTTTGTCTTGATAGATTCCTGTGGATTGTCTGATTACCAACTCTGAATCCCCAAAGATAGTTAACCTCCTGATGCCCATTAAACGAGCAAGTTTTATCCCCACGAGACAACCTTCATACTCAGTTGTGTTGTTGGTGCTGACAAACTGCAATTTAACGGCGACGGGATACTACTCCCTCGTACTGGATACTAGAACTGCTCCAGCTCCAGAGCCTTCCATATTAACAGTTCCATCGAAATATATTTTCCATGTATGGCATGTATCGTACTGATGGTGTTGTTGTACTGCCATTACCCCTTCATCGGTGAAGTATATTTCTAAGGGTTTGAAGTCCCCTGAAGGTGCGGCGACCAGTTAATCCGCAATCCCTTGACCTTTGATGGATTTTTACGCTATGTAGACGATGTCAAATTGTTGTAGGGTCAACTTCCATCTGGACAGCGGATAATTTAACATGGGTTTACTGAACATGTACTTGAGAGGATCCAATCGGAATATTAGATGGGTTGTGTGACAATGGAGGTAATGTTGTAACCTCATGGAAGCCCATGCTAAAGCGCAACAAGTCTTCTCAATCAGAGTGTACTTGTGTTCACTGCTGCTTAATCTTTTACTGAGGTAGTAGATAGCTCATTCTCGGCCTCTATTGTCTTTTTGTCCCAGCATGCAGCCCATGACATTGTCACTTATGGACAGGTACATGAACATGGGAACATCATCCCTAGGAGGTACCAAAACGGGAGCTTTGACTAGCTTCTTTTTGATTGTAAGGAAGGCTTTCTGGCACTCATCATTCCATTTCATAGAGGAGTTCTTCCTTAATAACTTGAAGATGGGCTCACAGGTTGCTGTGAGTTGAGAAATAAACTTGCTAATGAAATTGATTCTTCCCAAAAATTCCCATATCTCCTTCTTTGTCTGAGGAATGGGCATTTCAATGATGGCCTGGATTTTGGTGGGATCCAGCTCAATCCCCTTGTGGCTGACTAGGAATCCTAGCAACTTACCTGATTTAACACCAAAGGCGCACTTGGCTGGATTCAACTTCAAGTTGTACTTACGCAACCTATTGAAGAACTTTCTGAGATGGTCTAAGTGATCTTCTTCCCTTTGGGACTTGACAATGGTGTCATCCACGTAGATCTCTATCTCCTTGTGCATTAAGTCATGGAAAAGAGCCATCATAGCTCGCTAATAGGTGGTTCCGGCATTGATGAGGCCGCAAGACAACCGTCTATAGCAAAAGGTTCCCCAAGGCGTGATGAAAGCAGTTTTCTCACGATCTTCCTTAGCAACCATAATCTGGTGGTATCTTGCGAAGCAATCCGCAAAGGAGTACATGCCGTGTTGAGCATTATTGTCAATGAGAATGTGGATAAATGGCACGGGAAAGCTATCTTTAAGGCAAGCTTTATTCAGATCCCGATAATCCACACAAACTCATACCTTTCCTCTCAGGTTTAGGTACGAGAACTATGTTGGATATCCACTCAGGATATGTTGACACCATGATAATGCCAGCTTGAAATTATTTCACAATTTCTTCTTTAACCTTTAAACTCCACTCAGGTTTCAATCGCCTGAGCTTCTGCTTGACTGGCTTGAATCCCTCTTTAATGGGAAGGCGATGAAGGACAATGTTAGTGGACAAACCCACCATGTCTTCATGAGACCATGCAAACACATCCTGGAATTGGGTAGTAGTGTAACCATGTCATTCCTCTGGTTTGGAGTAAGGTCTGAACCAATCTGGATTAACTTAGGGCTTTCTAAGGTTCTGAGATTGAAAGAAGTGGTTTGATCAAGGTTAGGTTTAGGTTTGTCTTCGACCCATTCTTTGATCTCCTGAGGTATCTCAATGTCCTCTTGTATTTCCATCAAGGCTGAGTCCAACTTTTCATCAAAGTTACAATCCTTGTGGAGAAGAGGCACCTTATCAACAAGTACATGCACATCTAAATTCAGAGTCCTAAAACAAAAGATGCTTTCACTCAATATATGAAACTGTTTAATCATACAAAGTGTTAGCATGTACTGACAAAATAACTGCTAATATTATATAGAAAAGTAAGCACCCGTTTTACCCTTATCGACCAATGAGAGGAGTGCTGCTCTAATTGTTGAGGGCAAAGTTGTAAGACCCCAACTTATTATTAATGAAATTTAATTTTCTCTATTTATTATTTTGAAATAGTAAGGGTTGATTTGATTAATGTGGATAGTTATGGGTAAAATACGCAAATATTTCAAAATAAGCAAGTGGTTATAAAATATTCATTGTTGTCGGGGAATATTCGTTTGGTCGTGGAATATTCGTACTGTCGGGGAATATTCGTATGACGGCGTAGCCATGTGTGGGCCCCATAACGGAAAGCGATTGGATGAAGAAAACGACAAATATAAGTTGTTTAAAAATAACGGCGTAGTTGTTACCGTTAATACTGTTAAAATACTCGGTGGTTAAAACACAGTAGCACACAGTATTGCACCAATTATTGATTCTTACGTAAGAAGGCACTACTCAATAATGGTTACGAGAATTCTTATTCGATATTTTATTGATTTAATAATTCTTTGCGTTGATATTTTATATTCTTTGTTGTTTCAATAATTGTCATTACACGGTATTTTTCATTATCGAAGCAATAATTCATATTATCTGAATAATATTATTAGATAACATTATTGGCAATGTCTAGAAAGTTACATCTAAGGAGAGGTTTGGTCACCTAATTACGCGCCAAGAAGGAGAAATTCTTATTGGAAAGCCCCTCTTTCCTGAGGCGCCGGTCATTAATATTGTGATTCTCGTAATATTATTTGTTAATAAATAATTATTGATTCATATGATGAGGAAAATATTGATTTTATGTGGATATAGATGGAGAAAATTTTTAATGTGACAATTGTTGAAAATTGAAATTTTTTTTTCGATAAAATAATTCATTTAAAATATATTATTATATTTTAATAATATAATAATGGTGATATTTTTACAACGAATGTGGGATATATGAGTATACGAGGAGGAAGAGTATTTTTGTTGCAATAAATGTTTAAAACACGTTAAACATGTCGGTGGACCCCATTTATTCGATCGAAATTTGATTATAGCTTTGTAAAATCTCCCGTTTGTGGATTTCGGTCAATTTTTGTTTGGAATTTGGAAAAACTTTCTTCTGTAAAGTTGTAGAGAATTGAATTTCCTATAAAAACTCGCGTGATTCGAATTTTCTGATAGAAGGGTTATTTATTATGAATTATTGAAGTTCCGAAGCTCCGAAATAATTGATTTTAGGAAGTTTAAAATATTTTAAATTGGAAAAACGTTTTTATTACTTTTTCTAGAAGGTGAGCATGTGGGAAATGCTAGGAGCTGAATTCTAAGAGGCGTAGGAAATTTTATTATAAATAATAATATTATATTAAATTTTCTGCTTTGGTGTTCTAAGCATTTTCCTATAAATAGGGTGCTTAGGTTAGAATTGAAAATCACACCAAAAATTGAAGTTTTCTCTCTCTATATTATCGAGCGTATTCTTGTGAGTATTTTGAGTATACTTTGAGTATTGCTATACGGTACAAGTTCAAGTTATAGTCGATATCGGTGTTTTTGACTAAATCTTGTCTTTGTGAGGTAAGGGATATTATTTTTCTTCGTAATGATATTATTTCTTCAATATCATTATGTTAAAATATTGATCTGAAGTTTTTATCAAATTTTGAACTTTTGGTGTCTGAGTTACTATTCACGATATGGCACTTTATTCACGATATCGACATTATTCACGAATACGACACTATTCATGAAAAATGAAAAATTTTCTTTCGCATTACAAAATATCTATTCGGATACTAGCTTTGATTGTATCCATGTTTTGATCATTCTTGAATTTTACATCACTATGATTATTTTTGAGGTATTTTTGGACGTGGATAAAACAAAAGTACTAATCCTTAATCCTTACTCCTTGTCGTTTTGTTTCACTTTGGATTCATTTCTTTAAAAATATTTTCATCATCCTCGGTCTTAAATGATGATATTATGGAATATCTTTGGCACAGTAGTGCAAAGATGAATGATTTGATGAATATCTTTGGTAGTAGTGCAAAGATGAACATGTGTTTAGATGAACATGACTAATCGATGAATATCTTTGGCCTGTAGTGCAAAGATGAATATTTGATTCGGATGTATATTGATTGATGTTACGGGGATAAAAGATAGAGCGATGAACTTTTAAATTCATACATAGAAGATAGTAGTTTGCATTCTCTACTTAACTCTTCTAATGAATTATTATTTCATTGCGAATATTGATTTAAAAATTGTTGTCTATTGTATTCTATTAGATTTTTCCCTGTTGAAGACTAACGGTAATTTGTTGTATATTATCTTAGTCATAATATTCTTTACTGGGCTAGTTGAGCTCACCCTTTTCCTTTTTGTTCCATTTTTCTTCTCGGAGGCGAGAATATAAGCGAGTACGAAGTCGGGGTATGGAATGAAGGTTTTAGAAAGAATTGTTTAGTAGTCCTCACCATTTTTGTAAAATAATGTATCAATAAATGTGATGAGGATTTATTTGAGTATAGATATTGTCTAGAAGATAATATTTGTATTCAAACTCACAGTTTTACTGTTGTAATAATAAAGTTGTAGTTGTTTCTGTACCATGTATTGACAACTCAAAATGGGTGATGTAAGCCTATTTTGGGGGCGTCACAAAAGTCCTGGTGGACTGCAGTGATAAAGTTGTTGTCATCATCTTCCTTCTCCCGAATGATGACCATTACGTCTGAGCAATCATCGTCTGGGGTGTATCTGTTTGTATGCTCATCATGGAAAATGATGCGGATGTTGGACATCATTATGGCGATGTCTTGCTTACGTTTTCGTTCCTCTTCTTCTACTTTGGGATCAGGAACTAGGACCTCCTTTCCCGTGACCTGTATTGGCTTGGGAAATAACATAGCCATTACGTTGGCTGGCACCTTTACCAGAGATTGTGCGGGCTCAAGATTTGCAGGTGGAGATAATCGCCGTGTGGCTGAAGACGAAGGAATCTAATGATGCTTATGAGGATTCCTGAGACTAGAACTGGCAAAATAGCCTAGCCCTGATGATCTTTACCTAGCCTTTGTCCAGGCTGATGACCCAATTGCATCATTTCTTGAGTAGCCGTCATTACTTCTGCGAAATCTTGGGTGTGAGAGGTGGCTCCCCAATAGGGTGGAAGTGAGTGTTGCTCACCTCTAGGGCATGAAAACTGACCAGCTCAATTTTTGAATTGAAGCTGATGAGTGGTATGTCACCCCGTTTAGGACATTAAACTCCTCGGCGACCGTAGTGACTAAAGTGTCATTAATGATGTATTTAAGTTCTTGATGAAGAGTGGAGGGGACGGCCCCCGCCATATGAATCCACGGTCTTCCCAATAACAGGTTATATCCTGAATCTATCTTGAGCACGTGAAAAGATACACAGAATATATGGGGACCAATGTAAGACCCCAACTTTTATAAATAAAGATGAATTTTCTATAAATATTATTTTTGAATATTATGGAGTAAATTTGATATAATGTTATAGTTGTGGGTAATATTTATAAATTTTGCAAAGTAAGCAAGTTGTTATAAAATAGTTGTTTATGGGAATATTCTTTTTTGTCGGGAAATATTAAATGCTGACGGCACAATCATTAGTGGACCCCACAGCGGAATTATTATCGGATTGATAAAATGACAAAAATGCTTTTTATGAAAATAACGGAGGAGTTATCAAGTTAAAACTATTGAACTACACGGTAGTAAAAGTACAGTAATACGCGTGGTTCCATAGTAGCACACGGTATTGATTATTGATGCTTCCGTGAGAAGTCACTCAACTATACTCAATTATTGCTACAGTAATTGCTGCATCATATCTCTTATATTATTAATTCAATTATTGTCACAGTATCATCTGTATAATATGTTATATTATTAAATCAATAATTGAGACGACAAGTTATTTGATTAATAATTGTTGAAAGATTAAATATGTGTTGATTAAAAATAAAATGATTTATGGTAATATTTATTCAATCCATGATGTATATAAAGAGTCTATTATGAGACGGTTGTGGTAAGTTTGGTTATTTTATGGGGGGCCCATATGTCATCATCTAAGAGCCTCTTCGTCAATAGTAATTATCTTCGTTAATAGTAATTACCTTCGTCAATAGTAATTAACTTCATCAATAGTAATTACCTTCGTCAATAGTAATTACCTTCATCAATAGTAATTACCTTCGTCAATAGTAACTACCTTTACCAGACGTCAAACCACTTGCCGTTTCATATTACAGGCGTCGAACCAATTGTCGTTTCACATTACAGGCGTCAAACCACTTTTCTTTTCACATCACCAGTCGTCAAGCCACTTGCCTTTTCACATTTCAAGTGCTAAGCTAGAAATCTTCTATAAATAGAGGCCTAGTGCTTCATTATTTTCACGAATTCATTCAAGCTATAGAGAGAGAAAGTATAGAGAGAATAAGAGAAAGAAGAAGAGTATTCGTTACTACACTACTGCAATATTCAATCTACTACTAATGTAAGGGGTGTTATTCTTTCTTATTCATGAAGAGAACTGTTGTTATTCCATTGCTTATTATTACATTGGAATAACTTTTATATACATGGTTTACCTATACTTGGTGACATTCTTTTTTTATTCATTGGAACATCTTGTACGTGTGTTTTACACAGGACTGGCTAAAATCTTTATTATTATTACTGTTGGAACATCACATGCGTGTGTGTTTTACACGGACACTGGTTTAAATCTTTATTATTATTACATTGGAACACCACATACGTGTGTGTTTTACAGGACTGGTTTAAAATCTTTATTATTATTACTGTTGGAACATCACATGCGTGTGTTTTACAGGACTCGGTTGGTTAAAATCTTTATTATTCTGTTGGAACATCTTGCGTTGCAAATTTTGCACGACTGGTTCCGATTATTATTATTTTGTTGGAATAAATGCACATACATCTAAGTACCGCATGCATGGTGATTTCTTTTGTTATTCCATTCTTTATTATACTCGGTTGGTTAAAGTTTTGACTTCTATACTCCATGAAATTAGTAGAATATCCTTGATATTTGTGCTTCATCGATATCTTTTCATGGAAATATTCTTACGATCATTCTTGAATTTTACTCTACAAAGCAATATCATGTTGACAATTTGGACATTATTAGTTCTGGATAAATTAATTCTTGAACTTGTTTTATTGAATTCTTATATCATTGTCATCATCCTCATGTTTATATTATGTTGAAAGTCATACGTATTTTGTGTAGTGCATAGATGGACTTGGTATGATTATGACCGAGGATTATTCGGTGTAATCATGATAGTAATGTTACAAATGATGTGGTAAAAAAAGTTATCATTGGCCGTAGTGCATTGATGGACGAGTTGTTGGCATGATCATGACCATTAATGAATACACGAATGTCCTGGGTTTGTAGTGCATGGATAATTTGTGGTCGTGATACTAAAGAATATCCTTGGTAGTAGTGCATGGGTGATTCGATGATGTGGATTATTTATTAAAAAGTGAGTCCCGGTGATAAAAGTCATGAAAAACCTTTTAAATCATAAAAGATAGTAGATTTTATTCTCTACTTGACTCTTTTAATGGATTGCTTGTTTCATTATGATTAAACTTGATGTTGTTATATTTTATCGGTTTAACTTTTGTTGAAGGCTAACGATAATTTATTACGCATTATCTTAGTCATAATATTTCTTCTTGGGCTAGTTGAGCTCACCCTTTCTTTTTCTTTTGTTCTCTTTGAAATGAGAACATAGCGAGGACTAGTCGGGGGAGCGAGTGAGCGGTCCGAAGGATAGCATTAGTAGTCCTCACTATTACGTGAAATAGTGTGTTAATAATTGTAATGAGGACTCCTTTTGAGTTTGTATAATCTCTAGTAGACAATAATTGTATTCAAACTCGGTTATGTTTTTTCATATTGTACCTACGACAGTTGTATTAGTAAGTTGTATTTGAATTTTGTACCATGTATCGGCGACCCAAGATGGGTGATGTATACCTAATTTTGGGGGCGTCACATGGTTAATATCAAAGCTTAGGGATATGATCCTGGCTAAGATGTGAGAATAGTACTAGGAGGGGAGAGACGGGGAATTCCTTCGCTAGTATGACCTACCTAAGTTTATGTGGTATTTAATTGTTCGGTCAGAATTTAGGGATGTTACATGTCAATTAACCTTTGTTTTGTGGCGATGTCGAAAATGACATCCAGAGAATGTTGAGAATAGCAATGGAGCACAAGCGTAGTTGATTCACCACATATCAATAATCAGGATAATGTGCATCAGGAAGGCGACAATCCACATGCAAACAACAACACTGACCAAATGATGAATGATCAAATGTTCAGGGGCTTTATGCAATTCATACAACAGCAAGCGAGAGCGGCTCCTATCCAAAATGCAGGTGGAAACACTGGAAACTCTCGGTGGTCACATTAAAAGCAGTTCAAGGAATTGGGACCACCGGAGTTTAAGGGAGAGCCAAAACCACTTATGGCGGAAGCATGGATAAAGTAGATCACCAAGATATTTGATGTCTTGGGATGCTCCGAGGAGAAAAAGGTTCCCTTCACGCTTTTTATGTTGCGAAGAGGAGGATTCTTGGTGGGAATCGGTAAAAGCGTACTCAAACTGCCGTCTTGAAGATGTCTTGGGAGAAGTTCCAAGAGTCATTCAATGACAAATACTTTCCGAAAGTATTCGTCACATGAAGGAGGTGGAGTTTATCAAGTTGGAACAAAACAATATGACCAGTGTTGCTTGTCTGAGGCTAAATTTGCGGAGTTATCGGTTTGCATCCCACTTGGTGGATAATGAAGAGAGAATGACATGGATGTTTTTAAGAGGTTTGAAGTCGAGAATCGTCGACATCTTATTTCTCATAAAGCGTGTTTATATTAGGATGTTGTAAATAGGGCTCGATTAGTGGAGTAGCGATAACGAGTCAACCCAACTAAAAAGAGAGCGGTGACAAAATGATAATACCGGTGGAGAGCGATCATCAAGCGGTGACAACAAGCGTGGAGGAATCAACGGGCGAAATGGTAACCACTTGGTGGTAATCGGTACAAAACAATAAGAATGGACATTTCAAGAAGAGGAGATTCAACAATGATGGAAAGAGCGTCGACTGACACACTTGTCGTTAAGGAAGGAGAAGCGACCACCTATCATATGTTTCAAATGCGGAGGGAGGGCACATCGGTCAAAGCAAGCGCGCGATGCCATCAAAGCATGTTATAATTGTGGAGAGAAGGTCACTTACCCCAATTTTGTCGTTCACAGAAGACAAATTCAGCTAGGATGGAGGCACCAAAAGGTAGTCGAGAAAAGTCAAAGCCCGGTAGTCTGAGGGAGCGTTTGTTGTGACCTCCCGAAAGCAAGGAACGAATGAGGTCATCATGGGTAAGCTTATCATAAACTCTAACGAAATCTATACTTTATTTGATACCGGTTCTACCCATTCTTTTATTTTCTCTACTTGCGCTCATCGATTAAATTTGACTCGGAGAAATTAGACTTTGACTTATCTGTGGAAACTCTCCGTTGGGAGAAACCTTCATTACATCCATTGTTTATAAGTCTTGTTTGGTTCAAATCGGTACCCTCACATTACTGTAGATCTTATTTCATTGAAAATACTTGCATTTGGCGTGATTACGAGGGATTGATTGGTTAACTACTCATCATGCAAAAATTGATTGTTTCGTAAGGTTGTTAGCTTTCATATTCCTAATCAACCTATTATGCGAATTCAAGCGACCAAACCATTAAAATCAATCACGGTCATCTCAAGCCATAAAGCTATTCGTTTATTGAAAAGCGGATGTCAAGCTTTCTTAGCTCTTGTCACTGATTTAAACAAAAATCGTCGAGTTTTGAACGATATTTCTATTGTTAATAAATTTCTGACGTATTCCTCGAAGAACTTCCTGGCCTACCCCCTGAGCGTGAAATTAAATTTTGTATCGACCTTGAACCCGGTACAAAACCCATTTCAAAGCCCATATCGAATGGCTCTATTGAACTTCAAGAGTTAAAGACCCAGCTGCAGGAATTGTTAGACATTGGCTTTATTAAGTCCTAGTACTTCTCCTTGGGGTGCTCTGTTCTATTCGTGAAGAAGAAAGATGGGAGTATGCGACTTTGTATTGATTATCGGGAGTTGAATCATGTCACCATCAAAAATAGGTATCCATTGCCGCGTATTGATGACTGTTTGACCCGATTGCAAGGAGCAAATTCTTTTCAAAGATTGATCTTCATTTAGGATATCACCGATTGAAGATTAGAGCAGATGACATTCAAAGGCGGCTTTCGAGAACTCGAATGCGGGCATTATGAATTCCTAGTCATGTCCTTTGGATTGACTATGCTCTCTTGCCTTCATGGATATGATGAGCAAGTATTTGAGGAATATTTGGATCACTTTGTGGTCGTCTTTATTGATGACATCCTTATTTATTCCAAAAGCCGTGAAGATCATGAGCAACACTTGAGGTCGACACTCCAAAAGCTTCGTGAATACAAGCTTTATGCCAAGTTAAAGAAATTTGAATTCTGGCTTGAGGAAGTAGCATTCCTTGGGCACGTAGTATCAAGTCATGGAATATCATTGACCCAAAGAAAGATTGAAGCAATTCAAAGTGGGAGCAACCTAAATCGATGATCAAAATCGTAGCTTTCTCGGTTTATTTGGTTATTATCGGAGATTCGTGGAAGGATTTTCTCGAATTGCTACTCCATTGACTCGGTGACTCGAAAAGATCTGAAAGTTCGATTGGAGCGAAGAATGTGAGAAGAGTTTTCAAGAACTCAAGAAGAGACTCATTTAATTTTGTACGAAAATACCATTTGGCTCGGAGGATTTGTCATCTATAGTGATGCTTGGGCAAAGGGTTGGGATGTGTTCTCATGCAACATGGAAAAGTCATAGCTTTATGCCTCAAGACAACTCAAAGAATATGAGAGGAATTATCCTACTCATGATCTAGAGTTGGTAGCTGTTGTCTTCGCACTAAAGATTTGGAGGCATTACTTGTATGGGGAGAAGGTGGAGATCTTTACGGATCGTAAAAGCCTCAAATATTTATTTACTCAAAAGGAAATCAACATGCGACAACGACGTTGGCTTGAGCTATTGAAAGATTATGATCATACCATCAATACCATCTGGAAAAGCGAGCGCGTGGTAGGCGGCGCATTGAGTAGAAGATCATATGCAATCACGAGTGCGATATTGTCAGCGCAAAGGCCCATTTTGTGTGACTTGCAAAGGATGGAGATAGAGTTAAAGACTCGAGGGACCCGTGTGATGATGGCGAATATCTGAGTAGAACAGACTTTAATCGATAAAGTTAAAGATGCTCGAGATTCTGGACACGGGGTGATGCGTATGAGGAAGAAAGTGCAAGAAGGTGTTATCTTAGGAAGCAAGAATCGATGAAGAAGGAATACTTGAGTCAACTCTAGACTTTGTGTTCCTAACGACCACGATTTAAGTATAAAATCATGATGGGCGCACAACACACCGTTTGCAATCCATCATTGGGAGTACCAAAATGTATCATGATATTCGTCATACATTTTGGTGGAGCAATATGAGAGAGAGAGATAGCGTTGTTTATCTCAAGGTGTCTAACTTGTCAGCGAGTTAAGCGAGCATCAAGTACCAAAAGGTCCATTGCAACCACTTGAAATTCGGAATGGAAGTGGGAGCACATTACCATGGATTTAGATTCACGGTCTTCCAAAGGTTTCTCAAGGCATAGATGCGATTTGGGTCATTGTTGATAGATTGACCAAGTGCGCTCATTTCTTCCGATCGAGAAACTTATTCACTTGAAAGTCTTGCTCGTATGTACATAAGCGAGATTGTAAGAGGCGCATGGTATGCCGGTATCCATAGTTTACGATCGAGACCCAAGATTCACTTCACGATTTTGGGTTAGTTTGCAAAAAGCTATGAGCGCAGACTTACGATTTAGCTTCGGCATATCATCCTTAGATGGATGACGGACGATCGGAGAGGACTATTCAAACTCTTGAAGATCTATTAAGACTCTGTGTCCTTGATTTCAAAGGAAGTTGGGACAAGTTCTTACCATTGGTGGAGTTTTCCTACAACAACAGTTATCAAGCAAGTATTGGCATGGCTCCATTGAGCGTTGTATGGAAGAAAGTGTCGTTCTCGGTATCTTTGGGATGAGGTGGGTGAAGCAGCGTTGTTGGGACCGGAGTTGATACGTATGACTACGGAAAAGATTCAAATGATCCGACAACGTATAAAAACCTCACAAGATCGACAAAAGAGTTATGTTGATCTTCATCGAAAGGACGTGGAATTCGATATAGGAGATCATGTGTTATTGCGTGTTGCTCCATGGAAAGGAGTTACGAGATTTGGAAGAGAGGAAAACTCGATCCTCGATTCATTGGCCCATTTTAATCCTCGATCGAGTAGGGCGTGGCTATAGACTCGCTTTACCGCCAAGTATGTCTCGTGTTCATAACGCGTTTTTCACATATCCATATTACGTAAATATGTGAAAGACCCGAACCACATTATTGAGTTAGAACCCAGGACGAAATAGCGGAAGATTTGGCGTATGAAGAAGTTCTGTTCAAATCTTGGATAAGAAGGAACATATTCTACGCTCGAGGTTATACCTCAAGTCAAAGTTTTGTGGAGAAACCACGATGTTGAGGAAATGACTTGGGAGTTAGAATCGAAATGAAATCAAGGTATCCTTACCTCTTGACATACAGTACGTATCCTAATTTTGAGTGAAATTTCATAAGAAGGGAGGTTGTAAGACCCTGACTTTTATAAATAAAGATGAATTTTCTATAAATATTATTTTTGAATATTATGGAGTAAATTTGATATAATGTTATAGTTGTGGGTAATATTTATAAATTTTGCAAAAGTAAGCAAGTTGTTATAAAATATTCGTTTGGTGGGGAATATTCTTTTTGTCGGGGAATCGATGAATAGACAATCATTAGTGGACCTTACCTGGCGGAATTATTGTCGGATTGAGAAAACGACAAAAATACTTTATGAAAATAATGGCGGAGGTGTTACCGTTAAAACTGTTGAACTACCCGGTAGTAAAAGTACAGTAATACGCGTGGTTGCATAGTAGCACACGGTATTGATTATTGATGCTTACGTGAGAAGTCACTCAGCTATACTCAATTATTGCTCTGATAATTCTTTGCATCATATCTCTTATATTATTGATTCAATTATTGTCACAGTATCATCTGTATAATATGTTATATTATTAAATCAATAATTGAGACGACAAGTTATAAATGATTAATAATTGTTGAAAGATTAAATATGTGTTGATTAAAAATAAAATGATTTGTGGTAATATTTATTCAATCCTTGATGTATATAAAAGTCTATTATGAGGCGTTTGTGGTAAGTTTGGTTATTTTATGGGGGCCCATATGTCATCATCTAAGAGTCTCTTCATCGATAGTAATTATCTTCATCAATAGTAATTACCTTCGTCAATAGTAATTACCTTCGTCAACAGTAATTACCTTCGTCAATAGTAATTACCTTCGTCAATAGTAATTACCTTCGTCAATAGTAACTACCTTTACCAGACGTCAAACCACTTGCCGTTTCATATTACAGGCGTCGAACCAATTGTCGTTTCACATTAAAGGTGTCAAACCACTTTTCTTTTTCAAATCACCAGTCGTCAAACCACTTGCCTTTTCACATTTCAAGTGCTAAGGTAGAAATCTTCTATAAATAGAGGCCTAGTGCTTCATTATTTTTCACGAATTCATTCAAGCTATAGCGAGAGAAAGTATAGAGAGAATAAGAGAGAAAGAAGAAGAGTATTCAGTTACTACACTACTATAGTATTCAATCTACTACTAATGTAAGAGGTGTTATTCTTTCTTATTCATGAAGAGAACTGTTGTTATTCCATTGCTTATTATTCTGTTGGAATAACCTGTATACGCGGTTTACCCTATACTTGGTGACATTCTTTTTTTTTATTACATTGGAACATCTTTGCATGTTTTACACAGGACTGGCTCCGCATTCTTTATTATTATTCTGTTGGAACATCACATGCATGTGTGTTTTACACGGGACTGGTTTTAAATCTTTATTATTATTCATTGGAACACACATGTGTTTTACAGGACTGGTTAAAATCTTTATTATTATTACATTGGAACATCACATGCATGTGTTTTACAGGACTTGGTTAAAATCTTTATTATACATTGGAACATCACCGCCGGTGCAAATTTTGCACGACACTGGTTAGTTATTATTATTCTATTGGAATAACACACATACATCTGAAATCCGCATGCATGGTGATTTCTTTTGTTATTCCATTCTTTATTATACTCAGTTGGTTAAAGTTTTGACTTCTATACTCCATGAAATTAGTAGAATATCCTTGATATTTGCGCTTCATCCAAAGATATCTTTTCATGGAAATATTCTTACGATCATTCTTGAATTTTACTCTACAAACCAAAAGATATCATGTTGACAATTTGGACATTATTAGTTCTGGATAAATTAATTCTTGAACTTGTTTTATTGAATTCTTATATCATTGTCATCATCCTCATGTTTATATTATGTTGAAAGTAATCTGTGGCTGTAGTGCATAGATGGACTTGGTATGATTATGACCGAGGATTATTTGGTGTAATCATGGACCGTAATGTTACAAATGATGTGGTAAAAGTTATCATTGGCCGTAGTGCATTGATGGATGATTGTTGGCATGATCATGACCATTAATGAATACACGAATGTCCTTGGGCGTAGTGCATGGATAATTTGTGGTCGTGATACTAAAGAATATCCTTGGTAGTAGTGCATGGGTGATTCGATGATGTGGATTATTTATTAAAATTTGAGTCCAATGATAAAAGTCATGAAAAACCTTTTAAATCATAAAAGATAGTAGATTTTATTCTCTACTTGACTCTTTTAATGGATTGCTTGTTCATTGCATGATTAAACTTGATGTTGTTATATTTTATCGGTTTAAACATTGTTGAAGGCTAACGATAATTTATTACGCATTATCTTAGTCATAATATTTCTTCTTGGGCTAGTTGAGCTCACCCTTTCTTTTCTTTGTTCTCTTTGAAATGAGAACATAGCGAGGGACTAGTCGGGGAGCGGAGTGGCGGTCCGGAAGGATAGCATTAGTAGTCCTCACTATTACGTGAAATAGTGTGTTAATAATTGTAATGAGGACTCCTTTTGAGTTTGTATAATCTCTAGTAGACAATAATTGTATTCAAACTCACAGTTATGTTTTGTCGTATTGTACACGACAGTTGTATTAGTAAGTTGTATTTGAATTTTGTACCATGTATCTGACGACCCAAGATGGGTGATGTATACCTAATTTTGGGGGCGCGATGAATTTGGTAGGATCCGTCGAAAGCTTTAATAACCGTATGGCTGCTTCGGATCCGTTTGAGATTAACGTTCATCTTCAGTAAAGTAACATAAGGAAAGATATTCAGAGACGAACCTCCATCTATCAAGACTCCAGCTAGCATGTATTCGGAGGACAAAACCGTAATGTGTAACAGCTTGCAATGACCGGTCCCTTCAGGCGGTATGTCATCATCAGTGAAAGATATCACATTGTTGTTAAAAATGTGATCAACCAAATGTTGAAATTTTTCCACATCCACTGATTTTGGTAAGTAAGCTTCTTCCAAAGCCTTCAGTAAGATCTTCACGTGATCCTCAGTAGTGAAAACCAAGTCTAGTATTGAAATTTGATGTGGAGCTTCTCTTAAGCTTAAAACCACATTGGCTTCATTATGGCCTATAGTATGGAGGAATTTTTCAATCTTCTTCATGAGAACTTTCCCCTTTGATTTGATGGTATGCTTTATCACCCGTTGGGGAAGATATAGTGGATTTTCCTTCGACACTGTAGCAATCGTATGAGAGGTAGATCCTTCAGCTTTTCCATAATTCCATGGGACTTTTTGTAAGCAGATAACAAGATATTGCGGTCTGACTGGTAAGCTAATTGGCTCTGGTGCAGCCACTTTTAAAGGATTGTCAATTCCTTTAAGTTGAATTGCTTGTATTATGAATGGTTTGATAGTCCCATCAGCCTCAGCGGATATAACTACTACCAATCCCTTCTATTTAGTAGGACATGTATTCTCACTCTCACATAACACAGTATTATCATCTGCCAGTTGCAGGATACCGCTGTCAATTAGATTCTGAATAAGGTTGCGGAGTGCCCATCATTCTTCTGTGTTGTGACTGCGAGAATGGGAGTGATATTGATATAATCCATCAGAATTAAACCGTCCTGAACGGGGATTAATCAGATGTAGAAGGGAGGTAATCATTCCTTCATTGATCAGCATCTGAAATATCTCCTCCATAGGTTGGCCCATGTATATAAATTCCTTTCTATTGGCAAAATCTCGATGGGCTTTGGCATTTGCTCTCTTCGCAACTTTGTCCTCAATTGTTTCAATTTCTGAAGGCGATGATGGAGTATTCATAACAAGAGGGAGGAGACTAGCATGCTCATAGCTGACTAATTGGCGTGTGACTTGATGCTGATGGGTCATCAATTCTGCCAATTGCTCAATTTGCTTACACAGAGCTTTCATCTTTCGTTTAATCATAAATTGGAACTTGGCATAATCCCATTTTTCAACACCGTCTTTGATGGTCTGGGATGATTCACTATTAAAATTGGAACTTTGTCCACTTCTCCAATTATTCATATTGACTTCTTCCTCTTTGTGTTAAGGAAGAGGGTTATCTTGTACATGAGGTTGGTCTGATTTGGTGACCACAATCTCACCGTTGTCTATCAAATCTTGAATTTTATGTTTTATGGCCCAACAATCTTGAGTATCATGTCCAGGTGCCCCGGCATGATAAGCGCACTTCCTAGTAGCATTGAAACCCCTCCCATTCGGGTTGGCTGGTGGAAGAAGATGTGTGATTTTCTTTTGAGTCATCAAAAGATTGAGAATGTTCTCAAGTGAGTCCCCTAAGGGTGTGAACACTCGAGGGAGTTTGACTTCTCCACCCTTAGGTAATTGAGGGTTTGAAGACTGTGCTTGAAAAGGGGAGTAGTTTCTCCAGATATAAAGTGATTCTCGATTGGCTTTTCGACCTTGTAGTATTGAAACATCCTCCTCTTTCTTTTTTATGGACCTACGGGGTTGTTTCCATAAGTTCAGATTTGGATGTGCTCAAAGAACGACTTTAAGGGCAGCTAGGTCTTGAATCTTTCCTGACTTCAATCACATCTCATCCATCTCCCCGTGTTTAATCATTTCAGAGAATGGTTTACCAATGCCAGCTAAGACTCTCTTATAGAAAGAAGCTTCTTGTATCTCTATGAAGGTCATAACCATTTGTGACTCTGTCATAGAGGGAATAACTTGAGCAACAAGGCGCCTCCACCTTTGAGCATACTCTCTGAAAGACTCATTGGATTGTTTCTTAACCTTGGTAATCTGGTATCGGTCAGGAGCCATCTGAGACTGGAAGCTGTATTGGGCAAAGAAGGCGTGAGCTAGCTCCTCCCAGCTATGGATCTTTGAGTTTTCTAATCTGGTATACCACGAACGGGCTTCTCCAGTCAGACTCTTTTAGAACAGCTGCATTCTGAGCTTCTCATCCTCTGCATAAGATCCACGTTCTCCAATGAACACCTTCAAATGTGTGTAAGGATCTCCTAACCCGTCGTACTTTTCGAAGTCATGAGTTTTGAATTTTTCTGGATAATGAACTCCCGGGAATATACAAAGGTCAGTATATGAGACACTCCCATGTGCTCCAATTCCTTTGATAGAACGAAGGGTTTCTTTTATTTGAAGGACCTTTTTCTTGATGTCACCGGTGTCTAGATCTCCTTTGAGATGGGTGTTTTCATGTTTTTGTCTGTAATCAACTGAAGTTCCGGATTTGTTTTATCCGAACCTTGGGTTCCTCCCTGTGCAGAGGACTCTTAATGTGTGGGCATTTTTGGGCCCTGAGTAGACTGATGTAGTTCTTTAAGCAGAACAACCAAATCTATAATCTGTTTACTTAATTCGTTGAATTCTTCGCGGGAAACTGGATTAGACTGGTCAGATGAAGACATGATTGGCTGTAGGCTCGTGGCATTTTTGGATTTTGAACGGGTAATAGGTTCGATTGTTTCCCTGTGAAAGACTTGTAAGGTTTAGTCTTTAAGGAATGTGTAAATGTTTACATGTTATGTGATGTATCCGTTTTAGGAATTTTGTCCTGCAAAACGGATGTTAGCTGTTTGTAATACAGGATATCATGCAAATATGCGTGTACGCATATTTCTTCATATTTGTCATTACATGGAGATGAATATGGAATGAAATTACAAGTAATTGAATTTACGAGTAATTTGAAATGAGAAAGCTTGAAGAGAATTTCCTCCACGTTTGGTTTATCAGAGGTTGACCTATCTTAGGTTACTCTCACGGCTTTTTGGCATGAAGGTTCCCAAATCATCGCAATCTACTTGACGGGAAGTTAATCCGGTCTTTTAACTGGAGCGAATTTGGGTGGTGCCTTTCCTGAGCCTCGTTGGAATTAGTCTTCCTATGAGTCCAGTAATCAAACACCAACATGATAGCCTCCTAATGGAGGAACCACACAACATACATTCATATACAACGTGTCTCACCGTTTATGAAAATGATGACATGTGCGAAGCACTAATATCACAAGCAGATGTAGTGTAAAGCATTAAGTACAATAAATATATGCATTCATACACATTCATCATAAATGTAAATGCAACATCCACACTCAAGCATATAACAGTTTTGAAAAGATTGTAATAGCGGCTTAAGCCCTCTTACTGGTGTCCCCAGCAGAGTCGCCACTTGTCGACGTCGAGATTTTTATTTGTCCCCTTTCTGTTCTTGTTCTTTGGTGTTCTCATATTAGGTTAGATTTGTATGAAAAAACAAGTTGTGAAAATGTCCGACATGTATATGTCGATGATTTGACTATAAGAGTCACCAGTTGGTTTTTTAAATGGTTATACCAACACAGCTGAGAAAAGGTTTGCACATTGACCTAGTGATGTGACACTGCTAAACGGGTCTGTGAAACCGAGATTCATTATGGTCTGGGGGCTTGATTATGCGGAGGGAAGGTGTTAGGCACCCCCCGACATCCATGTTACCACGGTGACCGCCACTTTTCAAGAAACTGTTATATGAATGTGTGTGTGTGTGTGGGTCAATGTGCTGTTACATGGAAGTAGTGCGAGGCCTCGTTCACACCTATATACACAGGGTTTGAATTTGTGTAAAAATTCAGTTTTGAACAAGATATGACAGTTATGTTTTGTAAAAAAAGTTTATTTCAAACCCTTATGCTCAATAGTAATTGAGACCTTTTACACTTCCATTTTTATTTAAATGTTCGGCTTAATTGCTTTTAATTTTCGAGATGCGAAGCATCTTCGAGAAAATAATGTACAAAGCAGTGTCGAACTCCTCGTGGGCATGAAAACCATTTGAGAAAATCCAAACACCGTGAATAAATTTATAAGCTGCTTATAACTGAAAATGTCCATCACGGGAACTGAATCTAGATCCAGTAGATTGAATCTGTGATCACATGATTCTAGGCTCACATGATGCTGCAATTGATATGAAAACAGTAAGCAATTATATATATATAAGTTGTAAATATATATATATATATATATATATATATATATATATATATATATACATGATCACCACCATGAAGGACCTCCATCGGGGATCGGAAATGTAAATAAAGTCATAAAAGCAATCAACCGCCACTTAAATAAACTCTAAGCGGGACGAACCAGGATGTAAAATCCAAAGCTCATTGAATAAAGTTCGACAACAATTGATATATATATATATATATATATATATATATATATATATATATATATATAAAGCGAAGAACGCATTTAGGATGTAAAATCAGGCTCATCGAGCGAGTTCGACAAAGCAGTTAAATATATATATGTGTATATATATATATATATATATATATATATATATATATATATATATATATATATATATATATATACGAAAAGCAAATAAACGCTCGGGCGTAAGTTCAGGCTCAATCGAGGCATAACTCGATAATGTTAGTCCATATATAAAAATATATATAAGTATATATATATATATATATACAAACCGAAATGAAACCACGTAATCAAGTAAAGGGCATACACACGCAACACGACTCTCAACGTGAAGAATGGTGTGTGCAAATATGAAGAGAAAGACTTTAAAGTGTGTAAGAAGACTTACAGTGGACTGCCAAAGAAGACTTCTATAACTTGAAGTGAATGAACACTCTCGGCTCCCGCCGGTACAAATAGTAGCTATATGTGAGCTCACAAGTGTTTAAAATGAGAAAGCACTCAGTTTAGGGTGTTTACAGAGCAGATTTTACAGGGCTTCCTCGCCTTTTCTCTTATACAAATGGCCACTCCAAGCCCCATATTTATAGAGGGGACCGGTTATACGTCTTGGCTATATCGCATGGTATCGGGGTGCCGGGCTCTCTGTCCAAAGCCATCTTGAAATACGATGCATCGTACCTTTGTGATATCCACTCGAACTTTAAGAATTACAATCCGGGCATCCAATTGAGGTATATAAGACCTATTTCGGACCGTCGTTGTCGAGAGTTACGCAAAGACATGTGATTAGAGGTTGTACGAAGTCGGGAAGATGGGACCATGCCCTCCGGTCTTCAAGCTTCAAATTCTATCTGTTGCCCTGTGTAATAATCACTCGGGATTGGACTTCCTTGGTTCTTGTAGGACATTGTTGTGTAGAAATGTATGTATGAAATGTTGAGACGGCGCAATGTGGGGTCAAGGTGGCAAGATGACGACTTTGCCACTCACCGGGGTAATCTCCGGTTTGGGCTGATAAAGCAGACGTTGCTCAGGGTTATCTCTGAGATTGGAATGCTGCAAGTGTTGAAGGTCCTCAGTGTCATCTCTGAGGTGTGTCTGTCTTCCCGATGTTATCTCCGAGTCTTGTACTGAGTGCCTCAGTGTGAGTGTCGAGGTTGAACCTGACTGCATGCATTTGAAACTAGCATTTCCGGGGTTATCTCCAGAACTACAACTGCATTCCTTGGGGTTATCTGCAAGGTTAGCACTGCTATTCCCGGTGTTATTTTTGGGACTGGAACCGAGCATCTCGGGGTTATCTCTGAGACAGAAGTGTCCTCTCCGGTGGAATTTCTGGTATTTGAACTGCATCATCTCCCAAGGTTATCTCTAAAAGACGAATCTGCCCTCCTGCAATGTCAGTGACAGGTGCACAGAAAATTTTGAGTGTCTACATCGATTATTTCTTTATAAGGTTCCTCCCGCCCATTCCACGATAACTTAACTAATTAGCCTTAATACAAACATCAACAAATCCACGTATTTATAATTTTTTTTAAAAATGCTGCGTCGGATATCACAACTTAATTTTTAACATCTGTGAGCAAAATTAGACGGGATGGCTTTAATTTTCAATTTTAAAAAGCACAATGGGCCAATTAAATAATTTTAAAGTTGAGTGACCAATTGCTTACAAGTCGACAACCACAGGGGGGTAATGTTATTTTTTTCCATTTGTTAAGACCTCTTTCGACTAAAAGTATTAATGCTAAAGGTTACATTTCATCTTCTTAGGAGGTGTTTGTTTATAGTTGAATAGAGCTGAATGGTTGAATCGATCAGATTTTTGGCCTGAATGGCCAAGTATAATTTTTTTATATATAATATTAACTATTATATTAAGTAATATTAAATAAATTTACAACAATTTTAAATTTTTTCAGAGGGGTAAATTAATATTTTTTTTATATTCATGATGTTTCAGACATATCAACTATCAAATAACTTTTTTCATTCAAGATTTAGAATTTTACTTCATTTAACTCATTTAAATTATTTCATTCAATTTTATTAAACATACCCTAAAGGTTACATTTCATGTTATTAGTATGGATTAATTTAGTCTCTCATGAAGTAAAAATCAATAAATGTAGGTAATATTTATAATTTTGGTCCCTATAAGGATGTAATGAAAAGTGGGGAATTTAATTAATTTTACACTATTTCCCAATCATATAAATAAAAAATTTATCATGATAAAATGCAATTTTTCTTTCTTCTAAAATTTGGATAAACTACAATTTTTCACTATAGTTTATAAGTCATCGCATATCACACTTGTGTTTTTAAAACTATTAAATTTCCACATATGCCTTTTTAAAAATTAAAAATATCTAAAATGTTATAAAAGATTATACTAAATATTAAGAACAATTATGATTAGTGAAAAGAGAGAGCATTCTCATTATATTTGTATATCCCCTCCATCCTCTTGACAATACTTCTATTTATAAGCACATGTACATAAATATTTGGAAGTTTCAAAACTTAAAGGATATAAGAGTTTCAAAGCTCAAAGGTCATTACAATAAAGAGGGGTAGGAATGTATCTAGACATGGGTAGGAATGTATCTAGACATCCACACACTATGTATAATTTTATAACACTCCCCCTTGGATGTCTATTGTATAGCCATACGCATTGAAAGCTGCCTCATTAAAAACCTTACCAGTAAAAACCCGATGGAAAAAAAACATTGGTTACGGAAAAAAGAGTGCAGCGCATATTAGCTCCCCCTCATGAATGTATCCTTAAGTCTTTTAGTTGTCGCATTCCAATATTGTGACTCAATCTTTCAAATGTTGTAGTTGGTAATGTTTCGGTGAACAAATCTGCTAGATTATCTTTTAAGTAAATTTGTTGAACATCAATGTCACCGCACTTATCAAGGTCATGAGTGAAAAAGAATTTCGATGGTATATGCTTTGTTCTATCTCTTTTGATGTATCCTCCCTTTAATTGAGTTATACATGCAACATTGTCTTTATACAGAATGGATGGAGTTCTTTTGTAGCAATTTTCTAAGAATATGCCTCGTTAAAAACCTTACCAAAAAAAAACCCAGTGAGAAAAATTTTGGCAAAGGAAAAAAGTATAATATTTTTGTATAACTTCTAGTGCCTTAGGATTGCCTCATTAAAACCTTGCAAAGTAAAATCCAGTGGGAAAAAACCTTAGCAAAGGAAAAAGAATAAAATCAGTACATATCCTTTTTACTCCCCTTCATAAGTACATAGAATTTCCATTGTTCATGGAAAAAATATCATTAAGTCGAAGCATGCCAATATTGTGCACCATATTCTTCAAAATTGTAGTTGGTAATGACTTAATGAATATATCAACCAAATTATCACATGATCATATATGCTTGATATCAATATTGTCATTCTTGTAACGACCCCCAAATTCATACAATTTAATTCTCGACTTCGGTCGTTAATAATACATTCAACCTCTAATTTTACATCATTAAACGATAATACAACCATTGAAATTTGCGGAATAATTAAAATTTTCTATTACAAACTATCCTCGTTCCCAAAACCTTCAACCTTTACATCTAAATTTCTCAGAATCATTTTAATACTACAATAGTTTACATTGCAAAACGATGTTACAATTCAACATTAATACATTATTCAGAACCTTAAACATGGTTCAAATAGTAATAACACAACCAAAGTGTATAAATCTTCAAGTATCACATCTGATTCACGTCTTTTAAGTAACACATACTTTACCTTGAATCTTGAACCTGCAAAAGTGGTTATTTGCAAGGTTGAGCTCGACAGCCCAACAAAATCTAACAGCTTTTATGCATCACGTAGCACATAATAACATGCTCAACATATATCTCATAAACATTGGACTTACATAACATACATGTTATAGTTCATATAACAAGTATAAAGATTGAGTTCACAGCAGCACACGGTATTGCACCAATTATTAATTCTTACGTAAGAAGGCACTACTCAATAAATGTTACAGTAGTTACTGTTCAATATTTTATTTTATTGATTCAATAATTGCTACGTTGATATTTTATATTACTGTTGTTTCAATAATTGTCACTACACAATATTTTCCATTATCGGAGCAATAATTCATATTATCTAAATAATATTATTAGATAACATTATTGGCAATGTCTAGAAAGTTCTGTCTCAGGAGAGGTTTGGTCACCTAATTGCGCACTAGTAAGGAGAAATCCTTATTGGAAAGCCCTCTCTTTCCTGGGAACGGCCTGGTTGTCAGTATTGTGATTCTGTAATATTATTTGTGAATAATTAATTATTAATTTATATGATGAGGAAAATATTAATTTTATGTGGATATAGATGGAGAAAATTTTAATGTGACAATTGTTGAAAATATTCATTTAAATATATTATTATATTATATTAATATAATAATGGTGATATTTTTGCAATGAATGTGGGATATATGAGTATACGAGGAGGAAGAGTATTTTTGTTACAATAAATGTTAAAAACATGTTTTTCATGTCGGTAGACCCCATTTCTTGACTGAAATTTGATTATAGCCTGTAAAATCGTCCGTTTGTGGATTTCGGTCAATTTCTGTTTGGAATTTGGAAAAACTTTCTTCTGCAAAGTTGTAGAGAATGGAATTTCCTATTGTAAGGGCATGAGGTTCAAATTTTTCTGATAAAAGAGCTATTTATTATGAATTATTAAAGTTCCAAAGTTCTGAAATAATTGATTTTTGTAAGTTTTAAATATTTATTTTAACAAAAATGTTGTTTTTGTAATTTTGGTGGGTTGGTGGCTGATGTCTAGACCCAAAAAAGTTGGCTAAGGAAAATTTATATAAATATATTAATATTTTATTTAATTTTCTGCTTTGGTGTTCTAAGTATTTTGCTATAAATAGGGTGCTTAGGTTAGAATTGAAAATCACACCAGAAACTGAAATCTTCTCTCTCTTTCTCTCTCGATATATTGAGCGTATTCTTGTGAGTATTTTGATACTTTAAGTGTTGTTATATGGTGCAAGTTCCCTTTATCACTATATTCAGTATTCTAGCCAGAAGTACTATTCTTTCGAGGTAAGGGATATTATTTTTTTAAAAATGATATTATTTCTTTTAATATCATTATGCCAAAATATTGGGAGTATTTTTCTTGTGAAATTCTTATCTTTTACTGTCGGGGTTACTATTCACGTATACGACACTATTCATGAATACAACACTATTCACAAAAAATTTAAATTTTTCGTTTTTCGTCCAAAATATATATTATGGATACTAGCTTTGATTGTATCCATGTTTTGATCATTCTTGAATTTTACTCCACTATGATTATTTATGAGGTATTTTTGGACATGGATAAACCAAAATGCGAATCCTTAATATTTGTTATTTTGTTTCACTGGATTCGTTTCCTTTAAAATATTTTTCATCATCCTCAGTCCTAAAGGATGATATTACTGAATATCTTTGGCCTTTAGTGCAAAGATGAATGATTTCTGATGAATATCTTTGGCCCGTAGTGCAAAGATGAACAAGTGTTTAGATGAACATGACCAACTGATGAATATCTTTGGCCTGTAGTGCAAAGATGAATATCTGATTCCAGATATATATTGATTGATGTTACATGGATAAAATATCGACGATGAACTTTTAAATTCATATATAGAAGATAGTAGATTTCATTCTCTACTTAACTCTTCTAATGAATTATTATTTCATTCATGAATATTGATTTAAAGCTGGTTGTCTATTGTATACTATTAGATTTTTTCCTGTTGAGGACTAACGATAATTTGTTCTATGTTATCTTAGTCATAATGATCTTCTTGGGCTAGTTGAGCTCACCCTTTTCCTTTTGTTCCATTTTTCTTCTCGGGAGGCGAGAATGTAGCGAAGTACTAGTCGGGGTGTGGAATAATGGTTCTAGAAGTTGTTTTAGTAGTCCTCACTATTTTGTAAAATAGTGTATCAATAATTGTAATGAGGACTTATTTGAGTGTGGATATTGTCTAGACGACAATATTTGTATTTAAACTCATAGTTTAAGTGTTATCGTATTTTGCACGACAGTTATATTAATAAAGTTGTAGTTGTTTCTGTACCATGTATTTGGCGACTCGGAATGGGTGTTGTATACCTATTTTGGGGGCGTCACAGTTGGTATCAGAGCTTAGGGATATGATCTCTGGCGGAGATCGGGGAATAGAACTAGGAGGGGAGAGACGAGTAAATCCTTCGCTAGAGTGTCATACCTAAGCTTATTTGTTGGTCGGTCATAATATAGGGATATTATGTGATATGTTAATTTGTTAAATTAACCCTTGTTTTATGGCGATTTGAGAATGTCGATTCGAGAATGTTAATGAGTGGAGTAAATGAGACCATGGAGACACCTTTGCTCACCAACGAGGAGAAGCGTCTGCAACAGTGGCAATGTTCCTCCTGTAAACAACACCACTGAGCAGACGATGAATGATGAGTTGTTTAGAATCTTTTTGCGATTCATGCAAAACCAGACGAAGGAGATTCCTGTTCAAAATATAGGAAGAAACAATGGCAACGCAGTTGGTCCTGACCCAAGCGATTCAAAGAGTTGGGAGCATGCGAATTTTGGGGAAAGCCGGATCTGATTAAGGCGGAGACGTGGGTCAAGCAAATTACCAAGATATTCGATGTCTTGGGATGCACGGAGGAACAGAAAGTTCCATCCGCCACTTTTATGTTCCGTAATGAGGTAGATTATTGGTGGGAATCTGTGAAGCGTACCCATCCAGCCGCGCTCAACATGTCTTGGGAGACATTTCAGAAACTGTTCAATGACAAATACTTTCCTGAAAGTGTTCGTCATATGAAGGAGGTAGAGTTTATTAGATTGGAACAAAAGAACATGACGTTGTCCTAGTACGAGGTGAAGTTCGCGGAGTTATCTAGGTTTGCACCTCATTTGGGGGAGAATGAGGAACGTATGACGCGGATGTTTCTGAGAGAATTGAAACCCAACATATGTCAATATCTCATTTCTCATAAATTTTCTCTCTATTCAGATGTTGTCAATAAGGCTCAATTATTAGAGCGAGATAACGAGTACGGTCAACCGAGGGACCACAACCAGGATCATACCGGTGACAGCAGTCATTAGAACAATGATAACCAGCAGAGAAAGAAGAATACGGACAAGAGCGGCAACCACTTTGGTGGTAATCATGGCCATGAGAATAGAAGAAGCGAGTCGGGGGGAAATTTTAAAAAGAGGAGATTCAACAATGATAATGTGAAGACGTCGGACACCAAAGAAGAATCGGTTCTAAGGGGGAGAAACGACCACCGGTCAGTATCTTTATAAATGTGTAAAAGAGGGACATATCAGCCCAAACTGTCCACAACAGTTCAAGGTATGCTATAATTGTGGAAAGGAAGGAGATATCGCTCGAGATTGTATTGTAGCGAAACCAAGTCCAGTGGGGATGGTGATCAAAAGGCTGTCCCAGAAAATTCAAAGTCAACAGTTCTTGGAAGAGCGTTTGTTGTGACTGGTCAAAATGCGAGGAACCAAAACGAGGTGATCACTGGTAAGCTAATCATAAATTCTTGTGAAGTTTATACCTTACTAGATACCGGTGCTACCCATTCATTTATCTCTCCTACTTGTGCTCAACGTTTAAATATTACTCCGGAGAAATTAGACTTTGACCTATCTGTGGAAACTCCGTTAGGAGAAACTTTCATCACATCCACTGTTTATAAATCTTGTTTGATCCAAGTTGGCACCATCACATTACCTGTTGACCTTATCTCTTTAAAGATACTTGCTTTTGATGTGATTTTAGATATTGATTGGTTAATTACTCATCATGCCAAAATTGATTGTTTTCGAAAGATTGTTATTTTTCATATTCCTAAACAACCTGTTGTTCGAATTCAAGCAACTAAACCATTAAAATCAATCACTGTTATATCAAGCCATAAAGCCATTCGTTTATTAAAAACCGGATGTCAAGCTTTCTTAGCCCATGTTATGGATTTGAATAAAGACACGTCAGATTTGAATAATATTCCTGTTGTTAGTAACTTTCCTGACGTATTTCCTGAAGAACTTCCCGGTCTACCCCCGAAACGTGAAGTTGAATTCTTTATTGATCTTGAACCTGGTACAAAGCCCATTTCTAAAACCCCATATCGAATGGATCTTATTGAACTTCAGGAGTTAAAGGTCCAACTACATGAACTATTGGACATCGGTTTTATTCGTCCTAGTACATCTCCTTGGGGTGCTCCTGTTTTATTTGTAAAGAAGAAAGACGGGAGTATGCGACTTTGTATCGATTATCGAGAATTAAACCATGTCACTATCAAGAATAGGTATCCGTTACCTCGCATTGATGACCTGTTTGACCAGTTGCAAGGAGAACAATTCTTTTCAAAAATCGATCTTCGATTACGGATATCATCATTTGAAGGTTAAAAGCGAGGATATTCAAGACCGCCTTCGAGAACTTCGAGACGGGCATTATGAATTCTAGTCATGTCTTTTGGATTGACTAATGCTCCTGCGACTTTCATGGATATGATGAACCGAGTATTCAAGGATTATTTGGATCGATTCGTTGTTGTCTTTATTGATGACATCCTCATATATTCCAAAAGCGTGAAGATCATGAGCACCATTTGAAGGCCCGGTACGCAAAGGCTTCGTGATAACAAGCTATATGCCAAGTGAAGAAATGCGAGTTCGGATTGAGGAAGTAGCATTCCTTGGGCGCGTGGTGTCAAAACATGGAGTATCTGTTGACCGTGAAGATTGAAGCAATACAAAGTTGGGAGCAACCGAAATCGGTGACCGAAGTACGTAGCTTTTTGGGCTTAGCTGGTTATTATCGGAGATTTGTGGAAGGATTTTATCAAATCGCTACTCCGTTAACTCAGCTGACTTGTAAAGATACAAAATTCGTATAGAGCGAGGAATGCGAGAAGAGTTTCCAAGATCTCAAGAGGAGACTCATTTCAGCACCTGTTTTGACAATATCATCTGGTTCGGATGGATTTGTTATCTACAGCGATGCTTCAAGCAAAGGGTTAGGATGTGTTCTCATGCAACGTGGGAAAGTCATAGCCTATGCCTCGCGACAACTTAAAGAATATGAGAGGAATTATCCTACTCATGATCTAGAGTTGGCGGCCCGATCGTTTTCAGCGCTTAAAGATCTGGAGGCACTATCTATATGGGGAGAAAGTGGAGATATATTCAGACCATAAAAGCCTCAAATATTTCTTCACCCAAAAAGAACTCAACATGCGGCAACGACGTTGGCTCGAGCTATTGAAAGACTACTACCATACCATTCAATACCATCCTGGAAAAGCGAACGTGGTAGCCGACGTATTGAGTAGAAGATCATACGCGGGAACGAGTGCGATTTTGTCAACACAAAGGCCCATTTGGTGTGATTTACAAAAGATGAAGATAGAATTCAAGACTCCGAAGACCCATGCAATGATGTCAAGTATACGTATAGAACCAACTTTAATCGAAAAAGTTTAAGTTGCTCAAGCCACAGACCCGGAGCTGATGCGTATGAAGAAGAAAATGCAAGAAGGTGCTATTCCAGAAGCAAGAATTGATGAAGAAGGAATACTTTGAGTCCACTCCAGACTTTGTGTTCCTAACGATTCTGATTTGAAGTATAAGATTATGATGGAGGCACACAATACACCATTTGCAATCCATCCCAGAAGTATCAAAATGTATCGTGATCTTCGACATACATTTTGGTGGAACAATATGAAAAGAGAGGTTGCAAAGTTTATCTCGAGCTGTTTAACTTGTCAACGTGTAAAGGAAGAGCATCAAGTGCCTAAGGGTCCATTGCAACCACTTGAGATTCTGAAATGGAAGTGGGAACATATTACCATGGATTTCGTTACTGGTCTTCCCACTGTTTCTCAAGGCATAAATGCTATTTGGATTATTGTTGATAGATTAACTAAGTCTACTCATTTCTTGCCGATACGGGAGACTTATTCCCTTGAACATCTTGCTCATATGTATGTAAAGGAGATTGTGAGATTGCATGGCATGCCAGTATCCATAGTTTCGGATCGTGACCCAAGATTCACTTCAAGATTTTGGGTTAGCTTGCAAAAAGCTATGGGGACGGATTTACGATTTAGTTCGGCATACCATCCTCAAACGGACGGACAATTAGAGATGACTATTCAAACTCTTGAAGATCTATTAAGACTATGTGTCCTAGACTTCAAAGGGAGTTGGGATAAGTATTTACCATTGGTAGAATTCTCCTACAACAACAGTTATCAAGCAAGTATAGGTGTGGCTCCATTAGAAGCATTGTATGGATGAAAGTGTCGCTCTCCAATATGTTGGGATGAGGTGGGTGAAGCAACATTATTGGGACTCGAGTTGGTATGTATGACTACGGAAAAGATCCAAATAATTCGACAACGTATACAAACGGCACAGGATCGACAAAAGAGTTATGCGGATATTCATCGAAAGGACGTGGAATTTAGTATTGGGGATCATGTATTGTTGCGTGTTGCTCCATGGAAGGGAGTTACAAGATTCGGGAAGAGAGGAAAGCTCAATCCATGATTTATTTGTCCATTTCAGATTCTTGACCGAGTAGGAAATGTGGCCTATAGACTCGCGTTACCTCCATGTATGTCTCGTGTTTATAATGTTTTTCATATATCTGTGCTTCGTAAATATGTGAAAGACCCGAACCATGTTATTGAGTTAGAACCGGGCAAGATAGCCGAAGACTTAACGTACGAGGAGGTACCTGTCAAGATCTTGGATAAAATGGAGCATGTCCTACGCACAAAGGTCATACCACAAGTTAAAGTTTTGTGGAGGAACCATGCTATTGAGGAAATGACCTGGGAGTTGGAAACGGAAATGAAAGCGAGGTATCCTAATCTTTTCGAAACACTAGGTACATACGTCAATTTCGAGGATGAAATTTCATAAGGAGGGGAGGTTGTAAGACCCCAAATTATTAATAAATGATATTTAATTTCCTCTATTTATTATTTTGAAATAGTAAGGGTTGATTTGATTAATGTGATTAGTTATGGGTAAAATACGCAAATATTTCAAATAAGCAAGTGGTTATAAAATATTCATTGTTGTCGGGGAATATTCGTTTGGTCGTGGAATATTCTTATTGCCGGGGAATATTCGTACGACGGTGCAGCCTTGTGTGGGCCCCGTAACGGAAAGCGATTGGATGAAGAAAACGACAAGTATAAGTTGTTTATAAATAATGACGTAGTTGTTACCGTTAATACATTTGAAATACTTGGTGGTTAAAACACAGTAGCACACGGTATTGCACCAATTATTGATTCTTACATAAGAAGGCACTACTCAATAAATGTTACAGTAGTTATTGTTCAATATTTTATTTTATTGATTCAATAATTGCTACGTTGATATTTTATATTACTGTTGTTTCAATAATTGTCACTACACAGTATTTTCCATTATCGGAGCAATAATTCATATTATCTGAATAATATTATTAGATAACATTATTGGCAATGTCTAGAAAGTTTACGTCTAAGGAGAGGTTTGGTCACCTAATTGCAAGGCCGCCAAGAAGGAGAAATTCTTATTGGAAAGACCCCTCTTTCCTGGGAACGGCCTGGTTGTCAGTATTGTAATTCTGTAATATTATTTGTGAATAATTAATTATTGATTTATATAATGAGGACAATATTAATTTTATGTGGATATAGATGGAGAAAATTTTTAATGTGACAATTGTTGAAAATAATTCATTTAAATATATTATTATATTATATTAATATAATAATGGTGATATTTTGCAATGAATGTGGGATATATGAGTATACGAGGAGGAAGAGTATTTTTGTTACAATAAATGTTAAAAACATATTTTTCATGTCGGTAGACCCCATTTCTTGACTGAAATTTGATTATAGCCTGTAAAATCGTCCGTTTGTGGATTTCGGTCAATTTCTGTTTGGAATTTTGAAAAACTTTCTTCTGCAAAGTTGTAGAGAATGGAATTTCCTATTGCAAGGGCATGAGGTTCAAATTTTTCTAATAAAAGAGCTATTTATTATGAATTATTAAAGTTCCGAAGTTCTGAAATAATTAATTTTGGAAGTTTTAAATATTTATTTTAACAAAAATGTTTTTTTTTGTAATTTTGGTGGGTTGGTGGCTGATGTCTAGACCAAAAAAAGTTGGCTAAGGAAAATTTATATAAATATATTAATATTTTATTAAATTTCTGCTTTGGTGTTCTAAGCATTTTGCTATAAATAGGGTGCTTAGGTTAGAATTGAAAATCACACCAGAAACTGAAATCTTCTCTCTCTTTCTCTCTCGATATATTGAGCATATTCTTGTGAGTATTTTGATACTTTGAGTGTTGTTATACGGTGCAAGTTCCCTTTATCACTATATTCAGTATTCCAGCCAGAAGTACTATTCTTTCGAGGTAAGGGATATTATTTTTTAAAAATGATATTATTTCTTTTAATATCATTATGCCAAAATATTGGGAGTATTTTTCTTGTGAAATTCTTATCTTTTAGTGTCGGGGTTACTATTCACGTATACGGCACTATTCACGTATACGACACTATTCACGAATATAACACTATTCACAAAAAAATTAATTTTTTTGTTTTTCGTCCAAAATATATATTATGGATACTAGCTTTGATTGTATCCATGTTTTGATCATTCTTGAATTTTACTCCACTATGATTATTTATGAGGTATTTTTGGACATGGATAAACCGAAATACGAATCCTTAATATTTGTTATTTTGTTTCACTGGATTCGTTTCCTTTAAAATATTTTTTATCATCCTCAGTCCTAAAGGATGATATTACTGAATATCTTTGGCCTGTAGTGTAAAGATGAATGATTTCTGATGAATATCTTTGGCCCTTAGTGCAAAGATGAACAGGTGTTTAGATGAACATGACCAACTGATGAATATCTTTGGCTGTAGTGTAAAGATGAATATCGATTCAGATATATATTGATTGATGTTACTGAGGATAAAATATCGACGATAAACTTTTAAATTCATATATAGAAGATAGTAGATTTCATTCTCTACTTAACTCTTCTAATGAATTATTATTTCCGTTGCGAATATTGATTTAAAACTGGTTGTCTATTGTATTCTATTAGATTTTTTCTTGTTGAGGACTAACGATAATTTGTTCTATGTTATCTTAGTCATAATGTTCTTTACTTGGCTAGTTGAGCTCACCCTTTTCCTTTTTATTCCATTTTTCTTCTCAGGAGGCGAGAATGTAGCGAGTACTAATCGGGTTGTGGAATGATGGTTCTAGAAGTTATTTTAGTAGTCCTCACTATTTTGTAAAATAATGTATCAATAATTGTAATGAGGACTTATTTGAGTGTGAATATTGTCTAGACGACAATATTTGTATTTAAACTCACAGTTTAAGTGTTATCGTATTTTGCACGACAATTGTATTAATAAAGTTGTAGTTGCTTCTATACCATATATTTGGTGACTCAGAATGGGTGTTGTATACCTATTTTGGGGGCGTCACATGACCCGTTCATTATCTTTCTCTACGGATCATTATCATAAACACTCGAGATATTACATTCACCCATTTTTCTAAGAATTTCGTCCTCGAAATTTTATTAATCTTTATTCATTCAATCTATCAAAGTAGATTTTACGTTAATACTTTATTCATTCACTGGGTTCTATAACCACTATCTTTCAACAAAGATCTTTCTACAATCATTATATTCATCACCTCTTCCTCTTCTAAGAGTTTCACATTTCTCTTCTTTTCTAGAATTTCATTTCTTTCTTGAAATTATTATGTTTTGCTTAATTTTCTCATCCTTTCCACTTTCACATTTCAGAATAATAAGAATCTTCCACAATTGCTCAATAATTGGGAAGCGGTATGAATAACAAGAATTTAAAAGATTCCAAATCATGCTGAGGGGTCACAAGACCGTGAACTCTATTCTCGGTTTACTAGTGCTTCAACTCAATCTTTCACACTGCAAACCAGATTGTTTATCAATCACAAAGACTGAAAACACCCTCCTCACGTACACTAGGTGGCAAGCCTATTCTACCACTATGTTGGGCCGCAACGTAGTGTTTTGTAACGACTATATGCGTTACGGTCGGAACCATTGTCCCCAAAAACATGTCCCCTTATAGGGTTGTTCACCTCAGCTTTTCAACATCTGAATCCGCACCAAAACAATTTGGTTTGGCATAACTTCTCAAGAAACACTTGAATTTCATGAACATCTTTCAATATTCATCTAGCTGAATCAAATAGCATAGACTTCTATAATAATTCGGTCATCAATCGAAATATATATATATATATATATATATATATTCTCATTTCTTAAAGAAATCTCAAAAATCTTTTTATGACGTCATGATACCGCACTGTATTTACAGTCCGTTTGAGGATTTCGTCATTCGGTGATTTTATCATATTACATCATACTATAGTGGGCTGACGATCCTTAGATCACATCCAACACTAAGTAATACTGCATTGATGACTACATCATTTTTATAATCTCTGCACCAGGTTCCATGATGCATTGATGATATAAAAATACATTTTGATATATTTCAAATCATTTGCATCTAGCCGAAACAATTAGCATGGACTATTCTTTAAACAGTTCAAAAATATTTGAAAATCAATTTTAGTGATATCATATCTCAACAGGTAACGATGTGTCAGTGTCCTGAAGTCCACACATACATATTTGTCACCATGCGTAGAGAGTAAAATTTCATTTTTAAAAAACACATAATGCGAATTTAGCTTGATGTCAAAAATTTTGAAGTCTAGCATAGCTAGAAGATTTGGAATACTCGTGATTCCACCGTCAACTCCACTTTCTATATTGATCAATTGGTTAATAGGTCTATCTATTCCTATCATCCTCAATACTCCATTCATAACTTATCTATACCCCAGTTCATCAAACTTACCGCACATTGGAAGTTCAAGACTTGCCACAATAATATGAGTTTTAGAACTTATCCTAGTCAGACCATAGGCGTCCATTCGCTGAGGGGTTCAAAACATACCATATTGTTATGAGTCACGAACTTACTATATGCATTAGTTTTAGGAACTGCGCCTAATCCTAATATTATTTGACTAATCTTAATAGTTTCTAACTATCAAATATACACATGAGAAAATAATCACCTTTTCGCCACATATACACTGATTGCGCGACACCAACATTCCGATGATTATCAATGTGATAAATTGAGTGCAAGCACAAAACCCTCACCCATACAAAGGTTTGTACAACTCAGCCATCACATGAGTCCTCAATTGAAATCCCTCCTAACTCTATCTTGCTTATAACTTGCTCTTTGCTCGATACAAATTTCTCGTATCACATCATCTATAACTCCTCGTGAGTTATCTCGCACTATTTCATAGTACTCCATCTTCATAGCATTAAACTATAATTATTCAAATATTACAGACCATCTTTCTTCTATAACTTAAACAGATCACGTCATGATCTTATTTTATAATCATCTCCCTTAAAATTCTTTTCTTAACTCGTGATCGTTTGTTTTACGATCCTCTTTCTTTCCCTTTTTCACCATTTACGACATTATTCGTTATCTTGGCTATTGGAGTTAGGTAACGCCCATTTCTTATCTACATATCTCTTCAAGATTCTTCTTTGAATCTTCTTGTTTATATAACAATTTTTGCTTTAAGAATTTCCAACTTCATTTATATTGTTCAACATTTTATTCAAGTTTTACATTTTCATCATACGTATCAACTTTCTAGACTTGGTACACATCGAGTCTCTACCAGTTTCAATATGGTACGTTGAGTGGTTTCCCACAAATAACTAACAAACTAGGTTCCGAGTTGCTAGTTCGTATATACATCCACTCTATGAAGGAATCGTTTAGCCCAAATACCATACATCAACTACTAAAGAGTACAAGTGTACCATACTTAACTATAATTTTTTGATTCTTAACTTCTTTACCATTCTCTTCTTATAGACATTGTCTATCACCTTACATCCTTATTATTGGAGTTGGGTAACCCCACATTCATATTCCTTATAACTCTGCGAGATTCTTCTTTGAATCCTCTTACGCGTGTTTAAATCCCTTCTTTATAAATTTCTTAAATTACTTCTTATTGTTCAAACTCTATCTGAGCTTATTCTCTCATTATCTTCATCTTCCTTCTCTAAGGTTATAGCCTAAGGTACTCCTACCTAAGGTTTATAACCTAAAGCTTTGATACCAACTGTAACGACCCCAAAATTCATACAATTTAATACTTGACTTCGGTCGTTAATAATACATTCAACCTCTAATTTTACATCATTAAACAATAATACAACCATTGAAATTTGTGGAATAATTAAAATTTTCTATTACAAACTATCCTCGTTCCCAAAACCTTCAACCTTTACATGTAAATTTCTCAGAATCCTTTTAATACTACAATAGTTTACATTGCAAAACGATGTTACAATTCAACATTAATACATTATTCGGAACCTTAAACATGGTTCAAATAGTAATAACACAACCAAAGTGTATAAATCTTTAAGTATCACATCTGATTCACGTCTTTCAAGTAACACATACTTTACCTTGAATCTTGAACCTGCAAAAGTGGTTATTTGCAAGGTTGAGCTCGACAGCCCAGCAAAATCTAACAGTTTTCATGCATCACGTAGCATATAATAACATACTCAACATATATCTCATAAACATTGGACTTACATAATATACATGTTATAGTTCATATAACAAGTATAAAGATTGAGTTCCTTACTCAATCATCATGCTTTACTCAATCAATGTAGTCATAAGTTGACTTTAACATTTCATACATTCAACATATATATAACACATCATGCTCTTTGCAATAAAGATTTAAAACAATCAAATTCACATAGCAAATAGGAACTGAAAGACTTGCCTTGATATTTATTTACCAATAACAGTTTAACAACTTACAGTTATCTGCACTTCACGTGCCCTACACAATTATATAATCATGCACATCAACTATTAGTCACATAGCAACGCATAGTTGTTGTAATGTAAACTTTACTTTACATCTCATAACCCTTCCTATTATATATACACAATGTTCAATTTTATTGTGTTAACTTTCAACTTATATCTCACTGTATTTCATATTCGAAGTTCATTCAAGTGTTTAAGTCTTGCTAGGACTACTTATTAGTTTTATATGAACACTATTCAATATCTTATTATATTCATTTCATTTGATTTAAAACACTTTTTACGTTCATTAACATTTGTTACAGCGTTTCGACGTTCATTCGTCACACGCCCGATTTGTCTCTCTTGTGTGTGCTTAGTATGCCTATACAACTTTTCTAATATATCATTTATTAATATTAAGCATCATTATAATTCATAATATTCATGTTCTATAACTTAGAACAACATCTTTTATCGTCAAAAGCACTACACTTGCATACGTGCATGCTCGACGCCATCCGATTGCCTCTAAAAACACAACAGTCCTAAAGATGGCCATTTTTATCCCTGTTACAGACCTCAAATTGAAAAACTTAACCAATAAAAGTTGTAGGTCTATTCGTCCTTGTTCCGGATCATCTTGAATCACCTCAATCGGAGTTCGTATGAAAAGGTTATGACCATTTTACTAAACTAGGTTAAAGTAGTCACACTTAACACACATTGGGCGCTGCCGCGCCCAATTCCTTCATAGTCCCAGAGCGCTCGTGCCATTTGGAAGTGCTGGGCAGCGCGTCCGTGCTCTTGGGCAGGGCACCCGCGCTAGACCTCGCCTAGATTATAGTGTTTTGCAATTTTTGACCGTTTTCTCCTACTAATCTTCATAACTTGAGTTATACACATCCAAATTAGTCCGTTTTCAATTCTATGGATTCGTAATTCATTGAAATACAACATATTAGAATTCTAACAATTTATAAAAACATTAACCAACCTAAAATTTGACCCAAAACACATGTTCATACTCTATTTTCATGTTTTAACATCTCTAGCGAAATCGAACACCACAGATTCGTTTTAACTCTATTTTAGTTCATTCCAATTGGGTTGTTTTTGTTTCTTCACATACTAACATAGTCCAACATCAATTTATAGATTATAATATCTATTGATCATAAAATTTTGTACTTTCAAAAGCCAATTTTCATGAAAAAACACTATTATAAGAATTCTTTCTACTACAACCAAATTTAAAATTTTTAATCATCAAATAACACCTACATAGGATAGATAACAGATTATAAACCCTTTATAACACAATTACCAATTATTTCAAGAAATCATTCCCCCAATTTCTTCCCTTTTCCCAAAAATTCAAGAATATCAATCATAATTTTCATGGATTCTCTTACTACAATCATGTATAAATATTAACCATATATGATGATTATCAATTTATAATCCATATATACAAGTATATATATCAATTCAATCATAACTATAAGTTTTTAGGGAATAACCACAAAGAAATCAAAACATATAGGTTAGAAGAAATTTATACCTTAAACCCTTGATTGTATGCTAGCAAAATTGAGAGCAATCCTTTTCCCCAAAACCCTTCTTCTCTAACTTGCTTTCTCTCTAATCTCGTGTTTCTCTCTTGAAGTTCTATTATCTAGCCTTAGGGGAAAAATAAGAAGCGTAGAAAAAAATAACTGACATCCCTCACCCCACGTACTCATTAGTTTTAAAATAAAAGACGTTAGTTGAAAAACCAAAGGCCACAAGGCCTTGTTTGGCTAACCAAAAATTTCTCCAAACTAAATTATTTAAATAATCTTATATTATATAGTTTCATGTCACACCTTTAGTTAATTAAATAACTTTAGCTCAATTAATTTTAATAACTTGTAATGATAATTAAAATAATTTCTATTATAATTATATTATTTGAATAATAAATAATTATATATCTAATTTAATAAATAAATTAGACACATCACTTTATTTAATTTATTTATTTCCTTTAATATTAAAAATTCATTTAATTTAATTATTTTCTTAAATATTAAGAAATTGATTTAATTTAATTATTTTCTTAAATTAAATCCTTCAAATAAAATTATCATTACTCATTAATCAATTTAGTTACTAAATTAATTCTCCACAATTCATCAATTATTTATTTCCTCAATAAATAAATTAATTAAAATATTTATTTAATTCAATAAATATTTAAAATTAATTACTAAATTCATTTAATTCCTTCAATAGTTAACTTAACTATTAAACCTCACTTTCCCAATATATGAATATATATTTTTCTTCACACCGAACATATATTTCAACATATATAGCATGTATATATACATACTCAAACTCAAAACATCTCATAATAAAATTTTAATTATTAAATTCTTATTTTAATAATTATAAAAATTCGGGTTGTCACAATTCTTATGTGGCTCATGTGTATAAAATAATTTTGGTACAATATTTTAAGACCCCAACTTTTATGAATAAAGATTAATTTTCTCAAAATATATTTTTGAATATTATGGCGTGGATTTGATATAATGTTATAGTTGTGAGTAATATTTATAAATTTTGCAAAGTTAGAAAGTTGTTATAAAATATTCAATTGGTCGGGGAATATTCGTTTTAACAGAGAATATTCGTACGATTTCACAATCATTGGTGGACCCCACAATGGAATTATTGTCAGAGTTAGAAAATGACAGAAATATCTTTTTATAAAAATAACGGCGAAAGTTTTATCGTTAACTGTTGAAATACCCGGTGATAAAAGTATAATAATACGCGTGGTTGCATAGTAACACGCGGTATTGATTATTGATGCTTACGTGAGAAGTCACTCAGTTATACTCAATTATTGCTATAATAATTTCTGCATAGTATCTCACGTTATTAATTCAATTATTATCGCAATAATTTATATTATTAAATCAATAATTGGGATAACAAGTTATTCATATTATTATTTGTAATATTGACAATGTCTAGAAAGTTTTGTCGAGGAAAGGGGTTTGGGCACCTAATTGCGCGCCAATAGGGAGAAATCCATATTAGAAAGTCCCCTCTTTCCTGGGAATGATTTGGTTGTTAATATTGCAAGTTATATTTTGAAAAAATAAATGTTCTTAAAAATATTGAGGGGATTTTTATGAAGTATTTGTTGTTAATGTTGCTTATTATTTGGACTACCATTTACCCAGTTTTCAAAACTGTCGGTAGAAGTTATCTCGATTATATATATATATATATATATATATATATATATATATATATATATATATATATATATATTAAATGATTTGAAATAGGGGAGTTACCTTCACTTGAGGGATTATTATTATTATTATTATTATTATTATTATTATTATTATTATTATTATTATTATTATTATTATTATTATTATTATTATTATATTATTATTTTATATTTTATTATGTAAAGTATTTGCATAGTGTTTGTATAGTAAAATTAGAAAAATTTCAGCCGATCGGTGCGCGCCCGTGAATGATTTCTTGTGTAGTTCGTGATTTTCTAATTCAAATAATATCCTTCCATTCTTCTATAAATAGGATGCTTAGTTTAGAATTGAAAATAACTCCAGAATCAGAAAATTCTTTTTCTATAATATTGAGTGTATTTCTTTAAAGTTTAAGGAAGCTTTGAGCGTAGAAAATAGTATAAGTTTTCTTCAAGAATATCCTCGCCCTACCCGTCAAAATGTGACAATCCAATATTTTAGTAATTGTAATTTAAAATATTTATTAAATGAAATAAATATTTTATTGATGAGGTTATTATTAGTAAATATTTATGACTAGATAATATTCTAAATTAAATTAATTTATAATTTAGAGAGTTGTTGTGACGCCCCCAAAATAGGTATACATCACCCATTCTGAGTTGTCAATACATGGTACAGAAACAACTACAACTTTATTATTACAACAGTAAAACTGTGAGTTTGAATACAAATATTATCTTCTAGACAATATCTATACTCAAATAAATCCTCATCACATTTATTGATACATTATTTTACAAAATGGTGAGGACTACTAAATAATTCTTTCTAAAACCTTCATTCCATACCCCGACTGCAGTACTCTTATATTCTCGCCTCCTGAGAAGAAAAATGGAACAAAAAGGAAAAGGGTGAGCTCAACTAGCTTAGTAAAGAATATTATGACTAAGATAATATACAACAAATTACCGTTAGTCTTCAACAGGAAAAATCTAATAGAATACAATAGACAATAATTTTAAATCAATATTCAGAGCGGAAATAATAATTCATTAGAAGAGTTAAGTAGAGAATGCAAACTACTATCTTCTATGTATGAATTTAAAAGTTCATCGCTCATCTTTTATCCCCTGTAACATCAATCAATATACATACGGAATCAAATATTCATCTTTGCACTGTGCCAAAGATATTCATGGGATTGGTCATGTTCATCTAAACACTGCTCATCTTTGCACTACTACCAAAGATATTCTTCAGAAATCATTCATCTTTGCACTACAGGCCAAAGATATTCCATAATATCATCATTTAAGACTGAGGATGATGAAAAATATTTTTAAAGAAACGAATCCAGTGAAACAAAATGACAAGGATTAAGGATTAAGGATTAAGGATTAAGGATTAAGGATTAAGGATTCGTACTTTGTTTTATCCATGTTCAAAAATACCTCAAAAATAATCATAGTGGTGTAAAATTCAAGAATGATCAAAACATGGATACAATCAAAGCTAGTATTCAGAATAGATATTTTGGACAAAAGAAGAAATTTTATTTTTCTATTGAATAGTGGTCAGTATACGTGAATAGTAACTCTACACCAAAAGATAGAAATTTCCCAAAAAACATCTTCACGCTTCATTAATAGTACTCGTGAAATAAGAATCGTGAATAGTAACTCGTGAATAGTAACTCGTGAATAGTAACTCGTGAATAGTAACCCCGACATGGAAAAGTTTCAAATTTGATAAAAAGTTCCAACCAATATTTCAGCATAATGATATTGAAGAAATAATATAATCGAGAAGAAAATAACATCCCTTACCTCGAAAGATTAGTACTTCTAATTTGGAATCTGGGTATAGTGTCTTTGAAGGAACTTGCAACCATAATCTAACAATACTCAAAGTATACTCACAAGAATACGCTCAATATATCGAGAGAGAAATAGAGAGAAACTTCAGTTTCTGGTGTGTTTTTCAATTCTAACCTAAGCACCCTATTTATAGGAAAATGCTTAGAACACCAAAGTAGAAAATTGAATATAATATTAATATATTTTTCATATTTTCTTTAGCCCACCTTAGACAACTGATCTCAGCCCATTTGAATCACATGTGAGGCCAACTTAGTTGCAAAAAACGTTTTTCTCAAAATAATTAACTAAAACTCCCAAAAATTAATTATTTCGGAACTTCGGAACTTCAATAATTCATAATAAATAGCCCTTTTATCAGAAAATTCAAATCTCGCATGTTTTTATAGGAAATTCAATTCTCTACAACTTTGCAGAAGAAAGTTTTTCCGAATTCCAAATGTAAATTGACGAAATCCACAACGCAAGCGATTTTAAAGTTATAATCAAATTTCTACCAATAATTTTGTCCACCAACACACAAAACATGTGTTAAACATTTAATGCCACAAAAATACTCTTCCTCCTCATATACTCATATATCCCACATTCATTGTAAAAAATATCATCGTTAATATATTATTAAAATAATATATTTAAATGAATTATTTTATCGTAAAAAGATAAAATATTAATTTTCAACAATTGTCACATTAAAAATTTTCTCCATCTATATCCTCATAAAATCAATATTTTCCTCATCATATAAATCAATAATTAATTATTCATAAATAATATTATTGAGAATCACATTATTGACAACCAGCAGCAGCTCCGGGATAGGGGCTTTCCAATAAGGATCTCTCTCATCGGGCGCGCAATTAGATGACCAAACCTCTCCTTGATGTAACTTTCTAGACATTGTCAATAATGTTATCTAATATTATTCAGGATAATATGAATTATTGCTCAGATAATGGAAAATTGTGTAATGACAATTATTGAAACAACAAAGAATATAAAATATCAACGCAAAGAATTATTAAATCAATAAAATATCGAATAAGTAATTATCGTAACCATTATTGAGTAGTGCCTTCAATAATTGGTGCAATACTGCGTGCATCTTTGCAACAACGCCAGACATCGTGTGTTTTAACCAACCGAGTATTTTAACAAGATTATTGCAGAATAACTACACCGTTATTTTTAAACAACTTATATTTGTCGTTTTCTTCATCCAATCACTTTCCAGTTATGGGGCCCACACATTACGGTCGCTACTGTCGCATTTAATATTCCCGACAAGTATGAATATTCCACGACCAAACGAATATTCCCGACAACAATGAATATTTTATAACCACTTGCTTATTTTGAAATATTTATGTATTTTACCCCTAACTATCCACATTAATCAAATCAACCCTTACTATTTCAAAATAATAAATAGAGAAAATTAAATTTCATTAATAATAAGTTGGGGTCTTACAACCTCCCTCCTTATGAAATTTCGTCCTCGAAATCGACGACGATACTGTGTGTTTCAAAAGGTGAGGATACCTCGCTTTCATTTCCGCTTTCCAATTCCCGTGTCATTTCCTCTATAGCATGATTCCTCCACAAAACTTTAACTTGTGGTATGACCTTTGCTTGCAGAGGGACATGCTCCTTCCTATCCAAGATCTTGACAGTACCTCCTCATACGTTAAGTCTTCGCTATCTCGTCTGGGTTCTAACTCTATAACGTGGTTCGGTCTTTCACATATTTATTGAAGTATGCGGATATGTGAAACACATTATGAACACGAGACATACGTACTTTGAGGTAACGCGAGTCTATAGGCTACATTTCCTACTCGGTCAAGAATTTGAAATGGACCAATAAATCGTGGATTGAGCTTTCCTCTCTTCCCAAATCTTGTAACTCCCTTCCATGGAGAAACTTGCAACAATACATGATCCCCTACACTAAATTCCACGTCCTTTCGATGAAGATCCGTGATAACTCTTTTGTCGATCTTGTGCCGTTTGTATATCGTTGTCGAATCATTTGGATCTTTTCCGTAGTCATACGTATCAACTCGGGTCCCAACAAAGTGTTGCTTCACCCACCTCATCCCAACATATCGAGAGAGCGACACTTTCGCCCATATAATGCTTCAAATGGAGCTACACCTATACTTGCTCGATAACCGTTGTTGTAAAAGAATTCCACCAATGGTAAATACTTATCCCAACCGCCTTGAAGTCTCAGGACACAGAGTCTTAATAAATCTTCAAGAGTTTGAATAGTCCTTTTCGATTGTCCGTCTGCTTTGAGGATGGTATGCCGAATCAATCAAAACTGCTCCCATAGCTTTTTGCAAGCTAACCCAAAATCTTGAAGTGAATCTTGGGTCACGATCCAAACTATGGATACTGAGACATGCCATGCAACCTCACAATCTCATTCACGCATACATACTAGCAAGACGCTCAAGTGAATAAGTCTCCGTGATCGGCAAGAAATGAGCGAGACTTGGTTAATCTATCAACAATAACCCAAATAGCATTGATGCCCCGAGAAACCGTAGTAGTAAGACCCGTAACGAAATCCATGGTAATGTGTTCCCACTTCCATTTCGGAATCTCAAGTGGTTGCAACGGACCCTTAGGTACCAGATGCTCGCCTTTACACGTTGACAAGTTAAACACATTGAGATAAACTTTGCAATCTCTCTCTTCATATTGTTCCACCAAAATGTATGTCAAGATCACGATACATTTTAGTACTTCCAGATGGAATGAAAATGGTGTATTGTGTGCCTCCATCATAATCTTGTACTTCAAATCAGAGTTAGGAACACAAAGTCTAGAGTGGACTCAAGTATTCCTTCTTCATCAATTCTCGCCCTAATAGCTCCTTCTTGTACTTTCTTCTTCATACGCGATCAGCCTCCGGCCTGGTGGCTTGAGCAACCTTAACTTTTTCTATTAAAGTTGGCTCTACGCGTATACTTGACATCATCGCACTGCTCCTCGCATATGATCTTCTACTCAACGCCACCACTACCACGCTCGCTTTTACCGGGATGGTATTGAATAGTGTGGTCATAGTCTTTCAATAGCTCGAGCCAACGTCACGCCGCCGCATGTTGAGTTCTTTTTGAGTGAAGAAATATTTAAGGCTTTTATGGTCCGAATATATCTCCACTTTCTCCCCATATAGATAGTGCCTCCATATCTTTAGCGCTGAAACGATCGGCCGCTAACTCTAGATCATGAGTAGGATAATTCCTCTCATACTCTTTAAGTTGTCGCGAGGCATAGGCTATGACTTTCCCACGTTGCATGAGAACACATCCTAACCCTTTTCCTGAAGCATCACTGTAGATAACAAATCCATCCGAACCAGATGGTATTGTTAGAATAGGTGGCGAAATAAGTCTCCTCTTAAGCTCTTGGAAACTCTTCTCGCATTCTTCGCCCAAACGAATTTTGTATCCTTCCGAAAGTTATGAAGTTAATGGAGTAGCGATTCGAGAAAACCCTTCCACGAATCTCCGATAATAACCACCTAAGCCCAAAAAACTACGTACTTCAATCACCGACTTTGGTTGTTCTAACTTTGTATTGCTTCAATCTTCACGGATCAACAGATACTCCATGTTTCGACACCACGTGCCCAAGGAATGCTACTTCCTCAAGCCGTAACTCGCATTTCTTCAATTTGGCATATAGTTTGTTTTCACGAAGCCTTTTTGGAGTACCAATTTCAAATGGTGCTCATGATCTTCACGACTTTTGGAATATATAAGGATGTCATCAATAAAGACAACAACAAAACCGATCCAAATATTCCTTGAATACTTGGTTCATCATATCCATGAAAGTCAGCAGGAGCATTAGTCAATCCGAAAGACATGACTAAGAATTCATAATGCCCGCATCGAAGTTCTAAAGGCGCGCTTTGGAATATCCTCGATTCTAATCTTCATTGATGATATCCGGAACTAAGATCGATTTTTGAAAAGAATTGTGCCCTTGCAATCGGTCAAACAAGTCATCAATACGAGGTAGAGGATACCTATTCTTGATGGTGACATGGTTCAATTCCCGATAGTCAATACAAAGTCGCATACTCCCCGTCTTTCTTCTTTTACAAATAAAAACAGAGCACCCCAAGGAGATGTACTAGACGAATGAAACCGATGTCCAATAATTCCTCGTAGTTGGACCTTTAACTCCCGAAGTTCAATAGAGCCATTTTCGATATGGGGTTTTAGAAATGGGCTTTGTACCAGTTCAAGATCAATAAAGAATTCAACTTCACGCTCGGGGTAGATCGGAAGTTCTTGAAATACGTCAGGAAAGTCAATAACAACAGTGAATATTATAAAATTTGACGTGTCTTTATTCAAATCCATAACATGGGCTAAGAAAGCTTGACATCCGCTTTTCAATAAACGAATAGCTTTATGATTAGATATGACAAGTTGATTGATTTTAATGGTTTAGTTGCTTGAATTGCATAACAACAGGTTGGTTAGAATATGAAAACTAACAACCTTACGAAAACAATCAATTTTGGCATGATGAGTAGTTAACCAATCAATCCCTAAAATCACATCAAAAGCAAGTATCTTTAAAGAGATAAGGTCACAGTGTAAGGTAATGGTGCCAACTTGAATCAAACAAGATTTATAAACAGTGGATGTGATGAAAGTTTCTCCTAACTGAGTTTCCACAGATAGGTCAAAGTCTAATTTCTCCTGAGTCAAGTTTAAACGTTGAGCACATGCAGGAGAGATAAATGAATGGGTAGCACTTGTGATCAAGTAAGGTATAAACTTCGCAAGAATTTATAAATAGCTTACTCGTGATCACCTCGTTTGGGTTCCTCGCATTATGACAAATCACAACAAACGCCTTCCCGAAATCGTTGACTTTGACTTTTCTCGACATGATCTTTTGAGTCACCGTCCCTCACGAACTAGGTTTCACTATCCGATAATCTCGAGCGATATGTCCTTCCTTTCCACAATTATAGCATACCTTGAATCTGCTGTGGGATGTTTTGACCGATATGTCCTCTTTCCCGTGATTTATAGTATATGACCGGTGGTCGTTTTCCTCCCTTAGAACCAGCTTTACCAAAGACCGTCGTCTTCACATGGTCGTTGTTAAATCTTCTCTTTTAAAATCTCCTCCCGACTCGCTTCTTCTATTTTCATGGCCATGATTACCACCAGAGTGGTTACCATTTTGTCCGTCTGCTTTTCTCCATTTGGTTATCATTATTCTCATTGATCGCTATCTCGGTATGATCCTCGGTTATGGTCCTCAACGACTGTATTTCGTTATCTCGCTCTAATAATTGAGCCCTATTTACAACATCTGAATTGAGAGAAAGTTTATGAGAAATAAGATATCGACGTATGCCGGGTTTCAAACCTCTAAGAACATCCGCCATACGCTCCTCATTCTCCACCAAATGAGGTGCAAACCGGATAACTCGCAAACTTTGCCTCGCATCGAGACACCGCCATGTTGTTTTGCTCTAATCGATGAACTCCACTTCCTTCATATGACGTAACACTTTCATGAAAGTATTTGTCATTAAATAGTTTCAAACGCTTCCCAAGAAATGCCGAAAAGCATTTGGATGGATACGCTTCACAGACTCCCACCAGTAGTCTGCCTCGCCACGGAATATAAAGGTGGCGAATGGAACCTTCTGTTCCTCCGTGCATCCCAAGACATCGAATATCTTGGTAATTTGTTTTGACCCATGTTTCCGCCATGATCGGATCCGGCTTTCCCTTAAATTCGTGGTCCCAACTCTTTGAATCGCTTGGGTGTGACAACCCGTGAATTGCTATCATTTCCTCCTCAGATTTTGAACACGAAGTCTCCCTCATCCGATTTTGCATGAATCGCAAAAAGCTTCTAAACATCCCCTCGCTCATCATCTCGCTTTCGTTGGTGTTGTTGTTCGGGAGGAACATTGCCATCTGTTGCACGTTTCTCCTCGTTGGTGAGTACAAAAGTCTCCACGGCCTCATTTCCATTGTTAATATTCTTAGTCGACATTCTCAAATACCGTCATAAAACAAGGGTTAATTAAGGAAATCAATATATCACATAATATCCTTATATCTCGACCAACTAAAAAAATAAGCTTAGGTAGGACACACTAGCGAAGGATTTACTCTGCTCTCCCTCCTAGTTCTATTCCCCGATCTCCGCCAGAGATCATATCCTAAGCTCGATACCAACCGTGGACGCCCCCAAAATAGGTATACATCACCCATTCCGAGTTGTCAATACATGGTACGTAAACAACTACAACTTTATTATTACAACAAGAAAACTGTGAGTTTGAATACAAATATTATCTTTCTAGACAATATCTATACTCAAATAAATCCTCATCACATTTATTGATACATTATTTTACAAAATGGTGAGGACTACTAAACAATTCTTTCTAAAACCTTCATTCCATACCCGACTGCACTCGCTTATATTCTCGCCTCCCGAGAAGAAAAATGGAACAAAAAGGAAAAGGGTGAGCTCAACTAGCCCAAGAAAGAATATTATGACTAAGATAATATACAACAAATTACCGTTAGTCTTCAACAGGAAAAATCTAATAGAAATACAATAGACAACAATTTTTAAATCAATATTCGCAATGAAATAATAATTCATTAGAAGAGTTAAGTAGAGAATGCAAACTACTATCTTCTATGTATGAATTTAAAAGTTCATCGCTCATCTTTTATCCTCGTAACATCAATCAATATACATCCGAATCAAATATTCATCTTTGCACTGTGCCAAAGATATTCATCATTGGTCATGTTCATCTAAACACTGCTCATCTTTGCACTACGACCAAAGATATTCTTCAGAATCATTCATCTTTGCACTATGTGCCAAAGATATTCAATAATATCATCATTTAAGATCGAGGATGATGAAAAATATTTTTAAAAAACGAATCCAATTGAAACAAAATGACAAGGATTAAGGATTAAGGATTCGTACTTTGTTTTATCCATGTTCAAAAATACCTCAAAAATAATCATAGTGGTGTAAAATTCAAGAATGATCAAAACATGGATACAATCAAAGCTAGTATTCGTAATAGATATTTTGGACAAAAAAGAAGAAATTTTATTTTTCTGAATGAATAGTGCCGATATCGTGAATAGTTACTCGACACCAAAAGATAGAAATTTCCCAAAAAAACATCTTCACGCTTCATGAATAGTACTGTGAATAGTAACTCGTGAATAAGAAACTCGTGAATAGTAACTCGTGAATAGTAACTCGTGAATAGTAACTCGTGAATAGTAACCCCGACATGGAAAAGTTTCAAATTTGATAAAAAGTTCCAACCAATATTTCAAAGATAATGATATTGAAGAAATAATATCATCGAGAAGAAAATAACATCCCTTACCTCAAAGATTAGTACTTTAATGGAATACCGGTATAGTCAAGGAACTTGCACCGCCTAACAATACTCAAAGTATACTCACAAGAATACGCCAATATATCGAGAGAGAAATAGAGAGAAACTTCGCGTGTGTGTTTTCAATTCTAACCTAAGCACCCTATTTATAGGAAAATGCTTAGAACACCAAAGTAGAAAATTGAATATAATATTAATATATTTTTTACATTTTCTTTAGCCCACCTTAGATAACTGATCTCAGCCCATTTGAATCACATGTGAGGCCAACTTAGTTGCAAAAAAATATTTTTCTCAAAATAATTAACTAAAACTCCCAAAAATTAATTATTTCTGAACTTCGGAACTTCAATAATTCATAATAAATAGCCCTTTTATCAGAAAATTCAAATCTCGCATGTTTTTATAGGAAATTCAATTCTCTACAACTTTGCAAAAGAAAGTTTTTCCGAATTCCAAATGTAAATTGACCGAAATCCACAAACCAAGCGATTTTATTGTGCTATAATCAAATTTCTATTAATAATTGTGTCCACCAACACACAAAACATGTGTTAAACATTTAATGCCACAAAATACTCTTCCTCCTCATATACTCATATATCCCACATTCATTGTAAAAATATCATCGTTAATATATTATTAAAATAATATATTTAAATGAATTATTTTATCGTAAAAAGATAAAATATTAATTTTCAACAATTGTCACATTAAAATTTTTTCCATCTATATCCTCATAAAATCAATATTTTCCTCATCATATAAATCAATAATTAATTATTCATAAATAATATTACGTAATCACATTATTGACAACCGTGCAGCCTCCCAGATAGAGGGGCTTTCAATAAGGATCTCTCTTCATCGCACGCAATTAGATGACCAAACCTCTCCTTAGATGTAACTTTCTAGACATTATCAATAATGTTATCTAATATTATTCAGATAATATGAATTATTGTTCGATAATGGAAAATTGTGTAATGACAATTATCAAACAACAAAGAATATAAAATATCAACGCAAAGAATTATTAAATCAATAAAAATCGAATAAGAATTATCGTAACCATTATTGAGTAAAGGCCTTCAATAATTGGTGCAATATTGTTAGGTTTGTAATATTCATATGGGCTTAAATCAAATTGCATAAAAATGCTAAGCGTGTAAAAATCGAGTTTAAAAATTTACAAACCATATACCCGGATCACCCTTTATGCATAATTATTACTTAAACAAAAAAATAAAGAATAAATCATACCCTTGAAGATCGAGCTTCCTCAGGTACAAGTCCACCTCCAAATCCTTTCGCGTTCAATCTTGAATCCACCGGGTTTGGTTCCTTCCTTTGATCAACGTTAGCCACCCAAATGTTTGGCCTCTAGAGGTGATCCACCAAGGAAGAAGAAAATTCAAGAAGAAGGGGTATTGGCTCAACCCTAGTTTTCTATCTCTATAGAAAGGGCGTACTCTCCAACAAATTGGAATTATGTCGTATGTTGAAAAAGTCAACAACCCCTACCACCCATAATAAGACTCCTCTTATTTATAGATGTGGGCAACCCACCTTAACAATTAAGGAATTTTTGTTTTAATTAATTAAATTCTTTTAATTAATTAAGCTCCCAAATCTTATTAGGGATAATTAATTAAATTCCTTTAACTAATTTTCCTTCCTAATCCAATTACGAATAAATGAGAGTACTTATATTAAATTAATTCCTAAACTCTTTTAGAAATTAAAATAATAATAATTGTAATAATATTAATAAGACTCCTCTTATTAATTTATATTTAATATTTCTAAAATATTAAATAATAATATTAAGCTATTTAATTTATTCTATCACCATAGATTAAATTAAATATACTTAACATATTATTACGATTATGCCATTAACTTCTTAAATAATTATTCTTCCTTTTATGGTGTGACCCTTTAGGTTCTCCATATTAAACCTAGGTTGTGAATAAATCAATTAGAACAATTCTAATCTTATTTAAATAAATAAATTAAACAATTAATTTATTTAAATAAATAATATTTATTCTACAATAGGAATAAGCCTCCCTAATGATCAACGACTTTTCTAGATAATATAGATTTCAACATTAATCATTAAAGAACCTTTGAGTAAATAGTTACCGACAATTCAATCCTTCCACTATACAATGTCCCAATTAAATATAAGACATGGAATTACCACAAGTCTTATTTTATTTAATTGTATGTATTTCGATCCTTAAATGCACAACTCCAAATAATGCAAATTAGAAACTCCTTTCTAAATTCATTATGCCTTGGCCAAGGACTACTGGGTTGTCATTTATCGAATCACATAGGACATTTCTCTTCTTTTATTAGAAGTGGTAGATTCTTTATCGATCATACATTATCTCCATGTACAACTTATTATACCCAAGCATACCCTTTGATATACCCTAAGGGTCTTAAGGAATAAGTCAAAGTATAACTCATCATACACAAGATACTATGATGATCTCAAGTCCAAGGATTACTTGACTACTATCACTACAGAATTCCTATCGACAGCAAATAAAACTCCATTAGGTATTCCTTAATGAGCCACGCTCAATGAACTTATTCTCTAATAAGCACCTACATACTTGCTTTAGTGTTCCACACAAATGATCATGAGATCAATCATCCTCATCCAATGAGCAAGCAACGATGTACCAAATCTATCCGGATTCACTAATCCCCAATTTAGTAATCCAATGATTGGGAACTATTTTAGTTTTAAGCTTTCTAAGAATTTAGATCTCATTAGAATGATCATCATCATTATTCTAAAAGCATTGCTTAAAACTATGGGTTTATCACATATTATAAAACAAAGATCATGTAGATAATTAAAAGCCTTTAATAAATTAATACTTTTTATTAATAAATGAATAAGATTGTTACAAAGTATATGCTTTATCATCAAACATGATTGGCTTGTGTGCATACTACTTTCAATCTCCCACTTGCACTAATGCCAATCGCCATTGTATCTTATACTCTTCTTCTCTAAGTGACGATTATCCTGCTGTTGGATAAGCTTTAGTTAATGGATATGTAATGTTGTTCATGAGAGTCCACTATCTCTATAGTGATTTCCCATCTTTCAATGATTCTAATAATCAAATGAAAGTGCCACAACACATGTTTAGATCCAAGATGAGACTTAAGAACTATTCCTAGTTCTGTAATGAACTTTTAATCTAAACAATCAACTTGCAGCTTCATTTATAGCTATATACTTTGTCTTTATTACTAAACCAACAACTCTTTGCTGTTTGGAACATTTCCAATTCATCGCACTCACCTGCTCAAGATAACGCTTTACCTTAAAGTGGATTTTCGTCATCTTGGTCCGTCTCGAAAAAACTTGAGTCTGTTAAGCCCTCTAGTTTTAATTTAGACCCACCATGAATATGATCACATCCTTAGTGCCGGTTAAGCACTTTAAGATATTTTTCACTAACTCATAGTGAACTTCTCCATATTATGACTGATCAATATCAGGTCTCGTACATTTCATTGCATACATGATTGTCACTCATGCGACCTCTCTTTTCAGGAGTCTGTGGGGACTATTAAGAGAGATACACTCCATAGCTCATCGACATGAGACATCTCTTGGAGTTTGCCATGCTAAACGACTTTAGCATCAAATGAATATACGTTCCTTGGGTTAAGTCAAGCATCCTCTTGTATCTATCTATATAGATTTTATCCCCAATTAAGATACTCTTCTAAATTATTCATGGAGGAATGTTTAGACAACTTTATCTTTACTGATTGTAGCATTGGTATGTCATTCCTTATCCATAGTATATCAATATATAATATAGAAATGTCACGACGCTCCCACTGACCCTTTTGTACACACTAGAATTCTTACCTCATCATATGTTACTCGGATCATCATCTTCTATGACGTGCACTCATCATCATCATTCATGATGAATCCATACCTCCTAGGTATCTTCATGACTATTCCGATTTACGATTAGGTTTGTGGTACAATAGGTCTATCTCTGTGTTCCTTTTATTCGACTTATAGTGTTTTGTGGTTCTTGAACTTTTCAAGATCTATTATCCTCCCACTAGCCCTTTCAATGATAAACATTTATATTTTAGAAGGCGTGTTTCGCAACAAACACCTTTTGCTAAGTAGGATTATAGAACATATACCCTAAACTTACTTTAGGATGTCCCACAAATCGACACTTATAAAATCTTGTCCCAAGCTTATCCTTTGAAACCTTTTTCACATAAGTTGGACAATCCCTTATCTTAACATACTTAAGATTAGAATCCTCCCCATCCATAACTTTTATGGAGTCTTTAAATGGATTTCGAGGTTACCTTTTTCGTAGATATGCAGTCATTTCTAGGATATTATCCCAGAAGGATACTGGAATGTCGGTAAAATCATTATGGACCGCACCATGTCCAACAAGGTACGATTTTTCCATTCAAATACATCAATCAATTATTCACAGACGATGTGTCCATTATGAGAAAACCATTTGAGATGATCTAGAAACTTATTGCACAAGTATTTATTCCTTGATCTAATCAAAGAATCTTAATACTTTGCCAATTTGTTTCACTTCAATTCTTTGAACCTTTCAAATAATTCACACTTGTATTTCAACAAATACATACATTCAACTCTTTGAATGATCATCTCCTTTTCTTATACTAATTTGTTCAATATGCAAAATTATTTTCATGTAAGTCAAGTATACTAAATCCATTAGTAATATTTCATTCTATACAAAACATTATTATTATAAATAGAACAACAATTGTTCTTAATTATAATACCAAAAATTTCATTGTCCAACAATAAAATGGAAATAATATTTTTAACAAGAATCGGAATACAATAACAACTTATCGACTTAATAGATTTTCCCGTAGGCATTGCTAAACTATAAGTTTTTATGGCTAATGCAAAGAACCTTTGCTTCATTTTCCACACATAGGATTACTTATATTTGTTTAGCTTTCTACTCGCTTGGTCCCTTCATAAATCTATATTTATGATAACCAAAGTCTCAGATCCAATACCCAAGTAGAACCTCGACTTAAAGAAAAATTTATTTCAATCATGAACAAAAATCGATTGTAGAATCAAACTTCACTAAGCTTCTTTGGTTAGCCTCTCGCAAGATGCTTCTCACAGCTTTCTTTCAAAGGTGTCCAAAGCTTATTGCGGTGGAAGCAAACTCCTTTGCTATCCATATCGCTTTTGTTCTTATTATCCTTTGTTTATGCCTTTCTATTTACCTTCTTTGAATCGTTCTTTATTTCGGAAGATCCTTTGGCCCCTACCAAGAAGACTTGATCTTTCTTGGTTGAAAGTGACTCTCAACATTTTTCAACATGTTAAGCAAATCGCCAAAGTTGATATCTAGCTTGTTCATATGAAAATCCACAACAATTGTGAAAGGAGTCCGGAGTGAGTGCAAGATCAAATCTTGGCTCAACTCTCCATCCATGACAAAACCGGTTGTCCTAATTGATCAATCAAATTGATTATGTTAAGAACTTTTTGTCTGCATTTATAGTGCCATTGGCCATTCTAGATCGGAAGAGCTCCTTAGATATCTCGATATCTATCGGCCCCACTTTCCTCACCATCAACTACTTGATGTGCGGGAATATAGTAGAAGCATCCATAGTTTCATGCCGTGTCAAGCTCGTTACTCATAGATGCGAGCATGATGCATCGAGCCAATTGTGCATCATCTTGCCACTTTCTAAAAGTAGCAATGTCTTCCTCAGAGGCATTATCTGCAACCATTGCAGGATAGGCGTATTATGACATAAGATAGCTTTTCAAATATGAGAACTATTCTCAAATTCTTTAACCAATCCGCTTAATTTATTCGTTAATTTAGCATCTAATATGCTTCGCAAAGTTGATAGTAATTTTAGACATTGTAAAATTCTCAGAAATGAATTTGTAATTAACAACATTTTAACATACATTCTATTATTAATTACCAAAATAAATTAGGTCTTGTTTTAAATTGGTATCTCCCACTATTATTTTTTTCAAACTATATTACCTCACTTATATAGTTCTAAGAAAATCTAATTAAAGATTTGCTAGTGAGAATAAGGATCCCATTTCAAATGTATATAGCCTTGTGGTGACACAACAAACTATATATAAATAAATAGGTAGACAACTTTTGTCAATTACATCAACTATGCAACTCCTTGTATTTTGCCTCTTAGATTATTTTGATCAGTGGTGGCACATCCGAATCAAAATTATCCAAGTTAAGTCCAACCTAGCACTCCATATATTCAAAAAGAAAAATATCATCCTTGTGGTGACACAACAAAACAATATTGTTCAATTTTCTTTATAAGCATCAAATGTGATAAATTAACATCTTAAATACTTAATACTTGCCTTGTGGTGACACAACAAACTCATATTAAATATTTAATACTCTATTAATTTTATCATGCTAGAAGGCGACGCTCGATATTCCAAATATCTTTGAACGCTTAGGACTTAATATAAAAATTGAGGGGTTTGTTATTAATATGTCTCATCTTGTTTATAGCGCATGCATATATATATATAAAATACGCTATTATATTAATTAACATGCAAGCATGTTTGCATAATATATAATATATATAGTATAAGCATGCACATATAGAATACTATATTCTACCGGATTGATTATGGACTTTTATTCTAGTTTGGTTCACTAGAGCCACCAAGTGAACCAAAAGGTCAAACCCTAGGGGTGCAAGAAATAATATTTAAATATAACTATTACATTTAAACCGGGCTCCATTACAAAACGGGTCTTTTAAGCTTCTTGTCCCTTGATCTCTAATTTTCAAAATAATTCTAAATATTCCTATTACAAAACAATTTAAAATAAATAGAAACCTTGATCGCCAGTGATAAGGGAAGTACATAGAGGGAGATAGAATTTACATTAAGAAAAAATTAGAGAAGACGAGGCACGCAGACCCCATTTAATAAAACCCATACATTCATGCATCCAACTAAAATAAAATCCAATCGCATTGGTCAATAATCCATAATCAATCCCATTTATTTATTATCATACACATCATCATACGCATCAATAAATAACATTCATCTCATGAATAATAAACATTTAATATATATATTGATATCATTTAATGGGCAAATTTAGTTAGTATAAAATCTAATTTTTGAATCAAAATAAACTCTTTATTTTAATCCAAATTTAAATCAAAATAAAACTATTTTATTTTAATTTATCTAATTTTGAATAAAATAAACTATTTTATTTTAATCAAAATCTTTAATCAAAATAAACTCCTTTATTTTAATTAATTATGGAATCCAATTCCAAGTAAAAAAAAATCTTTATTAAAGGAAACACGGATATTCTTTCCTATTCACAAATAAACTCCTTTATTTTGAATAATATAAAATCTTATTCCATATTTAAATAAACTCCTTTATTTAAGGAAATTATGATTCTCTTTCCTATTCACAAATAAACTCCTTTATTTTGAATAATATGAAATCTTATTTCATATCTAAATAAACTCCTTTATTTAAGAAAAAAATAGAATCCAATTTCAACACCAATTAGTTATCATGGAACCCAATTCCAACTCTAATTAGTTAGCATGAAATTCTAATTTTAAAATTAAAATAAACTCTTTTATTTTAATATTTAAAATAAACCTTTATTTTAAAATTAAAATAAATATTATTTTAATTATAAAATCATGGAATCTAATTTTAAAATTAAAATAAATCTTTTATTTTAATATTAAAATAAACCTTTATTTTAAGATTAAAATAAACCTTTTATTTTAATTATAAAATTATTAAAATTAAAATAAAACTTTATATTTTAATATTAAAATAAACCTTTTATTTTAAAATTAAAATAAACTTTTTATTTTAATTATATAATAATTAAGAATATATATATGTATATATATATTCGTAATATATATTATATATATATATAACCATATATCCGTTGCCTTTTAAGATTTGTGCTGCCGAATCAACTTAACTCCTTAAATAAGGAATATCTTGTCATCTTGTAAAGCAACCATCACATGCAGCGAATCAGCAGATTCCAAAAAAAAAAATATATTTCGGTGTTCTTTTTTTTTTTTTTTAATTCATATACGCCCCCAAAAAAAAAACTACAATTTCTTTTTTTTTTTTTTTTTTTGTTTTCTTAAAACTGTTAGCAGCTGATGATTACTCCAAGCACGTATTAACAGAAGCTGTTCACGTTTTTTTTTTTTTTAAATTTTATACAATAAAAATTATGCCCAATTAAATTATTCAAAATACATATCAATATACATATCAAATTAAACAATTAATAATTCGCATAAAGGTTTGGCTCTGATACCACTGTTAGGTTTGTAATATTCATGGGCGCAATCAAATTGCATAAAATGCTAAGCGTGTAAAAATCGAGTTTAAAAATTTACAAACCATATACCCGGATCACCCTTTATGCATAATTATTAATTAAACAAAAGATAAAGAATAAATCATACCTCAAGATCGAGCTTCCTCGTGTACAAGTTCACCTCCAAATCCTTTCGCGTTCAATCTTGAATCCACCGGGTTTGGTTCCTTCCTTTGATCAACGTTAGTCACCCAAATATTTGGCCTCTAGAGGTGATCCACCAAGGAAGAAGAAAATTCAAGAAGAAGGGGTATTGGCTCAACCCTAGTTTTCTATCTCTATAGAAAGGGCGTACTCTCCAACAAATTGGAATTATGTCGTATGTTGAAAAAGTCAACAACCCCTACCACCCATAATAAGACTCCTCTTATTTATAGATGTGGGCAACCCACCTTAACAATTAAGGAATTTTTGTTTTAATTAATTAAATTCTTTTAATTAATTAAGCTCCCAAATCTTATTAGGGATAATTAATTAAATTCCATTAACTAATTTTTCTTCCTAATCCAATTAGGAATAAATGAGAGTACTTATATTAAATTAATTCCTAAACTCTTTTAGAAATTAAAATAATAATAATTGTAATAATATTAATAAGACTCCTCTTATTAATTTATATTTAATATTTCTAAAATATTAAATAATAAATATTAAGCTATTTAATTTATTCTATCACCATAGATTAAATTAAATATACTTAACATATTATTACGATTATGCCATTAACTTCTTAAATAATTATTCTTCCTTTTATGGTGTGACTCTTTTAGGTTCTCCATATTAAACCGGTTGTGAATAAATCAATTAGAATAATTTAATCTTATTTAAATAAATAAATTAAATAATTAATTTATTTAAATAAATAATATTTATTCTACAATAGGGATAAGCCTCCTAATGATCAACGACTTTCTAGATAATATAGATTTCAACATTAATCATTAAAGAACCTTTGAGTAAATAGTTACCGCATAATTCAATCCTTCTACTATACAATGTCCCAATTAAATATAAGACATGGAATTACCGTCAAGTCTTATTTTATTTATTCAGATGTATTTCGATCCTTAAATGCACAACTCCAAATAATGAAAATTAGAAACTCCTTTCTAAATTCATTACGCCTCGCCGCCAAGGACTCATTGGGTTGTCATTTATCGAATCACATAGACATTTCTCTTCTTTTATTAGAAGTGGTAGATTCTTTATTGATCATACATTATCTCCATGTACAACTTATTATACCCAAGCATACCTTTGATATACCCTAAGGGTCTTAAGGAATAAGTCAAAGTATAACTCATCATACACAAGATACTATGATGATCTCAAGTCCAAGGATTACTTCAGACTACTATCACTACAGAATTCCTATTGACAGCAAATAAAACTCCATTAGGTATTCCTTAATGAGAGCCACGCTCAAAGTGAACTTATTCTCTAATAAGCACCTACATACTTGCTTTAGTGTCTCCACACAAATGATCATGAGATCAATCATCCTCATCCAATGAAAGCAAGAACGTATGTACCAATCTATCCGGATTCACTAATCCCCAATTTAGTAATCCAATGATTGGGAACTATTTTAGTTTTAAGCTTTCTAAGAATTTAGATCTCATTAGAATGATCATCATCATTATTCTAAAAGCATTGCTTAAAACTATGGGTTTATCACATATTATAAAACAAAGATCATGTAGATAATTAAAAGCCTTTACTAAATTAATACTTTTATTAATAAATGAATAAGATTGTTACAAAGTATATGCTTTATCATCAAACATGATTGGCTTTGTGTGCATACTACTTTCAAGATGCAAGCTAATTTCAAGAACAACGCCAGACGTATTCTTGTGTTTTAACCAATTTAGTATTTTTAAAGATTAATAGCAGAATAACTACAATCGTTATTTTTAAACAACTTATATTTGTCGCTTTCTTCATCCAATCGCTTTCAAGTTATGGGGCCCACACATGGTCGTCAAGTACCATTGCATTTAATATTCCCGACATTACTTAATATTCCACGACCAAACGAATATTCCCAAACAACAATGAATATTTTATAACCACTTGCTTATTTTGAAATATTTATGTATTTTACCCCTAACTATCCACATTAATCAAATCAACCCTTACTATTTCAAAATAATAAATAGAGAAAATTAAATTTCATTAATAATAATAAGTTGGGGTCTTTAGGTTGTAATATAACATGAAATGTTATATGATTGTTTTAATTTAATAATTTAAGATGGTATGTTAAGTTATTAAATAAAAATTATAATGAGATTATAATTTCATGATATTTGTTTAAGTAGAATATTTATTTCAAATATAGTATGTGTAATTAATTTATTTGATTATTATTGGATATGGAAACCAAATAAATAATATGTGATTTATTAAAATAAATTAATGGAGTTAATTTAGTTTTGCCAAACAAGGCTTAAAATATTAAGTGTTTAAATTTTTTAAAGAGTTTTGCCAAATGGAGCCTTATGACTTTTAGATTTCTTTTGAATTTTGAATTATAATAATATAAATAAAATAAATTAAAATAATAAATATAGTATATTTATAATATATACGTTGTTTTGTAACTGACATTTTATTAAATTTGGCGTATTAAGGTTATCAGTTTTATTTCTTACGTTGGTTTACGCTTAACCTTAGTGCTATGCCTAAGTAGTATACTGAGAATTCAGAGAAGAGAACTTGAGAGTGAAACTTGAGAGAATTGTCTACAATTGCAAAGGATTTCTTAAGGAACAAAAGGTATTTTCCATAATCTCCATATTATATATATATATATATATATATATGAGTTTACGACAAAATTTTGTGTATTCTGTGAATTTCAAATTTATTGAATTATTGCTATACAATAGGTTACTTGTGATTATATGTGTTTATGATGATTAAAGTTTGTGTTTAAATAAAGAAATTGAATACTAATTTCGTATAATAGTAGAAAAATTATGAGTGTATATATTTGTCATATGGCTTGTGTATGTATCAATTTTGATGGTCAATTCGTATGCTAAACTGCAAATTGAAGCTTGTTTATGCTAGTTCATTAAGAAACGAAGATAATGTAACTTGAACGAAGTGATTTGGTGAGGAATTGAAATCACAATGTTGATTTTTGTGAAGAAACTCAAAAAATGGAGTTTTCATATGAGAATGAGAAATTTGAGAAATTAAAATAGTTAAAAGTGTTATTAAATTGTTCTATATTGATGAATATGTTAGCAATCATGTTTATGATAGTTTTATATTTATTTTATATGTTAATTTCATTGTTTGGCGGGTGAAATTCGTGTTAGTTGGGCTAAAACGGCCATTCGTTTCATGCCGCTTTCATTTCGTTCAGGCATACTGGTATTTCTTCTTACTGGTGCTAAGGCTAAAAATCAAGATTAGTGTATGGCGCAATTGCGCCATATAATGATCTGAGGCAGAGCCTTCTGCTGCTACTGCAAATTTTGGGTAGCCTTACCACTTGGTCTAAGGTTATGTTAATGTGTCACACATGTAGTAAGAAGGTTAAAACAGAACTGTGATATGTAATTGATAAATTCAAAGTTATGAGAATGATTAGTAAGTTACAAACGCGTTATACACAATGAATGTTAGATAAGTGTTGTGAAGTCAACAGTTGGAATTTCTGAAATGTAAACGGTAATGTAAGACTTGTACCGAAATAACAAGTTTAACTAGAAAATGAGTGTTATGTGGGAAAAAGGATGTTAGTACATTGTGTATTGATTAATAAGAAGGGTTATGAGATGTAGAGTAAAGTTTACATTATAGCTACTATGTGTTACTATGTGACTAATAGTTAATGTGAATAATGATATAACTGTGTAGGAATTCACAAAGTGCAGATAAGCGATAAACAGTTAAGTCGTAGTTCATAAGCTACAAATCAGGCAAGTCTTTCAGTTCCTATTTGCTACGTGAACTTGATGATTAACTGTTTTAAATCGTTATTGCAAATAACATGATGTGTTATATTTATGTTGAAAGCATGAAATATTAAAGTCAAATTATGACTACGTTGATTGAGTAAAGCATGTTGATTGAGTAAGGAACTCAATCTTTATACTTGTTATATAAACTGTAGCCTGTATGTTATGATAGTCCAATGTTTAAGAGATGTATGTTGAGCATATTATTATATGCTACGTGTTGCATGAAAACTGTTAGATTTTGCTGGGCTATCGAGCTCAACCTTGCAAATAACCATTTTTAAAGGTCAATATTTCGAGGTAAAGTTATGTGTTACTTGAAAGACATGAATCAGATGTGATACTTGAAGATTTATACACTTTGGTTGTGTTAGTATTATTTGAGCCATGTTTAAGGTTCCGAATGATGTATTAATGTTGAATTGTAATATCGTTTCGTGATGTAAATTATTGTAGTATTAAATTGATTATGAGATATTTAGATATAAAGGTTGAAGGTTTTGCGAACGAGAATAGTTTGTAATAGAAAATTTTAATTATTCCGCAAATTTCAATGGTTGTATTATCATTTAATGATATAAGATTAGAGGTTGAATGTATTGTTAATGACCAAAGTTGATAGTTGAATTGTATGAATTTTGGGGTCGTTACAGTTGGTATCAAAGCTGTAGGTTATAAACCTTAGGTAGGAGTACCGTAGGCTATAACCTTAGAGAAGAGATGTGAAGATAATGAAAGAATAAGCTCAGATAGAGTTTGAACAATAAGAATTAATTTAAGAAACGTATAGAGAAGGATTAAAACATGCGTGAGAGGATTCAAAGAAGAATCTCGCAGAGTTAGTGGGTTACCCAACTCCAATAATAAGAATGTAAGGTGTTATTAAATAGACAATGTCTATAAGAAGAGATTGGTAAGGAAGTTAAGAATAAAAAGTTATAGTTAAGTATGGTACAGTTGTACTCTTTAATAGTTGATGTATGGTATCCGGGCTAAACGATTCCTTCATAGAGCGGAGGTATATACGAACTAGCAACTCGGAACCTAGTTTGTTGGTTGTTTGTGGGAAACCACTCAGCGTACCATATTGAATCTGGTAGAGACTCGATGTGTACCAAGTCTAGAAAATGGATACGTATGATGAAAATGTAGAACTTGAATGTAATGTTGAACTATATTAATGAAGTTGGAAATACTTAAAGCAGGAATTGTTATATAAACAAGAAGATTCAAAGAAGAATCTTGAAGAGATATGCAGATAAGAAATGGGAGTTACCTAACTCCAATAGCCAAGATAACGAATAATATCGTAAATGATGAAAAAGGAAAGAAAGGGGATCGTAAAACAAAACGATCACGAGTTAAAAAAAGAAATTTAAGGGAGATGATTATAGAATAAGATCACGACGTGATCTGTTTAAGTTATAGAAGAAAGATGGTTTGTAATGTTTGAATAATTATAGCTTAATGCTATGAAGATTGTGTACTATGAAATAGTACGAGATAACTCACGAGGATTTATAGATGATGTGATACGAGGAATTCATATCGAGCAAAGAGCAAGTTAAGAGTAAGATAGAGTTAAGTGGGATTTCAATTGAGGACTCATGTGATGGCTGAGTTGTACAAATCTTTGTATGGGTGAGGGTTTTGTGCTTGCACTCAGTTTATCATATTGATAATCATTAGAATGTTTGTGTCGCGCTATCAATGTATATGTGGTGAAATTGTGATTCTTTTCTCATGGGTATATTTGATAGTTAGAAACTATTAAGATTAGTCAGATTATATTAGGATTAGGTGAGGTTCTTAAAACTAATGCATACGGTAAGTTCGTGACTCATAATAATATGGTATGTTTTGAACACCTCAGCGAATGGACGCCTATGGTCTGACTAGGATAAGTTCTTAAACTCATATTATTGTGGCAAGTTCTCGAACTTCCAATGTGCGGTAAGTTTGATGAACTTGGGTATAATTAAGTTATGAATGAAGAATTGAGGATTAGGGGAATAGATAGAATTATTAAGCAATGGATCAGTATAGAAAGTGGAGACATAAGTTTTTCCAAATCTTCCAGCTATGCTAGACTTCAAAATTTTTGACATCAAGCTAAATTCGCACTATGTGCCTTTTTAAAATGAATTTTTACTCTCAACGCATGGTGACAAATGTGTATGTGTGGACTTCGGAACACTGGCACATCGTTACCTGTTGAGATATGATATCACTAAAACTGATTTTCAAAGATTTTTGAAATGTTTAAAGAATAGTCCATGCTAATTGTTTTGGCTAGACGAAAATGATTTAAAAATATCAAAATGTATTTTATATCATTAATGCATCATGGAACCTGGTGCAAAGATGATTAAAACGATGGAGTTATCAATGCAGAATTTCTTAGTGTTGGATGTGATCTAAGGATCGTTAGCCCACTATATGGTATGATGTAGTATGACAAAGTCACAAAATGACGGAATCCTCAAATGGACTGTAAAATTATCATCATCCTCATGCTTATGATGTGGTAAAAGTCATCTTTGGCCCGTAGTGCATAAATGGACTGTTGATTGGTATGATTATGACCATGGATCATTCGGTATAATCATGACCTGTAGTGTTACAAATGATGTGGTAAAAGTCCTCAGTGGCCCATAGTGCATTGATGGACAGTTGTTGGCATGATCATGACCATTAGAGATAACACGAATATCCTTGGCCCGTAGTGCATGGATAATTCGTGGATGTGATACTAATGAATATCCTTGGCCCGTAGTGCATGGATAATTCAGTGATGTGGATTATTTATTGAGTTGAGTCTCAACGATAAAATTTATGATAAACTTTTTAAATCATAGAAGATAGTAGATATCATGCTCTACTTGACTCTTCTAATGGATTGTTTGTTCCGCTGTAGTTAAACTTGTTATTTATTATGTTCTATCAGTTTAACACTATTGAAGGCTAACGATAATTTATTCTGCTTTATCTTAATCATGATATTTCTTACTGGGCTAGTTGAGCTCACCCTTTTGCTTTCATTGTTCTCTTCAGGAAATGAGAACGTAGCCGAGACTAGTCGGGGAATGGAGTGACGGTTCGAGATGGTGGTTGTAGTAGTCCTCACTATTTTATAAAAATAGTGTGATAATAATTATAATGAGGACTCCATTTGAGTTTGGATATTGTCTAAAAGACAATATTCGTGTTAAAACTCTCAGCTCATGTTGTATAATTAAGTTTATATTTGAATTATGTACCATGTATTTGGCGACCCAAAATGGGTGATGTATACCTATTTTGGGGGCGTCACAGTTGGTATCAGAGCTTAAGGATATGAACCCTGGCTGAGATGTAAGACTAAAACTAGGAGGGGAGAGACGAGTAAATTCTTCGCTAGTATGACCTACCTAAGCTTATTTGTTATTTAATTGATCGGTCAGAATATAGGGGTATTATGTGGTATTCAATTAACCTTTGTTTTGTGGCAGTGTTTGAAAATGACATCCGAGAATGTTGAGATAAACAATGGAGCACATGAGACCGTTGAGTCACCGACGATTAATAACCAGGATAATGTGCATCAGGAAGGCAATAATCCTCAGGTAAACAACAACACCGGCCGAATGATGAACGATGGGATGTTCAGAGGCTTTCGACAATTCATGCAACATCAGGCGAGAGAGACTCCCATTCAAAATACAGGTGGAAACACTGACAACTCACGGATGGTCACTGCTAAGCAGTTCAAGGAGCTGTGACCACCGGAGTTTTTGGGAAAGCCAGAACCACTTAAGGCAGAGACGTGGATAAAGCAGATCACCAAGATATTTGATATTTTGGGATGCTCCGAGGAGTAAAAGGTTCCCTTTGCCACCTTCATGTTGAGAGGAGAGGCAGATTACTAGTGGGAATCTGTAAAACGTACTCAATCTACCCCACTAAAGATGTCTTGGGAGAAGTTCCAAGAACTGTTCAAAGACAAGTACTTTCCTGAAAGTATTCGTCACATGAAGAAGTGAAGTTCATCAAGCTGGAGCAAAATAATATGACTGTGTCGCAATATGAGGCTAAGTTTGTGGAGTTATCCCGGTTTGAATCCCATTTGGTTGATAATGAGGAGAGAATAATGTGAATGTTCCTGCGAGGTTTGAAACCCGAAATACGTCAATACCTCATTTCTCACAAACTTTGCTTGTATTCAGATGTTGTGAATATGGCTCAGTTATTGGAACGCGATAATGAGTCAACCCAACTAAGAGAGAGTAGCCGTCAAATCGATAATACTAGTGGTAGTAGTCATCGAAGCGGTGACAACAAACGTGGAGGGAATTAACATGCCAAAAATGGTAACCACTTCGGTGGTAATCATGGCCAAGATAATAGAAGTGGAAATTTCAAGAAGAGAAGGTTCAATAATGATGGAAACACAGCAGCACCAGCACCAGCACCCGTTTTCAAGGAAGGAGAACAACCACCGATCGTATGCTTCAAATGCGAAGGGGAGGGACACATCAGTCCAAACTGCATGATGCAGTCCAAAGCATGTTATAATTGCAAAAGAGAAGGTCACCTAGCCCGATTTTGTCGTGCAGTGAAGTTAAGTCCAGCTGGGATGGAGACACCAAAGGCCGTCCCAGACAAGTCAAAGCCGGTAGTTCAAGGGAGAGCGTTTGTCGTGACCTCCCAAAAAGTGAGGAACCCGAACGAGGTTATCACAGGTAAGCTAATCATAAACTCTTTCGAAGTCTATACCTTATTTGATATCGGTTCTACCCATTCTTTTATTTCTCCTACTTGCGCTCAACGTTTAAATTTAACTCCGGAGAAATTAGACTTTGACTTATCTGTTGAAACTCCATTGGGAGAAACCTTCATTATATCCACTGTTTATAAGTCTTGTTTGATTCAAATCGGCACACTCACGTTACCTGTCGATCTTATCTCTTTGAAAATACTTGCATTTGATGTAATTTTAGGGATTGATTGGTTAACTACTCATCATGCTAAAATTGATTGTTTTCGTAAGGTTGTTAGCTTTCATAGTCCTAACCAACCTATTATGTGAATTCAAGCAACCAAACCACTAAAGTCAATAACTGTCATATCAAGCCATAAAGCTATTCATTTATTGAAAAACGGATGTCAAGCTTTCTTAGCTCATGTCACGGATTTAAACAAAAATACGTCAGATTTGAATGATATTTCTATTGTTAATAAATTTCCTGATGTATTCCCTGAAGAACTTCCTAGCCTACCCCCAGAGCATGAAATCAAATTTTGTATCGGCTTTGAACCCGGTACAAAACTCATTTCCAAAGCCCCATATCGAACGACTCCTATTGAACTTCAGGAGTTAAAAACCCAAATGCAGGAATTTTTAGACATCGGTGTAATTATTCCTAGTACGTCTCCTTGGGATGCTCCTGTTCTATTCATAAAGAAGAAAGATAGAAGTATGCGACTTTGTATTGATTATCGGGAGTTGAATCATGTCACCATCAAAAATAGGTACCCGTTGCCTCGCATTGATGACCTGTTTGACCAATTGCAAGGCGCTAAATTCTTTTCAAAGATCGATCTTCATTCCGGATATAATTAGTTAAAGATTAAAACTGATGACATTCTAAAGACTGCTTTCAGAACTCGGTACGGGCATTATGAATTCCTAAGTCATGTCTTTTGGATTGACTAATGCTCCTGGTGCCTTCATGGATATGATGAACTGAGTATTCAAGGAATATTTGGATCATTTTGTGGTTGTCTTTATTGATGACATCTTCATTTACTCCAAAATCCGTAAAGATCATGAGGAACACTTGAGGCTGATACTCCAAAAGCTTCGTGAAAACAAGCTATATGCCAAGTTGAAGAAATGTGAGTTCTGGCTTGAGGAAGTAACATTACTTGGACACGTGATATCAAATCATGGAATATTTGTTGACCCGACAAAGATTGAAGCAATACAAAGCTGGGAGCAACCTAAGTTAGTGACCGAAGTACGTAGCTTTCTGGGCTTAGCTGGTTATTATCGGAGATTCGTGGAAGGATTTTCTTGAATCGCTACTCCATTAACTCAGCTGACTCAAAAAGATACAAAATTTGGTTGGAGCAAGGAATGTGAGAAGAGTTTTCAAGAACTCAAGAGGAGACTCATTTTAGCACATGTTCTGATAATACCATTTGGTTCGGAGGGATTTGTCATCTACAGCGATGCTTTAGGCAGAGGCTTAGGATGTGTTCTCATGCAACATGGGAAAGTCATAGCCTATGCCTCACGACAACTCAAAGAATATGAGAGGAATTATCCTACTCATGATCTAGAGTTGGCAGCAGTCATTTTTGCGCTTAAAATCTGGAGGCATTACATGTATGGGGAGAAGGTGGAGACCTATACAAATCATAAAAGCCTCAAATATTTCTTTACCCAAAAGGAACTCAACATGAGACAACGATGTTGGCTCGAGCTGTTGAAAGATTACTATCATACCATTCAATACCATCCTGGAAAAGCGAACGTGGTAGCTGACGCGTTTAGTAGAAGATCATATGAGGGTACGCGTGCGATATTGTCAACGCAAAGGCCTATTTTGTATGACTTACAAAGGATAGAGATAGAGTTAAAGACTCTAGGGACCTACGTGATGATGACAAATATACGAGTAGAGCTGACTTTAATCGATAAAGTTAAAGCTACTCAAGCTACAGACCTGGAGCTGATGCGTATTAGGAAGAAAGTACAAGAAGGTGCTATTCCGGAAACAAGAATTGATGAAGAAGGAATACTTCGAGTCAACTCCAGACTTTGTGTTCCTAATGACTTTGACTTGAAGTATAAAATCATGATGGAGGCGCACAACACACCGTTTTCAATCCATCTTGGGAGTACCAAAATGTATCATGATCTTCGACATACATTTTGGTGGAGCAATATGAAGATAGAGATAGCGGAGTTTATCTCAAGATGTCTAACTTGTCAACGAGTCAAGGCGAAGCATCAAGCGCCAAAAGGTCCATTACAACCACTTGAAATTCAAGAATAGAAGTGGGATCACATTACCATGGATTGCGTTACTGGTCTTCCTAAGGTTTCTCAAGGCATAGATGCAATTTGGGTCATTGTAGATAGATTAACCAAGTCTGCTCATTTCTTACCTATACGAGAAACTTAATTACTTGAACGTCTTGCTCGTATATATATAAATGAGATTGTAAGACTGCATGACATGCCAGTATCCATAGTTTTTGGTCGAGACCCGAGATTCACTTCACGATTTTGGGTTAGTTTGCAAAAAGCTATGGGAACGGATTTATGATTCATTTCGTCATATCATCCTCAAACGGATGGGCAGTCGGAGAGGACTATTCAAACTCTTGAAGATCTATTAAGACTATGTGTCCTTGATTTCAAGGGAAGTTGGGACAAGTTCTTGCCATTGCTGGAATTCTCCTACAACAACAGTTATCAAGCAAGTATTAGCATGGCTCTATTCTAGGCGTTGTATGGACGCAAGTCATGTCGTTCTCCAGTATGTTGGGATGAGGTGGGTGAAGCAACGTTGTTGGGACCAAAATTGGTACGCATGACAACAGAAAAGATTTAAATGATCCGGCAACGTATAAACACCTCACAAGATCGACAAAAGAGTTATGCTACTCTTCATCGAAGGGACGTGGAATTCAATGTTGGAGATCATGTGTTGTTACGTGTTGCTCCATGGAAAGGAGTTACAAGATTTGGAAAGAGAGGAAAGCTCAATCCTCGATTCATTGGCCCATTTGAAATCCTCAATCGAGTAGGAACTATGGCATATAGACTCGCCTTACCGCCAAGTATGTCTCGTGTTCATAACGTTTTTCATATATCTATGTTACGTAAATATGTGGAAGACCCGAACCACATTATTGAATTAGAACCAGACGAGATAGCAGAAGATTTAATGTATGAAGAGGTACCTGTTAAAATCTTGGATAATAAGATACATATTCTACACTCCAAGGTTATACCTCAAGTCAAAGTTTTGTGGAGAAACCACGATGTTGAGGAAATGACCTAGGAGTTAGAATCTGAAATGAAATCAAGGTATCCTCACATCTTCGTCATACCAGGTATGTACACCAATTTCAAGGATGAAATTACATAAGAAGGGGAGGTTGTAAGACCCTAAATTTTATGATTAAAGATTAATTTTCTCAAAATATATTTTTGAATATTATGGTGTGGATTTGATATAATGTTATAGTTGTGGGTAATATTTATAAATTTTGCAAATTAAGCAAGTTGTTATAAAATATTCGATTGGTCGGGGAATATTCGTTTTAACAGGGAATATTCGTACAATGGCACAATCATTGGTGGACCCCACAACGAAATTATTGTTGGAGTTAGAAAACGACAGAAATATCTTTTTATAAAAATAACGGTGAAAGTTTTACCGTTAAATGTTGAAATACCCAGTGATAAAAGTACAGTAATACGCGTGGTTGCATAGTAGCACACGGTATTGATTATTGATGCTTACGTGAGAAGTCACTCAGTTATACTCAATTATTGCTACAATAATTGCTGCATAGTATCTCACGTTATTAATTCAATTATTGTTGCAATAATTTATATTATTAAATCAATAATTGAGATGACAAGTTATTCATATTATTATTTGCATTATTGACAATGTCTAGAAAATTCTGTCGAGGAAAGGGGTTTGGTCACCTAATTGCGCGCCAATAGGGAGAAATTCTTATCGGAAAGCCCCCTCTTTCTTGGGAATGATTTGGTTGTTAATATTGCAAGTTATATTATTGATGAATAAATGTTGTTAAAAATATTGAGGGGATTTTTATGAAGTATTTGTTGTTAATTTTACTTATTATTTGGACTACCATTTACCTATTTTTTAAAACTTTCGATAGAAGTTATCTCGCTTTTGTTTATATATATATATATATATATATATATATATATATATTATAATAAGTTTTGTTTTTTTATGAAAATAGAATATATTATATTTTTTTATGCATAGTGTCTGCAAAGTGTTTGCATAGTAAAATCAGAAAAATTTCAGTCGATCAGTGCGCGCCCGTGAATGATTTCATGTGTAGTCCGTGATTTTCTAATTCAAATAGTATCCTTCCATTCTCCTATAAATAGGATGCTTAGTTTAGAATTAAAGATCACACTAGAATCAAAAAATTCTTCTTCTATAATATTGAGCGTATTTCTTTAGAGTTTAGGGAAGCTTTGAGCGTAAAAACACTATAAGTTTTCTTCAAGAATATCCCCGTCCTACCAGTCAGAAGTACTCTCCTTTTAAGGTAAGGGATATTATTTTTATTCAATATTCGTAAGAAATAATATTTTCTTCCATACTCTGTAGTATGTAAGTAATATTATTTCGTTTCAGATTCTGAATTCTACACTCATTTTGTTAAAGTATTGCTTCTATACTCCTTGAAATTAGTAGAATATCCTTGAAATTTGTGCTTCATCTAGTATCTTTTCACGGATAAATTATTCTGAACATTCTTGATATTTTTTGATCTTTTTATACCAGGGTACTATTCCCGAAGTACTATTCGCAGGGTACTATTCATTCGAGTACTATTCACCCGGGGTACTATTCATCATAAAAAAAATTAATTTCTTTTTCGTCCTAAATATTTTTGATACAATATTATTCTTGAATTTTACTCCACAAAGTAGTATCATGTTGACAATTTGGACATTATTGAATTCTGGATAAATTAAATTATAAAATCTTTAAAATTTATCCTTGATCTCATTTAATTGCATTCTTATATCATTGTCATCATCCTCATGCTTATGATGTGGTAAAAGTCATCTTTGGCCCGTAGTGCATAGATGGACTGTTGATTGGTATGATTATGAACAGGGATCATTCGGTATAATCATGACCTGTAATGTTATAAATGATGTGGTAAAAGTCCTCATTGGCTCGTAGTGCATTGATGGACAGTTGTTGGCATGATCATGACCATTGGTGATAACACGAATATCCTTGGCCCGTAGTGCATGGATAATTCGTGGATATGATACTAATGAATATCCTTGGGCCGTAGTGCATGGACAATTCAGTGATGTGGATTATTTATTGAGCTGAGTCTCAGCGATAAAATTGATGATAAACTTTTTAAATCATAGAAGATAGTAGATATCATGCTCTACTTGACTGTTCTAATGGATTACTTGTTCCGCTGCAGTTAAACTTGTTGTTTATTATATTCTAACAGTTTAACACTATTGAAGGCTAACGATAATTTATTCTGCATTATTTTAGTCAAGATATTTCTTACTGGGCTAGTTGAGCTCACCCTTTTGCTTTCATTGTTCTTTTCAGGAAATGAGAACGTAGCCGGAACTAGTTGGGGAATGGAGTGACGGTCCGAGATGGTGGCTGTAGTAGTCCTCACTATTTTATAAAGATAGTGTGATAATAATTGTAATGAGGACTTCATTTGAGTTTGGATATTGTTGTTGGGTAAAATCTAATTACGTACAACACGCAAGTATACGTGGTCAACAAGTAATATAATAGTAAATAGAGTATCGTTCCCTCAGAGATTAGCAAGAAATTAACCCTCATAATTACCAGTTTCCTATTAATCCAAATTTTATTAAACTATCTAATTTTAAGAATTATAACTAAAAATATTAAAAATACTAAGAATACCAAACAACCAACTAACCCTAAAAACTATAATTTCAAACAAATATTGGAGAATTAGTGTGACGCCCCCAAAATAGGTATACATCACCTATTCTGAGTTGTCAATACATGGTACAGAAACAACTACAACTTTATTATTACAACAGTAAAACTGTGAGTTTGAATACAAATATTATCTTCTAGACAATATCTATACTCAAATAAATCCTCATCACATTTATTGATACATTATTTTACAAAAATGGTGAGGACTACTAAACAATCCTTTCTAAAACCTTCATTCCATACCCGACTTGCATCACTCGCTATATTCTCGCCTCCCGAGAAAAATGGAACAAAAGGAAAAGGGTGAGCTCAACTAGCTCAAGAAAGAATATTATGACTAAGATAATATACAACAAATTATCGTTAGTCTTCAACAGGAAAAATATAATAGAATACAATAGACAACAAATTTTAAATCAATATTCGCAATGAAATAATAATTCATTAGAAGAGTTAAGTAGAGAATGCAAACTACTATCTTCTATGTATGAATTTAAAAGTTCATCGCTCATCTTTTATCCCCGTAACATCAATCAATATACATCCGAATCAAATATTCATCTTTGCACTACGGCCAAAGATATTCATCATTAGTCATGTTCATTTAAACACTGCTCATCTTTGCACTACGGCCAAAGATATTCTTCAGAAATCATTCATCTTTGCACTATGTGCCAAAGATATTCTTAAGAAATCATTCATCTTGCACTACGGTGCCAAAGATATTCCATAATATCATCATTTAAGACCGAGGATGATGAAAAATATTTTTTTAAAGAAACGAATCCAAAGTGAAACAAAATGACAAGGATTAAGGATTAAGGATTCGTACTTGGTTTTATCCACGCCCAAAAATACCTCAAAATAATCATAGTGGTGTAAAATTCAAGAATGATCAAAACATGGATACAATCGAAAGTTAGTATCCGTAATAGATGTTTTGGACGAAAAGAAGAAATTTTATTTTTCTATGAATAGTACCCAGATACGTGAATAGTGTCAGATACGTGAATAGTGCCAGATACGTGAATAGTAACTCCGACACCAAAAGATAGAAATTCCACAAAAACATCTTCACGCTTCATGAATAGTACTCGTGAATAAGAACTCGTGAATAAGAACTCATAATAAGAATCGTGAATAGTAACTCATGAATAGTAACCCATGAATAGTAACCCGACATAAAAAAATTCCAAATTTGATAAAAACTTCAGATCAACATTTCAAAGATAATGATATTGAAGAAATAATATCATTACAAAAAAATAATATCCCTTACCTCGAAAGATCAAGATTTCTAGCTAGAAATAAGGGTATAAGGTCAAGGAACTTGCACCGCCTAGCAATACTCAAAGTATACTCAAAATACTCACAAGAATACGCTCAATAATATAGAGAGAGAAAACTTCAGTTTTCGGTGTGATTTTCAATTCTAACCTAAAGACCTATTTATAGAAATCGCTAGAACACCAAAGCGTAAAATTTATTAAATATTATTATATTTTTCAAAATCCTCATACACGACACTCAACCATCAGCCACACATGTAGCCCACCTCTCTCAAAAAGTAAGAAAAACGTTTTTGTAATTTAAATTATTTTAAACTTCCAAAATTAATTATTTTGAGCTTTCGAACTTCAATAATTCATAATAAATAGCCCTTTCATCCGAAAATTGAATCTCATGAGTTTTTATAGGAAATTCAATTTCTACAACTTTGCAGAAGAAAGTTTTTCCAAATTCCAAATAAAATTGATCGAAATCCACAAACGGGCAATTTTATTAAAGTTATAATCAAATTTTCACCAATAAATGGGGTCCACCAACATGTTTAACATGTTTTAAACATTTATTGCAACAAAAATACTCTTCCTCCTCCTCAGATACTCATATATCCCACATTCGTTGTAAAAATATCACCAAGTTAATATATTATTAAAATAATATATTTAAATGAATTATTTTATCGTAAAAAGATAAAATATTAATTTTCAACAATTGTCATTTAAAAATTTTCTCCATCTATATCCACATAAAATCAATATTTTCCTCATCATATAAATCAATAATTAATTATTCACAAATAATATTACGTAATCACAATATCGACAACCTGTGCAGCTTCTCAGAAAGAGGGGCTTTCCAATAAGAATTTCTTCATCTTGGCGCAATTAGGTGACCAAACCTCTCCTTAGATGTAACTTTCTAGACATTGCCAATAATGTTATCTAATAATATTATTCAGATAATATGAATTATTGCTTCGATAATGAAAAATTCGTAATGACAATTATCAAACAACAAAGAATATAAAATATAAACGCAGAATTATTAACTCAATAAAATATCGAATAAAGAATTATCGTAACCATTATCGAGTAGTGCCTTTCACGTAAGAATCAATAATTGGTGCAATACTGCTGGTGCTATTTGCTCAACAACGCAGATTAGTGTGTGTTTTAACCACCGGTATTCCAACAAGATAATAAAAAGAATAACTACGCCGTTATTTAAAAACAACTTATATTTGTCGCTTTCTTCATCCAATCGCTTTCCTAGCATGGGGCCCACACATGGTCTGCTTCGTCGCATTTAATATTCCTCGACAAAGATTTAATATTCCACGACCAAACTAATATTCCACGACGATAATGAATATTTTATAACCACTTGCTTATTTTGAAATATTTGCGTATTTAACCCTTAACTATCCACATTAATCAAATCAACCCTTACTATTTCAAAATAATAAATAAAGGAAATTCCTTTTTATTTAAAAAAATTTCGGGGTCTTACAATTAGGCTTACAACTTCACTCTAAGTCTCACTCTGATTATTACACTTTATTCCAGTTCAATGCACTATCCCAATTTATTAATCAAGAACACTCAAGAAGAATTAGCCATCTCTCGATGTACTAATACCATATTAACTCAAACCCACAAATTAGATAGAATTAAGTTAAACACCTTAATTAACTAATTCACTATATCTCTATGTGAATTTACAATCAAAGAAGGTTTAAGTCCAAGTTCTCTATTCAATTACATATGACGCTAGGCATATCTCTACCCTAACATTCATCAAGATTCTATTCATTCACAGAATTTAAGAACACATGCCATATTGACTAAGTCTAGACTCGTATTTCCTCTCTCAAATCCATACAAGTCCACATAAAATTGGCGATCAAGCAATTTATAAATTCCAACACAAATCAATATAGATAAACTGAAAGATAGCTTATTAAACTTAAAATCAAAGCTACATAATCATTGTTCCACCCAAAGATCCATTATAAGCCTAAAAAGTAAATTAGTTCATCATCGATGAATTAAAAACTGAATTAATCAAAGTAAACATCATCCCAATTACAAATATTAAACTAAAGAAAAAGAATGAATCCAGAACCACCCTTCTCTTTAGCCTTAATCTGCAATTATCTTGAAATCTCCTTCAAAGTCTTCCTCTAATGCTCTTGCTCAAAATTAGTCTTCAAAGATATTAATTGCTTGTGTGATAATCAATCTTGTTGTTTGTTGTTAATTATATGCATAAGACATGTATTCTGACTTAATTCCATGCCCAATTGAGTTCCAAGCCATTCCAATCACTAGCCTTCATGTTTATCGCAATGCTCAACATGCAACAGAGTCTGTTTCCTGCACTCGCTCAAGTGGGGTTTTACTTAGTAAATGTCCGCCCCAACGGGTCTGTCCTCTGGTAATTTTTTAACACCCCCACCCCAGCAGGGGTACATTCTATCTTTGGTCTACTTTTAGCTCTTATTCTTGCCAATTTTTGCCATGATTCTACCTTTTTAAGTCCAATTGCCACTCCACCACACTTAAACACAAAACAACATTAAATAAGTAAAAATAAAACAGAAAAACAAAGAATTAACACAGTTTAAGCTTGAATTAGAGGCTGATTTGTAGGTATAAAACCCACTCATCAAACTCCCCCAAACTTAAACACGTGCTAGTCCTCGAGCACCAAACTAAACAAAAATGCTATACAATGCAATGGAACGTAATGCAACTAATCTATATGCCTATAAATTCAGCAGTCATCATAGAATCAAATTTCTTCATCTGGCCTCAGAGAAATCAAGTAAACACAATAATACTTCATATCACATCCAATCAATAATTCCCATCAATCCTCGAATCTTAAATTGTTATTACTGGTATAGTGTATGTGCTCGACATCCATGCTAATTAATGCAAATTCAAATTTAATACATAACTAGTCTCTTATAAGGCATCATACAATATAAACTCAAGAATTTCAAAAACAGACGAGATCTAACTAAAATCAAACAATCACCAATATTAAGGGTGCAAATAGGGTACTTATGCTTTATTTTTCAATCACGGGGGCTTTTTGCTCTTATTTCCCATTTTATTCTCTCTTTTTATATATATACATTTATTTCCCATGACTGTGCAATGTCTCATTCCATTAGGCTAACAGTGCTACCCCTTAGCGAGCTTTCGACCAACGACTCCCAGACCATAAAAGACGTTAGGGCGCTAGGTGTAAAGACAATCCCCTCGGGCATACTTGCTTAAGTAACAAAGGCCCCGAAACAAGACTAGCCATGGTATATATATTTTTATTTTTTATTTTTTTTATTATATGAAGCTTATATACCCCAAATTTTCCCCCAAACTTAGGTTCTTGCTTAATTCTTCGCCTTCACTGCATATCCTTGTCATTCTTTCCTTTAGACTAGCATTATCCTTTAGAGGTCCCTTATGTCTCAATTTGAACTAAATCAATCCACATAGGTGTTATTAACGTGTTAACCTTATTATACCAGTTTCAAATAGGCAAAAGATGAAATTCATAATAGAAAATTACATCAAAGTTCTAATAGTCTGTACCGTACTTGTCTACTTAATCCCAATCTCATCATTGGCCAAACTAAAATGAACTATATCAAACCGCTGGGCATATGCAATATAACACAATATGTGACGCCCCCAAAATTAGGTATACGTCACCCATCTTGGGTCGCCACTTACATGGTATATAAATTAAAATACAACTTAATAATACAACTGTCGTGTACAATACGACAAAACATAAACTGTGAGTTTGAATACAAATATTGTCTACTAGAGATTATACAAACTCAAAAGGAGTCCTTATTACAATTATTATTATACTATTTCACAAAATAGTGAGGACTACTAATGCTATCATCCTATTGCGTGATTCCGCTCTCGACTAGTCCTCGCCACGTTCTTATTTCCCAAGAGAACAATAAAAGTAAAAGGGTGAGCTCAACTAGCCCAAAGAGGGAAATATTATGACTAAGATAATGCAGTAATATATTATCGTTAGCCTTCAACAAGTTGTTAAACCGATACAATATAACAACCATCAAGTTTAATCTGCGGTAATGAACAAATAATCCATTAAAAGAGTCAAGTAGAGAATAAAATCTACTATCTTTTATGATTTAGAAGGTTTTTCATCACTTTTATCGCTGGGACTCAGCTTAATAAATAATCCACATCATCGAATCACCCATGCACTACGACCAAGGATATTCTTTAGTATCACGACCATAATTATCCATGCACTACGGGCCAAGAATATTTGTGTATTCAATAATGGTCATGATCATGCCAACAACTGTCCATCAATGCACTACGGGCCAATTGGGACTTTTATCACATCATTTGTAACATTACGGTCATGATTACACCGAATAATCCTTGGTCATAATCATACCAAGTCCATCTATTCACTATAGGCCACAGATGACTTTCAACAAAATATAAACATGAGGATGATGACAATGATATAAGAATTCAATAAAACAAGTTCAAGAATTATTTTATCCAGGATCTAATAACGTCCAAATTGTTAACATGATACTGCTTTGTAGAGTAAAATTTAAGAATGCTCGGAAGAATATTTCCATGAAAAGATCTTTGGATGAAGCGCAAATATCAAGGATATTCCACTAATTTCATGGAGTATAGAAGTCAAAACTTTAACCAATTGAGTATAATAAGGAATGGAATAACAAAAGAAATCACTGTGCATACGATAGATCGCACATGCAAGTTATTCCAATGTAATAATAAATAACGGAATTAGGTCCCACAGAAAACGCATGCATATATGATATTCCAATGTAATAATAAAGATTTTAATCAGTCCTGTAAAACGACAAACAGGATATTCTAATGTAATAATAAAGATTTTAATCAGTCCGGCCAGTAGAACGCATGCATGTGATATTCCAATGTAATAATAAAGACGAAACCAGTCCCACAGAGAACGCATGTATAGTGGATGTTCCAAATGAATGATAAAGAATGGAACAATGTAAGTTCTCTTCATAGATAAGAAAGAAATAATACTCCCTACCTTGGAAAAATTGGATATCGGAATAAAGTGAGGTAGCAGATTTCTCTTCTTCTTTCTCTCTATAATTTCTCTCTATAATAATCGTTCTAAAGCTTTTGTGAATTTGTGAGAAATGAAGGAAGAATGAGCTTCTATTTAGAGAAAAATATAGTTTCGATAATTGCAAGTTTTGGGGCTCAAAAAATTTCAGTACAATACCTCCAACTTTTCCTTTATTTATAATTTAGTCCTGCAAGTATTATCAATCTTGCACCAACTCCCCTAATAGTAAATAATGTGAATCAATACTTCAATTATGTGAATCAATAGTATAATCATGTAAAAATACTAATTACAAGATAAGACCTCCATCTATACTTCATTTTAACTTAGTCATGCAAGTATTATCAATCTTGCACCAACTCCCCTAATAGTAAATAATGTGATTCAATAATACACATATGTGAACAAATAGTTATATAAGCATGTGAATTAGTAGCAATTAATTGCTCATTTATCCGATAAATTACCCGATTTATCAATATAACCCCTAGACATCAATTATCATCGGAATAAATGTCGATTTTCACTAACACAAACAATTCCAACATAATGAAACTATTTTTATCAAAAATATAAATTTTAAAATTTCAAAGTTTGACTTTTCTCGAAAAAGTTAACTGTTGACTTTTTGACCAAATAGTGAATCCCGGAAAATTTTGTGTTTATAGACTATTTTTACTAATTTTGTCATTTCGGACTCAAATATCACGTCTGCATCTTCAAATTCAACTCCAAACAACATTCATCATTAATATTATAACTCACAATATTTATCAACCAGGTCGTTCCCAGGAAAGAGGGGGCTTTCCAATAAGGATTTCTCCCTATTGGCGCTCAATTAGGTGACCAAACCTCTCATTGACAGAACTTCTAGACATTGTAAATATTGTAATTTATAATATGAATAACTTTTTTCGTCTCAAGTATTGATTAAAAAAACATTTTATGTGTATGATGATCTGTGACAATAATTGAATCAATAATATGATAGATATGATGCAACAATTCATCAGAGTAATAATTGAGTATAACCGAGTGACTTCTCACGAAGCATCAATAATCAATACCGTGTGCTACTATACAACCACGCCAGACACATTGTATTTTTTACTAGGGTAGTTCAACAAAGCTTAACAGTAAAACTTCCGCCGTTATTTTCATAAAGTATTTTTTTGTCATTTCTCAATCAAATAATAATTACTGTTGCAGGGGGTCCACCAATGATTGTGCCGTTGTACGAATATTCCCTGCTAAAACAAATATTCTCCGACCAATCGAATATTATATAACAACTTGCGTACTTTGCAAAATTTATAAATATTACACACAACTATAACATTATATCAAATCCACACCATAATATTCAAAAATATATTTCGAGAAAATTTAATCTTTATTCAAAAAGTTGGGGTCTTACACAATACTTAACAATTTTTTTTTAGATATGTGGTAAACATAACGTGATTGACAACTAAATAAAAATTATTTACAATCTTATACTACTTATTCAACTAAATCACTACATGAATGCAAACATTTAATAATCCTTAAACTAAACATGAAACTAACATATGCAAATCTAGCTAATACAATTAACCATGCAAACATAAAAATTAAACTAACTCCCCCAAACTTGAAAATTACAATGTCCTCATTGTAAAGAATAAAGCAGTAAATGTATGAGGACTTCCCTGTAATCGCCTAAGCTTGGGGTGGTGGTGGCTGTTGCTCGTCATCTAAATCAGAGGGTGGGAACCGTGGCATCGGGGTTGGCTGTTGGTATGGGAATTACGCAGTGAGGTTACAACTCTAGAGCGTCGCGTTCAAGGAGGCAAAAGACATATTCATGGCCTCGAACATATGGTCCTGCCTCGCCGCGAGTCATCGCATCTGTCTTCGGGCATCATTGTTGTACTCATTCAGTTGTCGCTGGAGGCTCTGAAATTGAGGGCTAGTGTTAGTCAAAATCTAGTTACGCACAATCACGCAAGTATACATGGTCAACAAGTAATATAATGATAAGTCAAGTATCGTTCCCATAGAGATTAGCAAGAAATTAACCCTCATAGTTACCAGTTTCCTATTAATCCAAATTTTAGTAAACTATCCAATTTAAGAATTATACCTAAAAATATTAAAAATACTAATAATACCAAACAATCAACAAACCCTAAAAACTGAAATTTCAAACAAATATTGGAGAATTAGGCTTACAACTTCACTCCAAGTATCACTCTGATTATTACCCTTTATTCTAGTTTAATTCATTATCCCAGTTTATTAATCAAGAACACTCAAGTAGAACTAGCCACCTCTCGATGCACTAATACCATATTAACTTAAATCCATAAATTAGATAAAATTAAGTTAAACACCTTAATTAACTAACTCAGTATATCTCTATGTGAATTACAATTAAATAATATTTAAGTTCAAGTTCTCTATCCGATTACATGCGATGCTAGGCATATCTCTACCCTAACATAAATCAAGATTCCAATAATCACAAAATTCAAGAACACATGCTATATTAACTAGGTCTAGACTCATATTTCCTCTCTCGAACCCATACAAGTCCACATAATTTTAGTGATCAAGCAATTCATAAATTCAAGCACAAATCAATATAGATAAACTAAAAGATAGCTTATTAAACTGAAAATCAAAGATTACATAATCATCATTCCACCCAAAGATCCGTTATAAGCCTAATAAAGAATTTAGTTCATCATAATTGAAATAAAAACTGAATTAATGTAATACCCGAAAAATAAAAATAAAATAAAATAAAAATAATAACAATAATAACATTTAAATCTATATTTTAAAAATAGTTAATTGGGCTTTCTTTATGTTTGGGTCGATTCTATTTAATTTATTTGGACCATAATAAGTAATGGGTACATTAATTTGGGCTTTTATTCTAATTGGGTTTAAATTGTATTTATGTAAATTTTAAATCCTATTAAAATTAGAAATATTAATAAATAAATAAGTAAAACCTAATCTTACACATAATACATTAATACTGAACCTGATCAAGAAAGAAAAGAAAGATAAGCGCAATTTCAAAGAAAACAAGAGAAAGGGGAAATCTGATTCTTGGTAAGTCAGGTTTTTTTTATTTAATTGGAAGTTTGATGACTAGTATTGCTTTATGAATAACCTCAAAAAGTGTTGGAATCTCATTCATGAATCAAGTGGCGTACATATACTTCTATATATATATGAATCCCGCCTAATTTGCAAACTATTTTAATACATGAAAGTATGTCCGTATATTTTATATATATATATATATATATATATATATATATATATATGTTTAAACCGATTTAATATATGTATATCTTTTAAATCGTAATGTATATATGTAATACATATAAAGTAATAATAATAATAATAATAATAATAATAATAATAATAATAATAATAATAATAATAATAATAATAATAAGTTTATTAAACGGTTTAAAGATGGAAGAATATTTTTACAAGTGTACTTATATTTATTATTATTTTGTTTAATTAGCTTGACGGAAGGAATTTAACTTAGTTTAATTTGGAATATAAATTTGGGTATTACATTACTTAATCCAGTACGTTTCGTATTTTTTCAAATGAGACTCTTTTAAATATAATTCGTTCGTTTTGTTATTCGTTTAGAAATTTGGTATTGCCTCTCAGGATTATTCCTTGTTGTCAAAATTATTGAGATAGTTTCGTTTTGGTGTTGATATTGGAATTCGTATTTGTACTCTTTGAACTAGTTAATCGTGCCAATATGTTTTGGGGACTTTATTCGTTTGTACCATTGTTCGTATATTTTCGTTCACATTTGGGAGTTATTTTGATCATTGATATATTGTGATAATTAATAATGTTTGTATTTGATAATTCGATTTCATTTGAATATGGTCATGTAAGCCTTGTGATTTGAACCCCTTTTGTCTTACATTTTGTAGTTTGATCCTTAGGGTATACTTGAGCTAACCACCTGTGGGGGTACCACAGGCATGTCCTCTTGACACAAGGGCATGACACCTTCCGTGGCGGTGTGATTATTCCACGGCGTATCCTTTTGTATGCTCTGGGTATGAGCTTTGGCCATTTGATATATTTGTTCAGGATACGTATGGGTCAACCCAGTATTTGATTTGATTCGATTTGTTTGGCGGATTAGTGACGTATGTGTCGTGCGTACTATCCGATTTGATTTGTATACATCATGATACCGATGTATTTTGTTAGCCTTTGGCTATTTGTATTTGAGCTCAGTATGAAGTTGTCACCTTACCACCATTTGATTCAGCCACATTTGTTTGGAATTCTTTTGACTATAGTTGTCGGTTCGACAGTGTTAATCATTTGTACCTTGTCTCACTAATTTTGATATATTCATGTTTGATTAGTAGTCGTAATTGTTCGTTCATTCAGTTCTTTCGGTACATATATATATTGTTTATATATATGCATTTTTATATCCGTACTGGGCAATTGGATCACGCTGTGTTCTTTTTCCGGCAGGTAATCAGGATTTGTGGGATGAGAGCTACCTTTGATCCAAATGAGTAGATTAGTTTGAGACTTATTATTAGACTTGGTTTTCTTAATATTTTGTATATGGATGTTTGGGCCATTTTGGCATTTATTTTTTTTTATTAGTGGAGATTATGTAAGTGTGGAGTTCCTTCTATTTAAATTGGAGTATGTGACAATTAGTGTTCAATTTCATTGGAGATATTTTGAGATTTATTTGCGGTTTGTATTTATTATGCTTGTGCGTGACATTCTTTTTCCTTTTGGGAAAAAGGGGTGTTACAGAGTTGGTATCAGAGCTTAGGTTATGATCTTGTAGATTGCCTTTTAGGCTTGACCTGTGAGTTATGGGTAGACCATTGGGTAGTTATAAGATTTGTATTGCGTTTGATTTTTGTTCTGCATAAATTTGGCCTTAATTATTTGTTTTGATCTGTTTGTTCTCGTCTATTTGATTTTGTATCGTAGATGGCTCGTAAGTCTTTGAGAATTCTTTGGGAGGCGGTGGTAATAATGGTAGGAGGGTCGAGGCGGCGGTCGAGTCGAGGTCATTAACTGTGGTGGAAATGATGGAAAATCAGGGTAATGCAATAATAACCCCGGCTATGGTTGCAGCGATGGTTAATGAGGCGATTCATGGTAGCCGTGTACAGTATCATGCAGGTATTCCGCAGATGCAAGGAGATCAACATGCAAATGGCATGGGGGATGATGCAGAGATACCACAACATGAGCAGAATGTTCCTCCCGAGGATCAAGTGGGTCAACAAGTGCAGCCGTTGTATATGTTATTAGAGAGGTTCATTAAGCAGAAGCCCAATTCTTTTCATTTCGCTCTGACTCCAATTGATGCGGAGAACTGGATCGCCCACTTGGAGAAGATTTTTGATGTGATTGGGTGTTCAAAAAATCAGAAGGTGAGATTAGAAGTTTATAAGCTAAAGGATGATGTTTAGCGATGGTGGAAATCGTTGAAGGCTACACAGGGAGATGGATTTATGGATGGACTCATATGGAGCAGTTTTTGTGACCTTTTCTATCAGCAGTATTTCCCAAACGCTGATAGGGATGCATACATCAGGGAATTTGTGTCCATTCGGCAGACGGATGATGAGACTATTACCGATTTCATAGCGAGGTTTATGAGATTGGCTGGTTTTACGGGTTCAATAGCTGGGACAGCTGCACAACAGGCAGAAAAGTTCAAATGGGCCTTGAAATATGAGTATAGGAGATCGATCATCCACACCATCTTTACAGACGTATCACAGGTGGCTAATGCAGCTAAGAGTGTGGAAATGGAACACAAAGACTTTCGAGCTTCCAAATCAGAAGGGAGTCGAAAGAGAGATAGAGATGACCACCAAGGGCAAGGAATGGGGCAGTTTGGTAGAAATCAGAATAGAAGGCAAAATAATTTGAATGGGCATCCATCGGGTCAGCGATTTAATCCTCGAAGGGATTTTGTTTACCTAATGCAGCAGGGTGGTCGTGGAGGTCAGCAACTGAAAGTAGTATGCACACAAGCCAATCATGTTTGATGATAAAGCATATACTTTGTAACAATCTTATTCATTTATTAATAAAAAGTATTAATTTATTAAAGGCTTTTAATTATCTACATGATGCTGTTTTATAATATGTGATAAACCCATAGTTTTAAGCAATGCTTTTAGAATAATGATGATGATCATTCTAATGAGATCTAAATTCTTAGAAAGCTTAAAACTAAAATAGTTCCCAATCGATGGATTACTAAATTGGGGATTAGTGAATCCGGATGGATTCGGGTACATACGTTGCTTGCTCATTGGATGAGGATGATTGATCTCATGATCATTTGTGTGGAGACACTAAAGCAAGTATGTAGGTGCTTATTAGAGAATAAGTTCATGAACGTGGCTCGCTAAGGAATACCTAATGGAGTTTTATTTGCTGTCAATAGGAATTCTCAGTAGTGATAGTAGTACAAGTAATCCTTGGACTTGAGATCATCATAGTATCTTATGTATGATGAGTTATACTTTAACTTATTCCTTAAGACCCTTAGGGTATATCAAAGGTATGCTTGGGTATAATAAGTCATACATGGAGATAATGTATGATCAATAAAGAATCTACCACTTCTAATAAAAGAAGAGAAATGTCCTATGTGATTCGATAAATGACAACCCAAAGAGTCCTTGGCAGGCGTAATGAAATTAGAAAGGAGTTTCTAATTTGCATTATTTGGAGTTCATGCATTTAAGGATCGAAATACATATAATTAAATAAAATAAGACTTGATAAAGTAATTCCATGTCTTATATATAATTGGGACATCAGATGGTGGAAGGATTGAATTTCAGATACGGTAACTATTTACTCAAAGGTTCTTTAATGATTAATGTTGAAATCTATATTATCTCCGGAAAGTCGTTGATCGCTAGGGAGGCTTATCCCTATTGTAGAATAAATATTATTTAAATAAATTAATTATTTAATTTATTTATTTAAATAAGATTAGAATTGTTCTAATTGATTTATTCACAATCGGTTTAATATGGAGAACCTAAAGGGTCACACCATAAAAGGAAGAATAATTATTTAAGAAGTTAATGGCATAATCGTAATAATATGTTATGTATATTTAATTTAATCTATGGTGATAGAATAAATTAAATAGCTTAATATTTATTATTTAATATTTTAGAAATATTAAATATAAATTAATAAGAGGAGTCTTATTAATATTATTACAATTATTATTATTATTTTAATTTCTAAAAGAGTTTAGGAATTAATTTAATATAAGTACTCTCATTTATTCCTAATTGGATTAGGAAGGAAAATTAGTTAAAGGAGTTTTAATTAATTATCCCTAATAAGATTAGGGAGCTTAATTAATTAAAAGAATTTAATTAATTAAATAAAACCCAATTCCTTAATTGTTAAGGTGGGTTGCCCACATCTATTAATAAGAGGAGTCTTATTATGGGTGAAGGGGTTGTTGACTTTTACAACATACGGAATAATTCCAATTGGTTGGAGAGTACGTTCCTTTCTATAGAGATAGAAAAACTAGGATTTAGCCAACCACCCCTTCTTCTTGAATTCTTTCTTTTTCCTTGGTGGATCACCTCTAGAGGCCAAACACATGGGTGGCTAACGTTGATCAAAGGAAGGAACCAAACCCGGTGGATTCAAAATGAACGCAAAAAGGATTGGAGGTGAACTTGTACCTGAGGAAGCTCGATCTTCAAGGGTATGATTTTATTCTTTATCTTTTCGTTTAATTAATAATTATGCATAAAGGGTGATCCGGGTATATGGTTTGTAATTTAGTAAAAAATTTTAAACTCTGATTTTTACACGCTTCCGCATTTTTTTTGCAATTTGATTTCTTCTTGAATATTACAAACCTAACAAAGAATAGGTGGGTGGCAAGTGTCGGAGGGCGAGATCAAAATAGGGGATTTCAATGTAATGCAGGGGTTTCAAAGAAAATCGTAATCGTGGTCGATGATCGCCAATGTGGTTAAATTCAAGGCGATTATCCAGACCCCAGCGGTGGAGGAAATCCGAACCTTATGCCACTTCCACCTGCTCCATGTGCTACTTGTGGTGGGTATCATGCTGGTAGGGCGTGCTATAGAAATATAGGAGCTTGTTTCTTATGTGGACAGATGGGACATAGAGCAAGGGACTACACAGTTCAGCGTGGTAATGGGGGAGGTGGTAATGCTGGTAATGGCGGTCAGTGCAACGCCGGTGGGAGAGTATTTGCATTAACAACTAATCAGGTGGCCCAAGCACCAGGTACTATTTCAGGCATCCTTCTTGTAGGAAATTGTGAGGCATCAGTTTTGTTTGACACTGGATCTACACACTCTATTGTTGCACTTTCATTTATTCGTCATCTTGGAGTACCTTCTCATATATTAGATCCTCATTTATTTATTGCTACCCCGATGGGGAATTCTGTGATTATTTCTGAGCAATTTCGTGAGCGTCTTTTGAAGTTAGGGAGGAGGGTGTACGCAGCTAACTTACTTCCGATGGTGATGCATGATTTCGATATCATCTTGGGTATAGATTGGCTGAGTAAGCATCGAGCCACTATTGATTGTCAGGTGAGGAAGGTTGTGACGCCCCCAAAATAGGTATACATCACCCATTCTGAGTTGTCAATACATGGTACAGAAACAACTACAACTTTATTATTACAACAGTAAAACTGTGAGTTTAAATACAAATATTATCTTCTAGACAATATCTATACTCAAATAAATCCTCATCACATTTATTGATACATGTATTTTGTAAAGAAAACTATATTACAGAGTGTTTATATGAAAATATATGAATATGACTTAGTTTAAAGTAAAATTAAGGTCTAATTAGTTGTTTAATTTATAAATTGACTATTGAATTTGAAAGAGGATGAATAAACATAAGCATAGTATGTTGAATTAACTGTTTTGGTTGAAAACAAAATCATAGTGATAATTTTTCACTGAAACTTTCAAAAAGTGAAGCTTTAGCAAAAATAGTGAAAATTAATAGTTGTAATTTGGATGTTTATGTTGTTTAGATGGCTAGAAACGCGTTAGAAAACATTAGATTATGTTTCTGTAAACCTATTACACATTGGGTAGGTTGGTATGGTTGTTAGAAAGGAGCTTGGAGGCCTAATTTGGCTTTTCGTAGTGTTCTAGAAGTGAAATCGCCGAAGTCATAGTAGAGACCCCACCCGTGGGGCCCCCTAGTGTAAAACCCCCGCTTCGCTGGGGGGGGGGTGGGGGGTATTCTGTCAAGACAAAAGTTTGGAAAAAAACTGACTAGACATAGTTTACTAAAATGGGCATAACGTTTCCATACAAACTCCAATTGATACGATTAAAGATGATTCGGAATGAGGACGAATAGGCCTATAACTTTTATTCTTTAAGTGTTTCAATTTGAAATCGTTATGAAGGGTCAAAACGGCTATCCTTAGGACTATTGTGTATTTGGAGGCCATCGGATGGAGTCGGGATGCGCGAATGCAAGTGCAATCCTTTGTGTATTAGTATAACCTAATGGTTACATGTTGGACATGTAATAGGATGTTGTATCAAGTTGTTAATGTGTATGTGATGCAATGACATGATCATTTAAGTAGTTGTAATAAAGCTAAATAGTGATGTTCATGAAAGATGTGATGTTGTTAGTGAGCTATATGAAACTAATATTAGTTTAACTAATGTGTATTGTCAATACATATGGTATGTGTAGGACTTGTGGTGAACGTGAGTAGTGATTGTTTAACCTAAGCACGAGGAAAGTTCCCTAACCTTTGCTACTTTATTATTCAGCAAGGTTACTTTTCACTATTACGTTATACTTATGCAAATTCTCTAACCCTAACCTCTTGTTTAACGATTTATTATCATGCGAATTCTTTAACTCTCATTTATTGTTGAGAAAATTAGTTAATCTTTATTTCTTTACTTCAAACAAGATTACTTTGGTTATTCAAAGTCTGTAATGTTGTTTATTTAGTTACTAATAACTGTTGTTTGATCTTCGTTCTCCAATGTCATTGTATTATCCTACATTTTTGTATCGAACTCTAAGTTATCTAGCAATTCTTTACCAATTCAACTAATCCTTAGTTGATGAATGTTCTAAACTCTAAATTACCCTTGAAGTCAACCCAAACCAAACTTCCTTTGGTTTGTATATGGACTCACACAAATTTTGAAAGCATGTTGTCGATGATAACATTTGTTCAATTTAGAAATTGTTAATACTCTAGCTCTTGTTGATTCATCGATATACCTTGTTCATGAAGATATTATAATCAAACTCTTGAATAGTTATTTGTTTCTATCTGATTCAACCAGTACTTGGTTGATGAGCATTCTAAAGATCTAGAATTCCTTGGAAGCTAATTCCCAACCAAACTTCATTTGGTTCGGAAACTGATAATCTAAGTTGAGATGAACAACCCTTTTATTAGGGGATTATTTTAGAAATAATCAATAGCGTTAAAATGTTTGTGCAATACATAGTACAAAGGGCTGATCACCTGGAGTACGGGATGATGGTCCATATAGTCGTTTAGACTGTTAAAGGTTACAGTAGAAACACCTATTAACCTAGGACATAGATGATGATTATAGTCTTTTAGACTGTTAAAGGTTAAAGTAGAAATACTTGAAAACCTAGAGCATAGTTCGTGGTCTTGTGACCCTCAGTGTATTCTTTGATGTTGATATCTATTGTTAACTTAACGTTCATTATTCCTTTGAACTCATAGTTGTTGACTTAAAGTTTATTGTTCTGGTAAGAACACTTTACCATTGAAAGCTCAGTTAATTGTCATTCATAAAATGTTATTGTATATTATCCTTCTTGTGGGCAATTGTTTGCTCACTCTTGCACAAAACAATGCAGATGAAGCTAAGAAGTTTGAAGTGCTTTCTACAAGCAAGGGTAGGGACAAAATGTTTGATTAGACGACAACGTTTAATTTACCTTTTATTTATGAAGCTTATATAATAGATGTAATTATGATCATGTTTTAATTTTCCGCTGATGATTGTAATAAAGGTTAGATGACCTGAGATTTATTTTAGATTATGTAACCCTTTAATGGGAGATTGATTGTTTAAACTTTTGAGTTTAATTATATCCTTTGTTTATGGGTAGTTAGTTATGATTTAATTGGACAGTGAACACCAAATTTGTGGAATTGAAGTACCCGAATTTGGGGGTGTCACAAATAATTGAGCCATGTTTACAACATCTGAATATAAAGAAAATTTATGAGAGATAAGATATTGCCGAATCTCGGGTCTTAGACCTCTCAGAAACATCCTCGTCATTTGTTCCTCATTCTCTACCAAATGAGGTGTAAACCTGAATAACTCTGCGAACCTCGCCTCGTACTGGGACACCGTCATGTTGTTTTGTTCCAGTCTGATAAACTCTACCTCCTTCATATGACGAATACTTTCAGGAAAGTACTTGTCAGTAACAGTTTCTGAACGTTTCCCAAGACATGTTGAGTGCGGCAGGCTGGGTACGCTTCACAGACTCCCACCAGTTGTCTGTCTCACCACGAAACATAAAGGTGGCGAAAGGAACCTTCTGTTCCTTTGTGCATCCCAAGACATCAAATATCTTGGTAATTTGCTTGACCCGCGTTTTCGCCATAATCGGATCCGGATTTCCCGCAAATTCTGGTGGTCCTGTAAGAACCGGATATTCAGAAAAATATTAAAATAAGAATTTAATGAATAAAATTATTAAGTGTGAAATGGGTTCGAATAAAAACATTTATGTGATACGAGGTATGTAGGAATGTGTTACATAGGGTAATATGAACCATGTAATATGTGATTTTTGTGATTTATAAATATATTATTATTATATATTGTTATTGATCGCAGAGATAATTCAGTTGAGATAAAAGATGTGGATAAAATTTCCTATCGATATTAAATAGTTTATATGATTATTATTGTCATTTTCTTGTGTATGTGTACTAATAACTGGTATGATTATAATATAGGTTATTGATAGTACGTAAGTTATCCGCGAATGGGTTTGGATAGTGAAACATGAGTTAGTTGAGAGAATTAACTAATAAGAATAAATATGGTTAATTAATAGTTGAGAGTTATATTATGGAATAATATAATGTATATATTAAACCTTAAATAACTATGGTAATATAGTACAATGTTTAATTTACTTAAGTAAAGGAGTGAATTAATATGTGTGTTGAATATGTGATACTTTATATATGTTACTCGGGATGGTAATATGTGAGAAAGTCTAATGCACTAATAACGTTAAATATATATATATATATATATATATATATATATATGTTATTAAAAGAGACATAAATCATTATATCTTTTAATGGATATTTAATATTTGAAGAAATTGTTTTGGGAACAATTTATAGAGGAGAGAGAAATAATAATTATATATTTCTAATAGAGGATATTAAAATAAATTCTAATATTGAGTTATTTTAATAAAAGGAGAAAATGTTATTTTGAATAATAATATTACCTTATATATTTTGTATGAGGTATGATCAATAATATAGTAAATATATTAAAATGTATTTGCTATATGTAAATAAATGATGGAAACAATTTATTATAATAGAAAATAAACTTATTATCTATTTTTCATATATAATATATGTACATGTGTCGTATATATAGTTAATTGATATTATATTAAGAATAATATCTTGAGACAATAAGCAAATTAATTTCTAATTGTAAATATCTTTATTCGGAGAAAACATAATATTTATGTTATGACAAAATACATAATTTCTAATGTATTTTCAAGGGAGTTAATTAATGAAAGAAAACTAAGTTATTTTAATATATTAAGTAACTTAAGTTATTATTTTATCGTGGATGTTATCATTTAAATAACTAATGGAGTATATATTAATTATTATAAGCGTAAAGGTTATACTTATAATCAATTAAGGTAGTTTAGCATTTAAATGCTTGAGTCACACAAATATTATATTGAAAGAATAATAAGTGTGGAGAATGAGAGAAGCTTAAGATCGAGCTTGTGAAATATGCCTAGTGTGGCAAAGTGAAGGAATAAACATTCGTTAAATAATTTAATGAATGAATAATTGAAGGAATTAATTTGTATGTGCAATGATTTTATATTATATAGTAGCTACCTCTATATGATATGAAATGAAGTGTGACATTTAATTGGGACTAATAATATACATATGGTAAAAGTGATTAAATCATGAAGTTGATTTAAATAAGTTTTGTTATCCCATCCTAGGTGATGAGACAATTATATGTATATTACATCACACATACTACCTTGAAATGTTAAGTCATATTGTGACATTAGGTTATAAAATATGGTTGATATGTGTATTAAAAATATAACATAAGAGTGAGAAGGTGTAGGAGTATACAAGAATGCTGAGATATGGTATTTTCCCAAATTGAGAGTCCCATTTGCTCCCTCACATCTCAGTCACGTGTTTACACAAAAAGGCTAAGGCCTATGTTCTTCATTTTCTTCCAAGCTTGCTAGATCATGATCATGGAGGGAGTGGGCATAATGATGATCTCCAACAACAAATTACCAACTTCTTCTTGCCCAAGGGATTCCTCTTCTTTTTCTTGGACAAAGCCATGAATTGGGTAAGAGCTTCTCTATAAATTGGGAGCTCCCCCTCATAAATTATGTTGCTTGAATTCTTGATAGTTATATAGAGTTTGTTCTTTGAGAATTGAGAGAGCATAATCGGTGTGTTTAGGAATTCAACTTAGCTTCAAGAGGTATAATTCTTAAACTATGTTCTTAAGTTCAAGTTTTACAAAGTTCTTAGAAAAAGTAGCTTTTGAGTCACAAAATTGATGGCTAAGGATTGTTATAATCTATGAATTGTTGTTAGATATTGTTAATATAATCAAATACGAAATCAACGGAAGTTAAACGAACCAATTTGGTTGAGAAACGAATTTGTAGTGAATAATTTCACTAAATTGTCTAAAACATGAACATTTACATGAACATGAGTTATAGATTCATTTTTGGGTTAGTTAATGTTTATGTTAGTTTATGGGTATTATGATATGTTGTAGTTCTATGAATTACGAATCCATAGAATCAAAAATGGACTAATTTGGACATGTATAACTCAAATTATAAAGGTAGAAAGGATTTTTTGGCTTGTTATTTTGTAGCAAAACATGAATCCGTGAGTTAACAGTAGCTATGCTGCGCCCGCCGAAGCTATTTATAGGCAAGAAGACGCCCCTGGGGTGGTCCGACTTAAAGCTAACGAGAGAAAAATCGTGAACATGTTTTGGTAAAACAGCCATAACTTTTTCATACGAACTCCGATTGAGGAGATTCAAGATGATCCGGAAAGAGAACGAATAGACCTACAACTTTTGTGCTTTAAGGCTTTTAGTTGGAGGTCATTAGGAAGGGTCAAAATAGTCATCTTTGTAACTATTACGTAATCAAAGGCCATCGGAGGGCGTCGAGCGAGCACATACTCAAGTGTAGTGCTCTCAATGATGGAATATGTTATTCTAAGTAATGTAACATGAAAAAACATGATAATAGACATGACATATAAGATTACCTTACTCATTATAGAATGCTTTAGCATGGCTTAGTATGTGTTTCGAACTTAGAATTTTGAAAAATGAATATTGACGAACCTTGAGTCTTTGAAGTTATGATATTTTAACAAATAAATCTTGTTGAGTTATGAATATACTTAAGAATGAGAAGTGATTTAAAGTTACTTTACTTATTATCAACTTACAATATCATAGTTGAAAATGATTTCTAAAGAAAACTTGAAACTTTAAGAACGAACTTAAATTAATTTGTGTACTTAAAGTTCTAAACATGATAACATATATTCATGGATTAGTTAGCTATGAAATGAGATTAAAAGTTGCACCTAGTTGCTTTACCTTGGCCTAGAATAACTTTTAAAAGTGAACTTGAATGCCTGATGCCCCTAGACATGCCGATTATGTTCATCTTTTAGCTAAGCATGAATTGGACCTTTCAAGTGTGGTTTAAAATACGTTTTCAAATAATGACCTATGCTATGTGAAGCATACTAGTAGAGGCTTATTAGTACCAATATATGGTTTAAAAGCTTATAACATTGAATCTTGTTAAAGTAAGTTGTTAAGCTTTATTGATTGAAATAAATCATTATGGAACTAAGTAGTTTGAATATGAACGACGTAGATCACATATCTATAAACTTAAAATATGTGTTGAACACATAGCGAGTCAAGTGAGTGATAAATGTATATGAATATTGATGTCATGTACGGGTGGTTAAGTATACCTATACATACCTAGCTATTCTAAGAGTATGATGAGAAAGCAAAATGAAGGTTTTACAAACCTAGTTAGGAGACAATATTTGTTCTTATATTAAGAGCGTATGAAATGTATGACTAATGGATATGTATCCATGATTATATAACTGTGTAGGAATACACGAAGTGCAGTTAAGCGTTATGCAGTAAGTCGTAGTTCATAAACTACGAATCAGGCAAGTCTTTCAGTTCCTATTTGATATATGAATTTGATAACTGTTAGTTGAGCTATATTATGTTATAAGAATATTGATGTATATATATGAAATGCATATGAGATATGTATGAAATTTGAAAGTTGATCTTTGATGATATGCTTGTGATATAAATCTCTATATCTGTTATGTGAGAAGTAACATGCATAGTTAATATTAATTGATTATGAATGCATGAACTGAATATGCTATTAAATGCTATGTGTTGCATGAAAATTGTTAGAATTGCTGGGTTGTCGAGCTCACCCTTGCAAATAACCACTTTTGCAGGTTAAAGACTCACGATAAAGATTTCATGCTACTTGGTTGACAAAGTAGATAGTTTCGCAACGAAGGATACTATTTAGATTATTACTTGAACCATGTTTAGGTTCTAGGAGTGTACTTGATATATACTTACGATGTTTAATACTTGTTGTATTGTAAGGATGTATTAGTTAATACATAGAGGATATCGAATCAAGATGTAAAATCTTATACAATAATTCCAATAGACTGAACCATATTTTATAGTTGATTCAAGAATTGTAATTGGTTCAAAGTTATGAAATCAATAAAAGATTTTATTCAGGAGATTGAGAAAGTTTAAATTATTCCGCATTTTTATAATATCGAAGGTGATGTAATACAGGAATAGTAAATGACCAGGATTAGACACTTATAAAAGTTTGGGGTCATTATGCAGATCCTGGAAATGGAATGAATTTATACTCTAAATTGTAATAAGTAAAGTTTTATTCATTAAGTTACGAATGAAAAATATAAATAGTTTGACGATAGTAGTATCGTGGGCGCAATAGGATTTGTGGTTTGAAGGAACTTTGGATTTGGGGGTGTTCTGTGTCCCAACTCCTTGAATCGCTGGGTTTGTGACAAGCCACACATCGCTATCATTTCCACCCATATTTTGTGCACGAGTCTCCTCGTCTCGATTTTGCATGAAGCGCAAAAAGCTTCTAAACATCCCATCATTCATCATTTGTTCTAGAGAGTGTTGTTTACGGAGGAATATTGCCTTCTGTTGCACGTTCCCACAGGTGGTGATTAAAGGTGTCTCCACTGTCTCATTCACTCCATTGTTAATATTTCCCGCTGCCATTCTTAAATACTGCCATAAAATAAGGGTTAATTAACAAATTAACATATCACATATTAACCATATGCTCTGACTGACCAACCAAATAATAAATAAACTTAGTCAGGTCATACTAGTGAAGGAATTCCCCGTCTCTCCCCTCCTAGTTCTTGTCTCACATCTCAGCCAGGGATCATATCCCTAAGTTTTGATACCAACTGTGATGCCCCCAAAATAGGTATACATCACCCATTCTGAGTCGCCAAATACATGGTACAGAAACAAATACAACTTTAGTAATACAATTGTCGTGCAAAATACGACAACACATATACTGTGAGTTTGAATACAACTATTGTCTAATAGAGAGTATACAAACTCAAAAGGAGTCCTCATTATAATTATTGATACACTATTTTACAAAATAGTGAGGACTACTAATACAACTATCCTGAACCATCACTCCATACCCCGGCTAGTTCCTGCTATGTTCTCACCTCCTGAGAAGAAAAATGGAACAAAAAAGAAAAGGGTGAGCTTAACTAGCCCAGTAAAGAATATTATGACTAAGATAATATACAACAATTTTTCATTAGTCTTCAACAGGGAAAAATCTGATAAAATATAATAGACAACAAGTTTTGGATCAACAACTGCAGCGGAACATCAATCCATTAGAAGAGTCAAGTAGAGAATGAATTCTACTCTCCTCTAAGATTTAAAAGTCCATCATCAATATTTTATCCCTGTAACATCAATCAATATACATCTTGAATCAAATATTCATCTTTGTACTACAGGCCAAAGATATTCATTTGTATCACTAGTTGGTCATGTTCATCTCAACACCTGTTCATCTTTGCACTACGGGCCAAAGATATTCATTAGGTAATCATTCATCTTTACACTACAGGACAAAGATATTCATCAGTTAATCATTCATCTTTGCACTACAGGCCAAAGATATTCAGTAATATCATCATTTAGGACTGAGGATGATGAAAAATATCTTAAAGAAAACGAATCCAGTGAGATAAAAGATCAAAGATTAGGGATTCGTACTTTAGTTTATCCAAGTTCAAAAATAACTTATAATAATCAATTGTGGAGAAAAATTCAAGAATGAAGATCAAAACAAGGATACAATCAAAGATAGTAACCATAATAGACAACTTGGACAAAGAAAAAAAAATTCATTTTTTTCTGTGAATAGTGTCGTATACGTGAATAGTGCCATATATATGAATAGTAACCCCGACACAAAAAGGTAGAAATTTCACAATAAAATCCATACCAATATTTCGGTATAATGATATTGAAAGAATAACATCATTATGAAGAAAATAACATCTTTTACTTCAAAATAACAGTACTTCTGATCGGAATAACAATATAAGGCTGAAGGAAACTTGCACTGATGAATAGCAACTCAAAAAGTATCTAAATACTCACAAAATACGCTTGATAATATAGAGAGAGAAAGAGAGAAAACTTATTTCTTGTGTGATTTTCAATTCTAGCTAAAAAACTTATTTATAGGAAAATGCTTAGAACGCCATAATAGACTAACCCGCTACCTGATGGCTTTACCTGCTACTATTCAAACCCACCACTTTTGAAAATAAATTCCAGCACATTTCATTTTTCACCAACCAAAAGTGGGGCCCACCATATTTTTAATAAAAATATTTATTTCCGAAACATCAATAATTCATAATAAATAGCCCTTTTATCAGAAAAATTTGAATCTCATAACTATTCCATAGGAAATTAAATTCTCTACAACTTTGTAAGTCTAAGTTTTTCCAAATTCCAAACGAAAAATGACCGAAATCCACATACGGACGATTTTCAAAACCTCCATTCCGATAAAATACTGATAAAACACCTCAGCATTAATTCCTTTATTTATAACCACAATAAATATATCCATCATTTATATCCACATAAAATAAATAATTCATTATCATATAAATTAATAATTAATTATTCACAAATAATATCACAGAATCACAATTATGACAACTAGGTCGTTCCTAGGAAAGATGGGGCTTTCCGATAAGGATTTCTCTTTATTGGCGCGCAATTAGGTGACCAAACCCATTTCCTAGACAGAACATCCTTAGACATTGACAATAATGCTATCTAATAATATTATTCAAATAATATGAATTATTGATCTAATAATAGAAAATATTGTGCAGTGACAATTATTGAAACAACAATAATATAAAATATCAACGAAGCAATTATTGAATCAATAAAATAAAATATTAAACAGTAATTACTGTAACAATTATTGAATAGTGCCTTTTTACGGAAGAATCAATAATTCAAAAATCTTTATGCAATCTGAGTGTGCTCTTTGCTTGCAACAACGCCAGACATCGTATTTTAACCAGGGGTATTCCAACGAAGATTAATCTAGAATAACTACGCCGTTATTTATAAAAACTCAAACTTGTCATTTTCTTCATTCGAACATTTTTCGTTATGGGGCCCACAAATGGCTGCGCCGTCGTACAAATATTCCTCGACAGAAAGAATATTCCACGACCAAACGAATATTCCTCGACAAAAATGAATATTTTATAACCACTTGCTTATTTTGCAAAATTTGCACATTTCACCCATAACCAAAATATTATATCAATTTAACACCTTATTATTCACAATAATAAATAGAGAAAATTCGATTTTATTTATAAAAAGTTGGGGTCTTACAAGTACCCCGTGAATAGTACTTTGTGAATAGTACCGTAAAAATGAATACTATTGTTGCCTCTTTTTCAGTTCTGATAAAAGAGCTCTAACTCATGCAAGTATACATGCGTCAAAAAGTAATACAGAGTAAGTCGAGTATCGATCCACAGGGAATTAACTAATAAAATTTACCAAGCATTAACCCATAACCCTCTCAGTCTTATTTAAACGAATGATATTATATTTGATATTTAAACTATTAAATTAAATAAACCTAACTATTCCTAGAGCGAGACTAGATAATAAAGACCTGAGATTACAATTTCATCTATTGACTCATTCAAATCCATACATTTCATGTTAAGCCAAACTTGTTGTACCGGTTTATTAGTAGAGAACACTAAAGTAAAGTATAGCCATCTTTCAATGCACCATACCCATATCACATATAATCCACAATTGATAGAATACACATGAACACCCACATTACCTAAATCACTATATGTCTATGTGATTTACAAATAAATAGGGTTTAATTCCAAGTTCTCAATTGATCGATACGAAAGTGGTGCTGCTTGGATATATCTCATCCTAAGCACAAATCATACATCCCATCACAACGTAGAATATACAATCACAAGCTATCAAGATCAGATCTAAACCCATACCCGTCTTTCAAGTTCATATGGGTTATCACGATAATGATGGTCAATCAACTAAGCAATTAAGCATGAATATTAATAGACAACTCCATAGAAATCAATAAGGCTAACAATGAAACATATAAGAAATAACTAATCCATAGAATCCATTGCAATCTCAGAATAGAAGTTAAGTCATAATTAAATTAATGCTATTATCCGCATATTGAAGACACATCATGAGATACAAGAAGCAATCAAAGAGAGAATAAGGATAGAGAATTGTAGTGCAAATCTGTTCTCTTGAGCCAAGGTTGAATCTCTAATGATTTCCAATTGCTTTAAGTCTCCAATCCAATCAACTCTAGAAAATACCTACACTAATCTACTCTATTCTATTATTGAAATTAGAGAGAGAAGAAGACAATAGCTACAGCCCCCAAGGGGTGGAATAATGTTTACATGATGAGAATATGTCTAATATATAAGCCCTAATTGAATCCCCCTCTCAATTACGCTTCAACTGCTCTGTTTAGTGAAAAGTCATCTTTGGTCAACACCCGAAGTCGCGCGGCCGCGCAGGAATTGGCCTGAGTTGGGTGCGCCCACGCAAAAGCTGAAAATCGCGTATTTTTGCTACGGTAAGTCTCTCTCATGGCAGCGGAATTGTAGCAGCGCCTTGTGGTGATGATTTTCTCTGCGATACCGCTCCGTAAAATTGTCATAACCTTTGATCTGGGAAGAGTTATGGGGGCTACCACATATCAAATCGAAGATATCGACAGGCTCTACAACTTTCATTCTTTGATGATTGAGAAATTCTGGCCGGATGAAGGTTGAAATCGAGCTGGAAGGGACTGCTATGAAAATGGCTAACCAAAACAGTGAAGTTTGACGTCCGTTGGTACAACGATCATTACTCTTGCATTCGAACTCCGATTAGAGCAATTCAAGATGTTCCGAAAAGCTACGAAGATGCTCTACAATGTAGTCCAAGTTCCAAGCCAAGAACATGAAGTAATATGAAAGCCCAAATGATGTCCGGATTTCCTTTTCTTTGCATTTTCTTTGTTTTTCCTTACCAATAATCGCTCACACCGCTCCAAAACGTATAACCTACAAAATAAACACAAAATGCATGAAAAGTAATTAAGACACATAAATATAAGCAACTAATTCAAGTAAAAGATACCAGATAAGTGTATATAAAATCCACTTATCAACTACTCATAGACAGTACTCCGTCATGAAAAGCTTAAAATTTAACAAGAATGTGCAGAAAATATTCTTGTGAAATGATACTAGATGAAGCGCAAATTTCAAGGATATTCTACTAATTTCACGAAGTATAGAAGCAATACTTTAACAAAATGAGGGTATAATCAGGAATACTGTAACGCCCTGAAATCTGGTCTATTTTCACATCCGGATTCCGTACGTCACGATCCCATCTTCTTCCAAACATACATCATTATATAGCTAAATATAACGACATACATTCTCAAATCCCAGGTTCTATAACCATAAAACTTCTTTCATTACAAATAATGATAATTACATTATTCTTTACATCTTGTACACGTGACTTTTATTCGCCACCAAGGATACATAATCGTTCATTAAAATATTCTATAGTTTAATTCTATCATTCTATATTACAAGCCTTCGCTTGATCTTCACGCTCATTCATATAATGAATGGCACATCGTCTGGATAAAGATCAGCTTGATCTTTACGGGATCCTTAAGTTCTTTCTAACATCGTTTGCTGAAAATGTTTTTATTTAAAGCAAGTGTGAGCATTCAATTGCCAAGAAAGTCATATAGTTGAACAAACAACTTTAAGGATTCAACCATTCTTTTAAGACCTCAATAACCGAACAAAGGTTATGAAGCAGCTTGAATAATAGGAATAGTCTTGATTCCTATCATCTTAAAACATCAGTTACATGCACTTTGAAATACATTCATTCTCTACTCTCTTTCATGCACATTCTGTCTAGCTAGAATCAATAGCACAAACTTATCAATAACGGTTCATGTAAAAACAGAACATGCTCATATTGAACAGTTCAATCACAGAACAATTCATATCATAGAAACACCGAAGTGTTCACATTTTGGCACAAGGCCTCATACATTCTACCACCTTGTACAAATATCATACATTTGCACATAGACAGAACTTCTCAAGTTCAACATCTGAGAAGTTTTAGAAACTAGCATTCATTTAAAATATGAATGAAGTTAGGAAACTTGCCTTACGCACAACTACAACATACGCTGAACTTCTCATTCCAAATCCCTATATAACACATAAGGAAATAACACGTACACCAATTAGTCATATATTTGACTTACGCATTGGTTTACTTAACTTTACTTCTTAGGGTTCGCGTTCTTACAATATAAGTTTATGCGAGTATCTTTCATTTCCGGTTTACGGCTTCATGACATACGGAGATGTCTTACTCAAAACGTTCATCGTCTTTGATGATTTACATTCTTATCTTCTTCTTATAACTCCTATAGAACTCAGCACACATCGCTTCTCTGCTAGTAGTCCATATGGTACTGTGAGTGGTTTCCCATAAACAACCAACAAACAAGTTCCCGTCTCATCTACACTGCCCACACAGTGAGTTAGATCGGTTGCCAGTTTTGTATATACCTTCGCTCTCTAAAGGAATTGTTTAGCCCAGCTCCCATATGTCAACCATCAAAGGTTACGATTGTACTACAACCTAACTTACCTTAACTTGTTCGAACTATTAAACTATAATGTTCGTTAAGTCAAATTCATATTCCTTATAGCTTTCTGGCAACTAATTGCCATACCTCAGGATTCATTCATCATCGTCTAAGTCATACAGTATTTTGTATACTCAGAACGATCATTTCATATTCATTCTACGCATTTATAGCGTTAAGCATTTTATGTTACCTTATTCTTATCTTACAACATTCGATTAATTCGACTCGGAGCGTCATCCAAGTTATAAACATTAACTCGGCTTCTTTTATATTATACGTACTTGTCTTTAAATAAGCTTCCTCATTGCTCACAGCTTTAATCAATGGTCTTCGTTATTCTACAGTCAAACCATATACGGGGTGTAGGTTCTACCCGTTTAATATTCGCGTATACTCAACCTTCACATTGGTTAAAGTATTCAATGCTTACCTTTCATTCTAACATTCTCATCTAACTTATATTCGGCTTTCAGTAATCTTATTACCGTTCGCTACGGCTCTCTTGATAAAATTCATATCTTCTTTACTACTTCGTCAACGTCTAATTCATACAATTATTGTACACTTAGAACGTTCATCCAACGTGAATACGATTCACGAGGATTGTTTACGTATTTGACGTTCACGTTGCTCGTCTCTTAATCTCTCACTCAACCTTTATTCAAGGTTTCAATTGCATTCATCGTTATCCATCCCATGAACCCCATGTTCATTATTCTTTTTTAATGTCAAAGCCATACGGTCCGTTGTATGCTAAGACCGATCGTTCATCACAACAACGTTGCGTTCATAGCGTTTATACACTTTACACTTATCTCTCATTACCATGACATAACATCGGAATGTTATTCTTTACCTACATCATTCAACGTCTAAGGAATCACAATCATAGTAATCCCTCATGTTCGTTCATCACGACTACGGTCCCCGGATATCGGTTTCATAATCTAGCATTTACATTCTTTTAGTCTCGTTTAATCTTTCCGTTCAACCTTTACTAAAGGTCTAACTTACTAGCTTAAGCATTATTTTAGGTGAACTAGATGTTCATACTTCTTTCTTACACATCTCCCAGTATCTGAGAAATAAAAATCTCATTTCTGGGCATTGCCCCGCACCGACGCTGCGGCGCCGTGCCCCTTTCTCTCTCTCGCGCTGCGGCGCGACCTACTTCTCTCTCCTCTCTTCCCGAGCAGGTGCTGCGGCGCTAAGTCCTTTATCATCTCTTGCGCTGCGGCGTCACTCTCCAGAAGTTTATGGCCGAGCTCGTGCTACGGCGCCACTTCTCGAAGTCTATCCGGCGTTGTGGCGCTGAGACAAAACCCTAGAAAATTTTTCTAAGTCTTTCATCAAGTTTGAGACGCGTATTTTACGATCTCATAACTTCTTCGTTATAACTCGGAACGAGGTCGTTCCAAAGCCATTCTCTTCCTTATCCTACGTACTTCAATACCCCTCGGACAGAACTTCGTTCTGAATCCGTTAACGTGCCATTCAATTGGCTTAATCTTCATTCTTTGTTCATTTTTACGCTTTTAACGTTCTTCGCTCGTTCGTCCGTAATTCGGTCATCCGAACTCGGAACTCATTCGTTCTTGAGTCTACGACTCACATTTTCTATGTTCTCTTACTTCCTTATGGAACCCTACATGTTCGGGTTCATTTACTTACTTTCTAATTCTCGTTCTTCTTTTATGAAAATTTTGCCATAACTTCGTTATAGCTCAATTTTAATCCGTTCTTCATGAACGTTTCTAACGTTCCTAACCAAGCAATAAGCAACTAACTTATACGCAATGGTTTTAAACTTGTCCATCAACAACAATTACACTACGATGGTTTTAAATTTGTCCATCAACAACGTTCTTCGTGTTCTTCGCGTTCTTCGTTCGTTCTTCATTTAAATCGATATTTTGGATTACGATTCTACTTTTTCTTGGAATTTGATGTTATAGAACATCATACCTTACTAATTTGACCTACTCATTCATAAGATTCATTCAGATCTCTCAAAATCCTTACGAATCTTATACTTCCTTAAGAAATTTATAAACTAAATTTCTAATTCTTATTTCTTCATTTTCTCATGATTTCAACCATATGAAATCATTCTTAACTTCATCTACTTCTTATCTTCATTAAGTTATGTTTTTAAACATAAAAACTTAAAGAAAATTCAGAAGAAACTAGGGTTCGGATTACCGTTCTTCTTTAATCTCCTTCCGTTGGACAAAACGTACATTCATGCTAGCTTTTCCTCTTCCTCTTCCTCTTCCTTCTCTTCTCCCATCTGAAGTCTCTCTCTCCCTCTCTCAAAGTTGGTTGAAATTTTCTAACAAAACAAATGAGCTTAAGGCTTGTTTATATAGAAAACCAAAGCTAAGGGCATTTTAGTCATTTCACCCCCACCTCCTTACTATTCATGGCTTAGCCACCAAGTTTACTTGGTGTCCAAGTGGCCGCCCCACCTCCTTAGCTAGCTTCCCTTGGAAGCTTCGTGCTTCGTAATTGTAATTCGGTAAATGATTGAAAGCTGCGATTCTCGGAATCCAAATATTTTTGGATATTTCGTCTTTCCTCTACCGATTAACTTTTACATATTCTTCGGATCTTCGAAAAACAGAAAAAAAAACTTTTCCACATTAAGCGTTTTCTTTCACATTTTCCCCTATGTAGCTAAACGAATGAAAAGTACACAGCAGTACTTTTCGTCGTTTTTATTTCGTCCGATTTTTTCACGTTTTTCGAGAAAAACTTTTATCGGCTTACTTAACTTTTCACGATATATTATCATCAAATCTTTCGACAGAATGTCATTACGACATACCGAACTCTCGAAAAGGCTTAGGTTATTCAAACCCTAACCCTTAGATTTCGTCGGGTGAATAGTGCCTATTTCGTCTTTTTCCCCAAAAATATTTTTGTTCTCGAATTTTTTTTATTTTTGTCTTGAAAATTCTTACTCGTTCAGTCTAGCTCGTAGCTAGAATCCTCCCGATTAATAATCATTCTAGGTTATAGAACGATTAATGAACACATAACACAGAATAATATTAATAAAAATTCATTTTATTAATAACTAATTCTTTAAACTTAAATTCTTGACAATCCGATTTTCCGGGTTGTCACAAATACGAGATGAAATAATATTACTCACATACTACATAGTATGGAAGAAAATATTATTCCTATGAATACTGAACAAAATAATATCCTTTACCTCTAAAAAAGACTGGATACTAGAATAGTGAGGTAGTAGACTTCTCTTCTTCTTTCTCTCTATAGCTTCTCTCTCTATAATTGCTCTTGTGAGTCTTAGTGAAATGGTAAGAATGAAAGAAGAATGGGTTTCTATTTATAGGAAAATATAGTTTCGATAATTGCACGTTTTGAGACTCGAAATATTACAGTATAATACCTTCATCTTTTCCTCCATTTTAAATTTAGTCATGCAAGTATTATCAATCTTGCACCACCTCCCCTAATAGTATATGCATGTGAGTCAATAGTACACACATGTGAACAAATAGTTATAAGCATGTGAATTAATAGCAATTAATTGCTCATTTATTCGATTACTTACCCGATTGGTCAATATAACCTTCAGACATCAATTATTATCGGAATAGATGTCGATTTCCACTAACACTAATAATCCTAACACAATGTAAATATCAATTTTATCTTTAATCAACACGAACTTATTCATCATTAATATTATAACTCACAATATTTAACAACCAGATCATTCCCAGGAAAGTGGGGGCTTTCCGATAAGGATTTCTCCCTATTGGCGCGCAATTAGGTGACCAAACCTCTCCTTGACAGAACTTTCTAGACATTGTCAATATTGCAAATAATAATATGAATAACTTTGTCGTCTCAATTATTGATTTAAGAATAATAAATATTATGTAGATGATATTGTGACAATAATTGAATCAATAATATGAGAGATATTATGCAGCAATTACTGTAGCAATAATTGAGTATAACTGAGTGACTTCTCACGTAAGCATCAATAATCAATACCGTGTGCTACTATGCAACCACGCGTATTACTGTTCTTTTACCACCGGGTAGTTCAACAGTTTAACTGTAAAACTTTCGTCGTTATTTTTATAAAAAGATAATTCTATCATGTTCTAAATACGACAATACTTCCGTTGTGGGGTCCACCAATGATTGTGCGGTCGTACGAATATTCTCTGATAAAATGAATATTCCCTGACCAATCGAATATTATATAACCACTTGCTTACTTTGCAAAATTTGTAAATATTACCCACAACTATAACATTATATCAAATCCACACCATAATATTCAAAAATATATTTTGAGAAAAATTAATCTTTATTCATAAAAGTTGGGGTCTTACAACCTCCCCTTCTTATGAAATTTCGTCCTCGAAATTAGGGTGCATACCTGTTATGTCGAAGAGGTGAGGATACCTTGACTTCATTTCAGATTTTAACTCCCAGGTCATTTCCTCAACATCGTGGTTTCTCCACAAAACTTTGACTTGAGGTATAACCTTGGAGCGTAGAATATGATTCTTCTTGTCCAAGATTTTAACAGGTACCTCCTCATACGTTAAATCTTCTGCTATCTCGTCCGGTTCTAATTCAATAATGTGGTTCGGGTCTTTCACATATTTACGTAACATAGATATATGAAAAACGTTATGAACTCGTGACATACTTGGCGGTAAGGTGAGTCTATAGGCCACAGTTCCTACTAGATCGAGGATTATAAATGGGCCAATGAATCGAGGATTTAGCCTTCCTCTCTTTCCAAATCTCGTAACTCTTTTCCATGGAGCAACACGTAACAACACATGATCTCCAATATTGAATTCCACGTTTTTTGGATGAAGATTAACATAACTCTTTTGTCGATCTTGTGAGGTTTTTACACGTTGTCGGATCATTTGAATCTTTTCCGTAGTCATACGTACCAACTCCGGTCCCAACAATGTTGCTTCACCCACCTCATCCCAGCATACTGGAGAACGACACTTTCTTTCATACAACGCCTCAAATGGAGCCGTAATATACTTGATGATAAGCGTTGTTGTAGGAAAACTCCACCAATGGTAAGAACTTGTCCCAACTTCCTTTGAAGTCAAGGACACAGAGTCTTAATAAATCCTTAAGAGTTTGAATAATCCTCTCTGACTGCCCGTGTGTATGAGGATGATTTGCTGAACTAAATTGTAAATCTGTGCCCATAGCTTTTTGCAAACTAACCCAAAATCGTGAAGTGAATCTTGGGTCTCGATCAGAAACTATGGATACTGGCATACCATGCAATCTTACAATCTCATTTATGTACATACGAGCAAGACGTTCAAGTGTATAATTTTCTCATATCGGTAAGAAATGAGCAGACTTAGTCAATCTATCAACAATGACCCAAATCACATCTATGCCTTGAGAAACCTTGGGAAGACCAGTAACGAAATCCATTATAATGTGCTCCCACTTCCATTCTGGAATTTCAAGTAGTTGCAATGGACCTTTTGGCACTTGATGCTCCGCCTTGACTCGTTGACAAGTTAGACACCTTGAGATAAACCCTGTTATCTCTCTCTTCATATCGCTCCACCAAAATGTATGTCGAAGATCACGATACATTTTGGTACTCCTAGGGTGGATCGCAAATGGTGTATTGTGCACCTCCATCATGATTTAATACTTCAAGTCAGAGTCTTTAGGAATACAAAGTCTGGAGTTGACTCGAAGTATTCCTTCTTCATCGATTCTTGCTTCCAGAATAGCACCTTCTTGCACTTTCTTCCTCATACGCATCAGCTCCAGGTCTGTAGCTTGAGCAGCTTTAACTTTATTGATTAAAGTCGGTTCTACTCGTATATTTGCCATCATCATGTGGGTCCCTGTAGTCTTTAACTCTATATCCATCCTTTGTAAGTCATACAAAATGGGTCTTTGCGTTGAAAATAACGCACTCGTACTCGCATATGATCTTCTACTCAATGTGTCAGCTATGACGTTCGCTTTTCCAGGATTGTATTGAATGGTATGATCGTAATCTTTCAACAGCTCAAGCCATTGACGTTGTCGCATGTTCAGTTACTTTTGAGTGAAGAAATATTTGAGGCTTTTATAATCCATATAGATCTCCACCTTCTCTCCATACAGGTAATGCCTCCAAATCTTAAAGGCAAAAATGATAGCTGCCAACTCTAGATCATGAGTAGGATAATTTCTCTCATATTCTTTGAGTTGTCGTAAGGCATAGGCTATGACTTTCCCATGTTGCATGAGAACACACCCTAAACCTTTGTCTGAAGCATCGATGTATATGACAAATCCCCCGAACAAATTTGGTATTATCGAGCAGTCTTTGAAATGAGTCTCCTTTTGAGTTCTTGAAAACTCTTCTCACATTCTTCGCTCCAACCGAATTTTGTATCTTTTCGAGTCAGCTGAGTTAATGGAGTAGCGATTCGAGAAAATCCTTCCACGAACCTCTGATAATAACCAGCTAAGCCCAAAAAGCTATGTACTTCGGTCACTGACTTAGGTTGCTCCCAGCTTTGAATTGCTTCAATCTTTGCCGGGTCAATAGATATTCTGTGATTTGATATCACGTGCCCAAGGAATGCTACTTCCTCAAGTCATAATTCATATTTCTTTAACTTGGCATATAACTTGTTTTCACGAAGCTTTTGGAGTATCAGCCTCAAGTGTTGCTCATGATCTTCGCGGCTTTCGGAGTAAATAAGGATGTCATCAATAAAGACGACCACAAAGTGATCCAAATATTCCTTGAATACTCGGTTCATCATATCCATGAAGGCAACAGGAGCATTAATCAATCCAAAAGACATGACTAGGAATTCGTAATGCCCGTACCGAGTTCTGAAAGCAGTCTTTGGAATGTCATCAATTTTAATCTTTAATTGATGATATTTGGAACGAAGATCGATCTTTAAAAAGAATTTGGCATCTTGCAACCGGTCAAACAGATCATCAATACGAGGTAACGGGTACCTATTTTTGATGGTGACATGATTCAACTCCTGATAATCAATACAAAGTTGCATACTTCCATCTTTCTTCTTCATGAATAGAACAAAAGCACCCCAAGAAGATGTACTAGGACGAATGAAACCGATGTCTAACAATTCCTGTAGTTGAGTTTTTAACTCCTGAAGTTCAATATGAGACATTCGATATGGGGCTTTAGAAATGGGTTTTGTACCGGATTCAAGGTAGATACAAAATTCAATTTCACGCTCTGGGGGTAGGCCAAGAAGTTCTTCAGGGAATACATCAGGAAATTTATTAACAATAGAAATATCATTCAAATCTGACGTATTTTTGTTTAAATCCGTGACATGTGCTAAGAAAGCTTGACATCCGTTTTTCAATAAACGAATAGCTTTATGGCTTGATATGATAGTGATTGACTTTAATGGTTTGGTTGCTTGAATTCGTATAATAGGTTGGTTAGGAATATGAAAGGTAACAACCTTACGAAAATAATCGATTTTAGCATGATGAGTAGTTAACCAATCAATCCCTAAAATCACATCAAATGCAAGTATTTTCAAAGAGATAAGATCGACAGGTAACGTGCGGTTACCGATTTGAATCAAACAAGACTTATAAGCAGTGGATGTAATGAAGGTTTCTCCTAACGGAGTTTCAACAGATAAATCAAAGTCTAATTTCTCCGAAGGTAAATTTAAACGTTGAGCGCAAGTAGGAGAAATAAAAGAATGGGTAGAACCGGTATCAAATAAGGTATAGACTTTGCTAGAGTTTATTATTAGCTTACCCGTGATCACCTCATTTGGATTCCTCGCTTTTTGGGAGGATACGACAAACGCTCTCCCTTGAACTACCGGTTTTGTCTTGTTTGGGACGTCCTTTGATGCCTCCATCCCAGCTGGACTTAACTTCGATGCACGACAAAATCGGGCTAGGTGACCTTTTCTTCCACAACTGTAACATGCTTTGGATTGCTGCGTATAGTTCAGACTGATATGTCCCTCCCCTCCGCATTTGAAACATACGATTGGATGTCGTTCCCCTTCCTTAACAACAGGTGCTGGTGATGATGTCTTTCCATCATTGTTGAATCTCATCTTCTTGAAATTTCCACTTCTATTATCTTGGCCATGATTTCCACCGAAGTGGTTACCATTTCTGGCATGTTGATTCCCTCCACGTTTGTTGTCACCACTTCGATGACTGCTACCATTGGTATTATCATTTTGCCGGCTGCTCTCTCTTGGTTGGGTTGACTCGTTATCACGCTCCAATAACTGAGCCCTATTTACAACATCTGAATACAAACACAGTTTGTGAGAAATTAGCTATTGACGTATCTCAGGTTTCAAACCTCTTAGAAACATCTGCGTCATTCTCTCCTCATTATCAACCAAGTGGAACGCAAACCGGGATAACTCGGCAAACTTAGCTTCGTATTGTGACACAATCATATTATTTTGCTCCAGCTTGATAAACTCTACCTCCTTCATGTGACGAATACTTTCGGGAAAGTACTTGTCATTGAACAGTTCTTGGAACTTCTCCCAAGACATCTTGATGCGGCAGGTTGAGTACGCTTTACAAATTCCCACCAGTAATCTTCCTCTCCTCGCAACATGAAGCTGGCAAAGGGAACCTTTTGCTCCTCGGAGCATCCCAAGACATCAAATATCTTGGTGATCTACTTTATCCACGTCTCTGCCTTAAGTGGTTTTGGCTCTCCAATAAACTCTAGTGGTTCCATGTGACGCCCTCAAAATCGGTATACATCACCTATTCTGAGTTGCCAAATACATGGTACAAAATTCAAATACAACTTAATTATACAACAGTCGTGTAAAATACGACTAAACATATGCTATGAGTTTTAATACAAATATTGTCATCTAGACAATATAAAAACTCAATGGGGTCCTCATTACATTTATTATCACACTATTTCATAGAATAGTAAGGACTACTAATGCTATTATCTGGATCATCACTCTGTTCCCCGACTAGTCCCTGCTACGTTCTCATTTCCTGAAGAGAAAAATAAAAGAAAAAGGGTAAGCTCAACTAGCCCAGTAAGAAATATTATAACTAAGATAATGCAGAATAAATTATCATTAGCCTTCAACAGTGTTAAACTGATAAAATATAACAAACATCAAGTTTAACTGCAGTGGAACAAGCAATCCATTAGAAGAGTCAAGTAGAGAATAAAATCTACTATCTTCTATGATTTAAAAGGTTTTTCATGACTTTTATCGCTGAGACTCAGCTTAATAAATAATTCACATCATTGAATCACCCATGTACTACAGCCAAGGATATTCTTTACTATCACGATCATAAATTATCCATGCACTATGGGCCAAGGATATTCGTGTATTCATTAATGGTCATGATCATGCCAACAACTATCCATCAATGCTCTACGGGCTAATGAGGACTTTTTCCCACATCATTTGTAACATTACGGTCATGATTACACCGAATAATTCTGGTCATAATCATACCAAGTCCATCTATGCACTACAGGCCACATATGACTTTCAACAAAATATAAACATGAGGATGATGACAATGATATAAGAATTCAATAAAACAAGTTCAAGAATTAATTTATCCAGGAACTAATAACGTCCAAATTATCAACATGATACTTCTTTGTAGAGTAAAATTCAAGAATGCTCAGAAGAATATTTTCATGAAAATATAATGGATGAAGCGCAAATATCAAGGATATTCCACTAATTTCATGGAGTATAGAAGTCAAAATTTTAATCAACTGAGTATAATAAAGAATGGAATAACAAAAGAAATCACCAGGCATGCGATAGACTGCACAGGTAGGTTATTCCAATAGAATAATAAATAACGGAACCAGGTCTAGCGTAAAACGCACAGACAGGGTATTCCAACAGAATAATAAAGACGAAAACAGGTCCGGCGTAAAACGCACAGACAAGATATTCCAACCGAATAATAAATAATGGAACCAGGTCATGCGTAAACGCACAGATAGGATGTTCCAACAGAATAATAAAGAATGGAATAACAGAAGAATTTCATCAAGTATAGGTACCCCACATATCTGAGTTATTCCAATGAGAATAATAAATAATGGAATAACAGAAGTTCTCTTCATGAATACAAAAGAAATAATACCCCTTACATTATAAAGAAGAGTACTCCGACGGTAGGGCGGTGATATACTTGAAGAAATTTGCACTACGCTCAAAGCTTTCCTAAACTCTAAAGAAATACGCTCAAGATTATAGAAGAGAATTTCTTTGAATTTTTGGTGTGATTTCAATTCTAACTAAGCATCCTATTTATAGGAGAATCGAAGGGGTACTGTTTAGAAATTAATCACGGACGAAACAGAAAGAAATTAGACGAATCACTCATGGATGAATTCATACGCCAAGTTATCAACTAAAAACAAAATTTTAATATATTTATATGTATAAAACACATGCTATACTAGACATCTTCCACCCGTAAATCAATTCCACCCAAATCCACTATCATATATATATATATATATATATATATATATATATATATATGTAATGATAATGATTGTACTCTCCACGTGAATATCAAATCCCCCCCCCCCCCCCATTTGACTAACACACACACACACACACACATATATATATATATAAATATATATATATATATAAATATATAATACTTATATATATATATATATAAAACAAAATTGAGATAACTTTCCACCGACAATTTTGAAAAATGGGTAAGTGGGGGTTTAAATAACACGCCAAACTTACAACAAATACTTTATAAAAACTCCTCAATATTTTTAACAACACTTATCATCATTATTATAATTCACAATATTAATCGACCAGGAAGTTCCCAGGAAAGAGGGGGCTTTCCAATAAGGATTTCTCCACCAAACCTCTCCTTGACAAAACTTCTAGACATCGTTAATATTGCAAATAATAATATTAATGTAAAGCCCCCAAATTCAGGTACTTGAAACCTGAATTCAGTGCTTCACGATACCATTTCTATGAGCGGAATAATACTAACAATAATAACAATAGTATAAATATTAAACTTAATTTACATATTTATCAAAGTCTAGCTCCCAAGTACGTAACCTTTAATCATTCCTTACAATACATGATAATAAATAAATAACAGTGTCTTAATAATATTAAAGTATCCCACAAGATAACATTGAAATCATTCAGCAACCTTTCCCTTTCCCTTGTTTCTAGCAGAGCCTTCAGATTGCTCGCACTTAGCTGAAAACAATTAAATTAAGCAACGATGAGCATTTGAGTGCCCAACAAATAATAACAATTATATATATAAATTTGAAAGAATTTAAATGTTTTCTTTATACTGCTCTTCTACAACAAATCAATAGTTGTGAAGTAATCTGAATCGATAATAATAACATAACAACCCTCTTTCACAATTTTGAAACTACGTACTGACTATAAATAGGGTTAAGGGGACATACTATGAACATTGTTTTTATTTTCGAAAAGGTTAAACAGAACTTCATCTGTAAACCGTCATAACTTACGGGCACGAGGGTGTACATCCCATGAACCTTGTATTGATCAACACTGCATGGAAGAACGATAGGATCATTCACTCTGTCCACCTTGGGCGCATAAAAGTTTTCCCGTGTAAGGGATGTTCATACTTGTCGGGGTTCCAAACCAAAGCAATTCGGTTGGATAATAATAAGGTTTTATCTTATTCAACAATAATCTATAATTCAACATATATATATATATATATATACGGGTAATTGACAAAGGTGTATCAACATGTGATTAAATGTAATGATTTTCCAAGTAGGGACACTTGTATAACCATTTATAGAAATTATCGAACATAATATATATCTGAATTACCATATACTAACATGTTGATAATCAACGAGCATATATAATATAGGGTTAATCATCTATACAATAATAATATAATTCTAAAACATTCTTACTCATGTCCATTGCATAAAAAAAATGCAAAGGTAGGATACTTGCCTGATGCGCTGATTACAATACGCAACTTAGTTTTACCTCTTATATCACGACCTATCATTAATCAGATCATTCGTTCGATTAGAACAACATACTATAACATATAGTACAGCATTTCGCAGTCAGCACATAACCTAATCACATTATCACACATGTTCAACAATTATCAGATCACAAACAAACATTAATACAAATCAAAATATCTAAGTCTCAGATCAATTTCGAAATATATCGATTGTACCAAATGAAACTTTTATAGGGTAGTTATCGAGTTTAAAACTCTCTCATGCAGTTCAATACTATCCTGGATATTTTAAATACTAGTCATATTATTCTTAAATGACTTATAATAATTTCTAATTAATTATTATAATTTATCTTGATTTTTCAAACTTTAGAATCATTAGTAATTGATTTAAATATTAGATAATTCTATTATTATTAATATTAAAATAATATTAAAATATTATTGCAACCATTGCTAAAATATCAATATTTTAAAGTATTAATATTACCCTTAAATAATTTTTAAAACATTTAAAATCATTTTTAAACAATTACCATTAATACTAATATATTAAGGTATTATTCACTGAAATATTAAAAGTCATTTATAATTACTTAAAATATTTTTAAAACATTTATATCCTTTTTAAATGATTTTTAAATCAATAAAACCATTTTAAAACTATTTATTTAATTTTATTATTAAATAAATCTAATATCATAAATATTAAATAATTAATGAAATTTATCTCAAAATATTAAAAGTTATGTTTTATAACTTAGAATATCTTTAAACTCTTTATTTTCACTTAAAATGATTTTTATAATATTAAAATCATTTTTAAACTAATTTATTTAATATAATAATTAAATAAATATAATATCGATAATATTAAGTAATTAATGAAATTTACTTTAAAATATTGAAAGTTACATTTTATAACTTCAAATATTATTAAATACCTTATTATCATTTAAAATAATTTTTAATATATTAAAATCATTTTTAGTTAATTTATTTAGTGCATTTATCAAATAAATAATATTCAAATAATTACTAATATTTATGGAAAATATGCCAAATTATTAAAAGTTAATGTTTATGACTTAAAATAATTTTTAAAAGTGATTTTATAATTTTTGAATTTATTTACTATTTTAAAATGATTTTTAGAATTTATTTCTATTTTTAAATCATTTTTCTGAAATTAGAAAATAAAATAATAGAAGGCGCTATAGGCTATAACGACAAAATCTGTCAGCATTTTAGGTGTTCTTGAGCTCAAGAACACCGACAAGGCGCTTAACGAGTAATACGTTTGACCAAGTTTAATCAATTGTGCGTAGTGTTTCTAGACTTGTTTTGGTCGATCGTGTAGTACTAATACAAGACTACAAGATCCAACAACAAACAAAATCATATCATGCATAACAAAGGAGATCTATGGGCCTAAAATAGCGTTGAAGTCGTTTCTTCATTTCAGGTTGCCCGAAATGAAGAACGATTTGAAAAACACTTTGAGCTTCCACTACGTATTTTGCATGTGTTGTTTTTGTGATCTAAAAGTTTCATCTTGCAGACAATATGTGAGACTACAAATTAATTACAAAACATAAGCAAAACATCAACAGAATATCAAGATCTCGACCGGTCAAACCTTATCAGAATCCACGCTTATGAACTTTCTGGGTTGCCTAGAAAGTTCATCTGTGAACGTTTTGCTTGGTTTGACCAATCCCCAATTCCAGTATGTTTGTGATATAAGAGATCTAAAAGCTTTAATATGTTGTATATCTATCATACTATACCCTTAATACAACAAATAACACAAATATATAACAGATTACAAAATCCAAAGCGTCAAAAGTCTTGTCAGACCATTTCTGGGCAAGATCTGGGTTACCCGGATTTTGTCCAGTCATGGATGGTCAACGACTTTTGACTAACAATATCTTGCAACCTGTTTAAGATATGAACTTGATTCTTGTTCCCCATCAAAGACCACATACCAGACTACATATAACCACTTAAAAACAACAAAAATCATAAACGACCACAGTATATTTTTTTTTCCAGATTTTGTAAAATGCTAGATCTGAGCCTATAGATGTTATGGATCTAACATCTATCAACCCAGATCACTTAATTAGACTCCATACAACATATTTAACATAACAAACTTAACATTTAACAACAGATCAAGATCAGATTATGGCTAGGGTTTTATACCTTTAAATGAACAAGATCTGATTTCTTGGGTACTGATTAATGATATGTGTTAGTGGGGCTCGGATATATGACTGATATGCTACCAAATATCGTTGGTTTAAGAGAGAGAAAGTCTAGGTTGAGAGTTGATACAAAATGAGCTAGCAAATGACTTAGTTTCTCTCTCTAATCTATTTATAGAAGTCTAGCAAATGAATGTGGAATTTAGCTATTATCCCCCATATTTGTGTTTTCCATTAGACAAAACTCCTTATCTTGATCTTAAGTATGCTTAGTGAGATTTTCCACCAATGAGGTGTGGACAACATTGTACTTTGTGTAAGAAAGTAAGTTCATTAGCTATTTAAGGAAACTTGATTAGCCTAATTTGTTGCCTTAAAAGGCCATTTGTGGCCAGCCATATATATCCCACTAATTCCTTTATTTAGCTTTTATTTTAATGCATAAATTAGATAAATTAAAGGTCTAAAATACCCTTAATTATGTGGGCTAAGTTTGGGCTTGAATTTGATTTCTTTTGGGCTCCTCACATAATTGTTTTGGGCCATGTAATAATCATAGTCTAACAATTTTAATATATGTTATCCAAATTGTTTATTTAGGGTTTAAAATAAAATATAATTAGTTTGCAAAACTTATAATTAGGGTTTTCTTAATTTGATTAGGGTTCTAATCATACATGAACATTAGGGTTTATTATATAATAATTATAATTATCCTTGCTAATTTAGCAATTAGGGTTTATAATTTTGGTAATTAGGGTTATCAAATCACAATTAGGGTTTATACTTAATAATTAGGATTTCAAGAACTTAATATATAAATGTTAATTAGGGTTAACCTAGTTAATCGCAAAATCATACAACACAGTTATATAATAGACGTAAACTCACAATTGAGTTTCAAATTAGGGTTTCCCACAGTAAACTAGGATTTGACATAATACACCATAACTGACCAATCATTGTCAATCCATATACATACAATATATAATTATACCACTGAAAAATCAAAGTATAAACGATATTATATTATTGTTCTCATTCCTTGATCAAAATCCAAAATTAGGGCTTGGATTCCATATTTGAGTTATCTGTCATACCTAACATTATTTAATTAAGTTAAAATAATTAACTTAATAATCTATACAAAGATTCATATAATAAAATAATTATTATAATAATTTAAAAATCATTTCATATATTATATAAATAATATATGATTATATTTTCATGAAAAATAATTAATAAAACATTTCTACTATAAAATTAATTATGATAAGAATATAATTTATAATGATCAATAATTCTAAAATAAAATTATTTGTAATTATTCATATTTTTATTTATCACATAAATACATATACACATTATCTTGGCACATATCCCCCATATTTATTTTTAAAAAAAAAAATTTATACGCAAAATTTCTAATTTTTTTGTATATAAAATATCGGGTTGTTACATTCACCCTCCCTTATAAAGATTCCGTCCCTGGAATCATCGTTTTAAAACCTACACATACAAGTGTACGTAGTATATACAATCATTACAAGTAGATCTTGATCATAAATGATCGTACTGATCTTTAACCTATTCACGTTAAGCTTGTCATCGGATTAAACGGAAATTTGATTTCTAAAAGAACTCAAATTCCTTCTTCAAAATTTCTTTATAAAATAGTTTACTATATATATGAAAATCGTGCATAAGAAAATAAAAGTTATACGAATAATACCTGGAATTGCACCACTAGCTGCTATGGTATCCTGGACCGTCATGTTGTAGACCCTTCTTTGTTGATTTCTGGCCGACTTCATTGGATGACGTTGGTCCCGTGATTTCAGAGTTCCACCGCCATTGCCAAGATTCACACTTCCGCCTCGATCCTCTCTCTTGAACAATCCTTCACCTTGTGCTCGGTCAATCCACACGTAAAACACCCACTGTTCATCCTAGGATTGGGGGTTGAGAGATATGGCCCTCCGCCGCACGCAGACTTCTAGCACACGAACTTCCCCTTCAAACAGTCCCCAGAGTGGTTCTTTCCACAGTTCCCACACTGCACAGCTTGCTTCTTAACTCCTTCATGTTGTACCTGCACACTCCCAAAATTGCTTCCCTTCCTTTTGCTACTACCACCGCTACTCCCACTATTAACTTCGACCTTCCTAGTTCCTTCGACCTTACTCTTGTTCTTTCTCTCCTTGTTGTAGAGGCTTATGGCCTCACTCCCCTCCTCAGCTATAATAGTTTTCTCCATGAGTGCTGCAAATGTAGGAATCTGCAACACCGCCACCTTATTATAGAGCCAGGGTTTTAATCCCAGCTCAAACCTTCTAGCTTTCCTAGCCTCCGTATCAACTTAATGCGGAGAAAACCTAGCCAACTCATTAAATTTTGCGGCGTATTCGGGCACCGTCATATTCTCCTACTTCAACTCTAAAAATTTTACCTCCATCCTAGCCTGCATACTAAATGAAAAATAGTTTTCGAAGAACAGTGTCTTAAACCTATCCCAAGTAACAACACCCTCTCATGTCCTCGCCTGATTCGCTTCCCACCAAAAATTTGCCTCACCCTTCATCATGTAGGTGGCAAAAGCGGTCTTTTTCCCCTCAGCTATCCTAGCTACCACGAATGCTTTTTCAATATCTTTAATCCAAGTCTGGGCTTCAAAAGGGTCAGTTGTCCCTTTGAATTCGGGCGATCCCACAGCCTTGAAATCTTTAAAGTTAGCTATTTGGTTGTCCGGATGGTTCCCTGCGACTGGAATTCCTTGCTGCATAGCTTGTGCTACCATATTTACAATGTGCTGCATCGGGTCTGCTTGTTGTTGTCCCTCAACGTTATTAACAGACTCTTCTGCCCTTTTATTTCGAGTTTGACGTCTTGGCGACATTATCTGGTTAAGTAAAACCATATATTATTCTTTACATTCTAAATCTTATCATATAAGTTTAGTATATTAACTCATTTCATTACTCAAACTTAGATTCATATTCATTTAGCGAATACTTTACATAGCATAGCATATACTGCTTTACACATCATTCATCCCTTTGTGACTACAAAAGTCAAGATTTACAGCCTTAACTAATACCAAAAGTTGGGAACATTTCATTACACAAACTTACTTAACATTAAACAAACCTACACAACAGAACCTATACTACCTATTCACTGCGTCTTTTTCTTGGACAACCTCTCGCCTGATGACCTTCTATCCCACAGATAAAACAAGCTCCTGATTTATAGTCGGGACAATACAGAGTGGTATGTCCCTCATAGCCACAAAGGTAACACATTCTTTTCCCTTTCTTCTTATTGGATTTTCCTAAGTCATGGTCTTCTATCTTTCTTTTCCCCTTCTTGCTCAGAGCTGCACACGATGTGTTGCTTGTGGCTCCTATCTGATCTATTTAGATTTTAAGCTTATCTTGTTCTTCCATTGTTTCTATTAACGACTGTCGCAGTTGACTATTTAACAGCTTTTCTATTTCCCACAGCTTTTCCAAAGAAGAAACCTTGTTCCTCAGATCCTGCACCTTTGTTGATACTTGTTCAGCTTCAACTTTAGTGTCCGAATCACTATCTGTCAGCTCCACCATCTCCGGATCTGGTACTACATTTTCTACAATAACCACTTCGTCTAAGTTGTTTTCATTGTGAGCCTCTATTTCAGCTATTGGCTTCGATATTAACTCGGGGGTATGGATTTGATCCTCCTTCATGCTATAAGCATATAACAAGCCTTTTCCACCAGACATCTACACACATAAATTATCCTGATAAGCATATAGTATATACACACATCAAATAATAATTTTATATAAGTTATCTTTTATTTTGTTTGACGATGAATTTAGTCAATTCATCTCTTTATAAACTCCATATGAGTTATTTATATTTTCAATGTTTTCCTCTATTCTAAGGTTATAGCCTAAGGTTTATCCCACCTAAGGTTTCTAACCCTAAGCTTTGATACCAACCTGTAAAGCCCCCAAATCCAGGTACTTGAAACCCGAATTCAGTGCTTCACGATACCATTTCTATGAGCAGAATAATACTAACAATAGTATAAATATTAAACTTAATTTACATATTTATCAAAGTCTAGCTCCCAAGTACGTAACCTTTAATCATTCCTTACAATACATGATAATAAATAAATAACATTGTCTTAATAATATTAAACTATCCCACAAGATAACATTGAAATCATTCAGCAACCTTTCCCTTTCCCTTGTTTCTAGCAGAGCCTTCAGATTGCTCGCACTTAGCTGAAAACATTTAAATTAAGCAACGATGAGCATTTGAGTGCCCAACAAGTAATAACAATTATATATATAAGCTGAAAGAATTTAAATGTTTTCTTTATACTACTCTTCTACAACAAATCAATAGTTGTGAAGTAATCTGAATCGATAATAATAACATAACAACCCTCTTTCACAATTTTAAAACTACGTACTGACTATAAATAGGGTTAATGGGACATACTATGAACATTGTTTTCATTTTCGAAAAAGTTAAACAAAACTTCATCTGTAAACCGTTATAACTTACGGGCACGAGGGTGTACATCCCATGGACCCTGTATTGATCAACACTGCATACAAGAACGATAGGATCGTTCACTCTGTTCGCCTTGGGCACATAAAAGTTTTCCCGTATAAGGAATGTTCATACTTGTCGGGGTTCCAAACCAAAGCAATTCGGTTGGATAATAATAAGGTTTTATCTTGTTCAACAATAATCTATAATTCAATATATATATATATATATGGGTAATTGACAAAGGTGTATCAACATGTGATTAAATACAATGATTATCCAAGTGGGGACACTTGTATAACCATTTATAGAAATTATCGAACATAATATATATCTGAATTACCATATACTAACATGTTGATAATCAACTAGCGTATATAATATAGGGTTAATCATATGTACAATAATAATATAATTCTAAAACATTCTTACTCATGTCCATTGCATAAAGAAAATGCAAAGGTAGGATACTTGCCTGATATGCTGCTTATAATACGCAACTTAGTTTTACCTCTTATATCACGACCTATCATTAATCAGATCATTCGTTCGATTAGAACAACATACTATAACATATAGTACCGCATTTCGTAGTCAGCACATAACCTAATCACATTATCACACATGTTCAACAGTCATTGCATCACAAACAAACATTAATACAGTCAAAATATCTAAGTCTAGATCAATTTCTGAAATATATCGGTGTACCGACAACTTTATCGGGTAATTATCTAGTTTAAAACTCTCTCATGCAGTTCAATACTATCCTGGATATTTTAAATACCAGTCATATTATTCTTAAATGACTTATAATAATTTCTAATTAATTATTATAATTTATCTTTATTTTTCAAACTTTAGAATCATTATTAAATGATTTAAATATTAGATAATTCTATTATCATTAATATTAAAATATTATCGCAACCATTGCCAAAATATCAAAGTTATTTATAATAACTCAAAATATTTTTAAATTATTAATATTACCCTTAAATGATTTTTAAAACATTTAAAATCATTTTTAAACAATTACCATTAATATTAATATATTAAGGTATTATTCACTAAAATATTAAAAATCATTTATAATTACTTAAAATATTTTTAAACCATTTATATCCTTTTAAATGATTTTTAAATCAATAAAACCATTTTAAAACTATTTATTTAATTTTATTATTAAATAAATCTAATATCATTAATATTAAATAATTAATGAAATTTATCTCAAAATATTAAAAGTTATGTTTTATAACTTAGAATATCTTTTAAACTCTTTATTTTCATTTAAAATAATTTTTATAATATTAAAATCATGTTTACACTAATGTATTTAATATAATTATTAAATAAATCTAATATTAGGTACTTAATGAAATTTACTTTAAAATATTGAAAGTTACATTTTACAACTTCAAATATTATTAAATACCTTATTATCATTTAAAATGATTTTTAATATAATAAAATCATTTTTAGTTAATTTATTTAGTGCATTTATCAAATAAATAATATTCAAATAATTACTAATATTTATGGAAAATATTCCAAATTATTAAAAGCTAATGTTTATGACTTCAAATAATTTTTAAAATTGATTTTTTAATTTTCGGAATTTATTTACTATTTTTAAATGATTTTTAGAATTTATTTCTATTTTTAAATCATTTTCCGGAAATTAGAAAATAAAAATAATAGGAACCGTCGCTATAGGCTATAGCGACAAAATCTGTCGTCCTTAGGTGTTCTTGAGCTCAAGAACACTAACAAGGCAGTTAACGAGGGGGTACGTTTGACCAAGTTTAATTCGGTGTGCATAGTGTTTCTAGACTTGTTTTTGGTCAGATCGTGTAGTACTAATACAAGACTACAAGATCCAACAACAAACAAAATCATATCATGCATAACAAAGGAGATCTATGGGCCTAAAATAGCTGTCAGAGGCTGTTCTTCATTTCTCGGTTGCCCAGAAATGAAGAACAGTTTGAGTAATGCACTTTTGAGCTTCCACTACATATTTTACATGTGTTGTTTTTGTGATCTAAAAGTTTCATCTTGTAGATAATATTTGAGACTATGGATTAATTACAAAACATAAGCAAAACATCAATAGAATATCAAGATCTTGACCGGTCAAACCTTGTCAGAATACACACTTATGAACATTCTGGGTTGCCCAAAAAGTTCATCCGTGAACGTTTTGCTTGGTTTGACCAATCCTCAATTCCACTATGTTTGTGATATAAGAGATCTAAAAGCTTTAATATGTTGTATATCTATCATACTGTACCCTTAATACAACAAATAACACAAATATATAACAGATTACAAGATCCAAAGCGTGAAAAGTTCATTAGCTATTTAAGGAAACTTGATTAGCCTAATTTGTTGCCTTAAAAGGCCATTTGTGGCCAGCCATATATATCCCACTAATTCCTTTATTTAGCTTTTATTCTAATGCATAAATTAGATAAATCAAAGGTCTAAAATACCCTTAATTATGTGGGCTAAGTTTGGGCTTGAATTTGATTTCTTTTGGGCTCCTCCCATAATTGTTTTGGGCCATGTAATAATCATAGTCTAACAATTTTAATATATGTTACCCAAATTGTTTATTTAGGGTTTAAAATAAAATACAATTAGTTTGCAAAACTTATAATTAGGTTTTTCTTAATTTGATTAGGGTTCTAATCATACATGAACATTAGGGTTTATTATATAATAATTATAATTATCCTTGCTAATTTAGCAATTAGGGTTTATAATTTTGGTAATTAGGGTTATCAAATCACAATTAGGGTTTATACTTAATAATTAGGATTTCAAGAACTTAATATATAAATGTTAATTAGGGTTAACCTAGTTAATCGCAAAATCATACAACACAGTTATATAATAGACTTAAACTCACAATTGAGTTTCAAATTAGGGTTTCCCACAGTAAACTAGGATTTGACATAATACACCATAACTGACCAATCATTGTCAATCCATATACATACAGTATATAATTATACCACTAAAAAATCAAAGTATAAACGATATTATATTATTGTTCTTATTCCTTGATCAAAATCTAAAATTAGGGTTTGGATTCCATATTTGACTTATCTGTCATACCTAACATTATTTAATTAAGTTAAAATAAGTAACTTAATAATTTGTACAAAGATTCATATAATAAAATAATTATTATAATAATTTAAAATCATTTCATATATTATATAAATAATATATGATTATATTTTCATGGAAAATAATTAATAAAACATTTCTACTATAAAATTAATTATGATAAGTGTAACGCCCCCAAAATAGGTATACAACACCCATTCTCAATCGCCAAATACATGAATACGAAACAACTATAACTTTATTAATACAATTATTATAAAAAAATATACGACAAAACTTAAACTGTGAGTTTAAATACAAATATTGTCATCTAGACAATATCCACACTCAAATAAGTCCTCATTACAATTATTGATACACTATTTTACATAATAGTAAGGACTACTAAAACAACCGTCTTGAACCATTACTCCATACCCTGACTAGTTTTCGCTATATTCTCGTCTCCTGAGAAGAAAATGGAACAAAAAGGAAAAGGGTGAGCTCAACTAGCCCAGTAAAGAATATTATGACTAAGATAATGTACAGAAAATTATCCTTAGTCTTCAACAGGAAAAAATCTAATAGAATACAATAGACAACAAGTTTTTAGATTAACAACTGCAGCAGAAACAACAATTCATTAGAAGAGTTAAGTAGATAATGGAATCTACTATCATCTATGAATTTAAAAGTTCATCATCGATATTTTATCCCTGTAACATCAATCAATATACATCTTGAATCAAATATTCATCTTTGCACTACAGGCCAAAGATATTCATCAACTGGTTATGTTCATCTAAACACCTGTTCATCTTTGCACTACGGACCAAAGATATTCATCAGAAAATCATTCATCTTTGCACTACAGGCCAAAGATATTCAGTTATATCATCATTTAGGACTGATGATGATGAAAAGTATTTTAAAGAAAACGAATCCAGTGAAACAAAAGAACAAATATTAAAGATTCGTACTTTACACAATCCAAGTTCAAAAATACTTCATAAATAATCAGAGTGGAGTAAAATTCAAGAATGAAGACCAAAACATAGATCCAATCAAAGATAGGAATCATAACAGAAAATCTTGGACACAGAAAAGAAAATTTAATTTTTCTGTGACTAGTGTCGTATTCGTGAATAGTGTCGTATACGTGAATAGTGTCGTATACATGAATAGTAACTCCAACACCAAAAGATAGAAATTCCACAAGAAAATCATCATGCTTCGTGAATAGTAACTCGTGAATCGTAACTCATGAATAGTAACTCATGAATAGTAACCCCGACATGAAAAGTTCCAAATTTGATAAAAAATTTCAGACCAATATTTCGGCATAATGATATTGAAGAAATAATATCATTGACGAAAAAAATAACATCCCTTACCTCTAAAATACAGTACTTCTGACTTGAATACTGGATATAGTGCCGAAGGGAACTTGCACCGTATAACAACACTCAAAGTTTTAAAATACTCACAAAAAGACGCTCAATATATCGAGAGAGAAAGAGAGAGAAAACTTCAGTTTCTGGTGTGATTTTTAATTCTAACCTAAGCACCCTATTTATAGGAAAATGCTTAGAACACCAAATCAGAAAATTTAATAAAATAATAATATAATTAACAAAATTCAAGCACACCTTTGAAATCTGATTTCAGCTCATTTAAATCGCATGTGAGGCCAACTTAATTGCAAAAAACGTTTTTCTTTAAAAAATAATTAAAACTTCCAAAAAACAATTATTCTGGAACTTTGGAACTTTAATAATTCATAATAAATAACCCTTTTATTAGAAAAATTCGAACCTCATACCCTTTCCATAGGAAATTTCATTGTCTACAACTTTGCAAAAGAAAATGTTTCCAAATTCCAAACAGAAATTGATCGAAATCCACAAACGGACGATTTTACAGGCTATAATCAAATTTCAGTCAAGAAACGGGGTCCACCGACACACAATACATGTGTTAATCATTTAATGCAACAAAAATACTCTTTCTCCTCATATACTCATATATCCCACATTCATTGTAAAAATATCATCATTATTATATTATAATAATATAATAAAATATTATTTTATTAGAAAAAATAAAATATCAATTTTAACAATTGTCACTTTAAAAATTTTCTCCATCTATATCCACATAAAATCAATATTTTCCTCATCATATAAATCAATAATTAATTATTCATAAATAATATTACGTAATCACAAATCGACAACGGTGCATTCACAGGAAAGAGTGGCTTTCAATAAGGATTTTCTCCTTATTTGGCGGCGTAATTAGGTGACCAAACCTCTCCTTAGATGTAACTTTCTAGACATTGCCAATAATGTTATCTAATAATATTATTCAGGATAATATAAATTATTGCTCAGATAATGGAAAAATCTTGTGTAGTGACAATTATTGAAACAACAAAGTAATATAAAATATCAACGCAAGCAATTATTGAATCAATAAAATAAAATATTTGAGCAGTAATTATCGTAACAATTATTGAGTAGTGCCTTTTACGTAAGAATCAATAATTGGTGCAATACCGTGCGCGCCATCGCGCAACAACGCCAGACATCGTGTTTTAACCACCGGGTATTCCAACAGTATTTAACGGTAACAACTACGTCATTATTTATAAACAACTTATACTTGTCGTTTTCTTCATCCAATCACTTTTCGTTATGGGGCCCACACAAGGTCGCGCTGTCGTACGAATATTCCCCTATAGTAAGAATATTCCACGACCAAATGAATATTCTCCGACAACAATTTATATTTTATAATCACTTGCTTATTTGAAATATTTGCGCATTTTACCCATAACTAACCACATTTAATCAAATCAACCCCTTACTATTTCAAAATAATAATTAGAGAAAATTAAATCTTTATTTATAAAAAGTTGGGGTCTTACAATAAGAATATAATTTATAATAATCAATAATTCTAAAATAAAATTATTTGTAATTATTCATATTTTTATTTATCACATAAATACATATACACATTATCTCGCACATATCCCCATATTTATTTATTTTTTTTTAAAATTATACATAAAATTTCTAATTTATTTGTATAGAAAATATCGGGTTGTTATAATTAATAACTTTGTCATCTCAATTATTGATTATAAAATATTGACAATAATTGAATCAAATAAAGTGAGATACTATCGCAAAGAATTATTGTAACAATAATTAAACAAAACCGAAAGTGACTTCTCACGTAAGCATCAATAATTAATACCGTAAGTAACTCTTTGTGCAACTACTGGCAGACATCTTGCATTTTTAACACCGGGTGTTTCAACAGTTAACAGTAAAACTTCCTGCCGTTATTTTTTATAAAGTATTTTTGTCGTTTTTCAATCAATCCGATAATTACATTGTGGGGTCCACCAATAATTATGCCATTGTACGAATATTCCTGTTAAAGCGAATATTCCCCACCAATCGAATATTATATAACAACTTCACACTTTGCAAAATTTATAAATATTACCCACAACTATAACATTATATCAAATTCATTCCATAATATTCAAAAATGATATTTATAGAAAATTCATCTTTATTCATAAAAGTTGGGGTCTTACAACCTCCCCTTCTTATGAAATTTCGCCCTCGAAATTAGGGTACGTATCGGGTATGTCGAAGAGGTAAGGATACCTTGATTTCATTTCAGATTCTAACTCCCAAATCATTTCCTCAACATCGTGGTTTCTCCACAAAACTTTGACTTGAGGTATAACCTTGGAGCGTAGAATATGTTCCTTCTTGTCCAAGATTTGAACAAGAACCTCTTCATACATCAAATCTTTCGCTATTTCGTCTGGTTCTAACTCAATAATGTGGTTCGGGTCTTCCAAATATTTACGTAACATGGATATGTGAAAAACGTTATGAACACGAGACATACTTGGTTGTAAAACAAGTCTATAGGCTACAGTCCCTACTCGATCGAGGATTAAAAATGGGCCAATGAATCGAGGATTAAGCTTTCCTCTCTTTCCAAATCTCGTAACTCCTTTCCATGGAGCAACATGTAACAACACATGATCTCCAATATCGAATTCCACGTCCTTTCGATGAAGATCAGCATAACTCTTTTGTCGGTCTTGTGAGGTTTTTATATGTTGTCGGGTCATTTGAATCTTTTCCGTAGTCATACACGCATTCAACTCCGGGCCCTAACAACGTTGCTTCACCCACCTCATTCAAAGACATCTTTTGAGAAGCGACACTTTCTTCCATACAACGCTTCGAATGGAGCCATGCCAATGCTTACTTGATAACTATTGTTGTAGGAAAACTCCACCAATGGTAAGAACTTATCCCAACTCCCCTTGAAGTCAAGGACATAGAGTCTTAATAAATCTTCAAGAGTTTGAATAGTCCTCTCCGACTGCCCGTCCGTCTGAGGATGATATGCCGAGCTAAAATATAAATCTATGAACATAGCTTTCTGCAAACTAACCCAAAATCGTGAAGTGAATTTTGGGTCTCGATCAGAAACTATGGATACTGGCATACCATGCAGTCTTACAATCTCATTTATGTACATACGAGCAAGACGTTCAAATTTATAAGTTTCTCGTATCGGTAAAAAATGAGCAGACTTGGTCAATCTATCAACAATGACCCAAATCGCATCTATACCTTGAGAAACCTTAGGAAGACCGGTAATGAAATGCATAGTAATGTGCTCCTACTTCCATTCTGGAATTTCAAGTGGTTGCAATGGACCTTTTGGTACTTGATGCTCCGCTTTAACTCGTTGACAAGTTAGACACCTTGAGATAAATGGCGCTATCTCTCTCTTCATATTGCTCCACCAAAATGTATGACGAATATCATGATACATTTTGGTACTCCCAGGATGGATTGTAAACGGTGTGTTGTGAGCCTCCATCATGATTTTATACTTTAAATCAGGGTCGTTAGGAACACAAAGTCTGGAGTTGACTCAAAGTATTCCTTCTTCATCGATTCTTGCTTCCGGCATAGCACCTTCTTGCACTTTCTTCCTCATAACGCATCACCTCGTGTCTATAGCTTGAGCGACTTTAACTTTATCAATTAAAGTCGGTTCTACTCGTATATTCGCCATCATCACATGGGTCCCTGGAGTCTTTAACTCTATCTCCATCCTTTGCAAGTCACACAAAATGGGCCTTTGCGTTGACAATATCGCACTCGTTCCCACATATAATCTTCTACTCAATGCGTCAGCTACCATGTTCGCTTTTCCAGGATGGTATTGGATGGTATGATCATAATCTTTCAAAAGTTCAAGCCAACGTCATTGTCACATGTTGAGTTCCTTTTGAGTGAAGAAATATTTGATGCTTTTATGATCCGTAAAGATATCCACTTTCTCCCCATACAAATAATGCCTCCATATCTTTAGTGCAAAAACGACTGCTGCCAACTCTAGATCATAAGTAGGATAATTCCTCTCATATTCTTTGAGTTGTCGTGAGGCATATGTAACAACCCCAAAATAGGTCCATTCCATCCAACCCATTCTGAGTCGCCAAATACATGGTACAGAAAACAACTACAACTTTATTACAACAATTGTCGTGCAAAATACAACAACACATATACTGTGAGTTTGAATACAATTAAATATATACCAACTGTAACTCTGGACACCAACTTTGGATAGCACGTCACAATGACACCTTACATAAAGGTATAGTCAAAAACTATTTTAGAAATTAGAATATTTGGGAAATGCTCAAGGAAACCTTCGTACATGGGAGGCCATGCTTCTAGGTTATGATAGATATCATATGGCCACAGAATTATCCTTGGTTGACCCAATAGACCCCAAAGAAAAACGAGAAGATTGCTATCATATTCTTCCCAATGGTGAGTCTTCTCTTGACATATCATTATCTCCACTGTCTCTAATTGGGTATTATACTCCCAATAAACACCAAGATTATATAGGTAGTACTGGTAAATATACTCAGCAAGTAGATGAGTACAACCCTGTTTTATGATGACACGAGGTTGTATGTCATTAGACATCTTGTATGATAGTGGAAAAACACCCTTCCAAGTTAAATTCACCTCACCCTCAACATCTATAGACCACCATTCTATTCCCTCGCTATCCCCCGCTCGACCCAGCTACACTTTTATTACCTGAAAGGAATTGTGAAGCAAAAGGGTGAGCACAACTAGCTCAGTAAAGAATATCATGACTAAAGATAAATAAATTATCAATAGCCTTCAACGGTAATAAATCAGAGATTTAGAACATATGGTAGATGATAAAACTTTTCAACCATAGTTGCAGCGGAACGAGCAATCCATTAGAAGAGTCAAATAGACTATAAAGTCTATTATCTTCTCCACGTTAAAAGTTCACCAACAATGTTTTATCCCTGTAACATCAATCAACAATTCCTGTCCACAATCACATGTATAACTCATAATCGTAATTGTTGTTCTAAATTCCTTTTCTCATCCAGGACAAAGATAATTTTCATCACCTGAAACATCAAAGATCATGGTTATACCAAATCAAAGTCCATGTTCATAATCATACTAATAAATTCATCTTTGCACTACGGGCCAAAGATATTCATCAACAAGTCATCTTTGCACTACAGGCCAAAGATATTCATCAGTTGGTCATGTTCATCTAAACACATGTTCATCTTTGCACTATGGCTGTAAGACCCCAGCTTTTGTAAATAAAGATGAATTTTTCTATAAATATTATTTTTGAATATTATGGAATAAATTTGATATAATGTTATAGTTGTGGGTAATATTTATAAATTTTGCAAAGTATGCAAGTTGTTATAAAATATTCGTTTGGTGGGAATATTCTTTTGTTAGGGAATATTAGATACAACGGCTCAATCATTGGTGGACCCTATTAATGTAATTATTGTCGGATCGAGAAAACGACAAAAATATTTTATAAAAATAACGGCGGAGGTGTTACCGTTAAAACCATTGAACTACCGGTGGTAAAAAATACGATGTCTGGCGTGGTTGCATGTAGCATGCGGTATTGATTATTGATGCTTACGTGAGAAGTCACTCACTATGCTCAATTATTACTACTGAGAATTCTTTGCATCATATCTCTTATATTATTGATTCAATTATTGTCAAGATTATCATACGTATAATATGTTATAGTATTAAATCAATAATTGAGGCGACAAGTTATAAATGATTAATAATTGTTGAAAGATTAAATATGTGTTGATGAAAAAAAAATGATTTGTGGTAAGTTTGATTATTTTATGGGGGCTCATATGTCATCATCTAAGAGTCTCTTCGTCAATAGTATTTACCTTCGTCAATAGTAATTACCTTCGTCAATAGTAATTACCTTGTGAATAGTATTTACCTTCGTCAATAGTAATTACCCTTGTGAATAGTATTTACCTTCGTCAATAGTATTTACCTTCGTTAATAGTAATTAACTTTACCAGACGTCGAACCACTTGTCGTTTCACATTACTGAGCGCCGAACCACTTGTCGTTTCACATTCTGAGCGTCAAACCACTTTTCTTTTCACATCATTAGTCGTCAAGCCACTTGCCTTTTTCACGGCAAGCGGTGCTAAGCTAGAAATCTTCTATAAATAGAGGCCTAGGGCTTCATTGTTTTTCACGAATTCATTCAAGCTATAGAGAGAGAAAGTATAGAGAAAATAAGAGAAGGAAGAAGAGTATTTTGTTACTACTCGCTGCGTATTCAATCTCCTACCAAAAGTAAGGGGTGTTATTCTTTCTTATTCATGAAGAGAAGCTGTTGTTATTCCATTGCTTATTATTACATTGGAATAACTTGATGTATCTGTGATTTACCTATACTTGGTGACATTCTTCTATTATTACATTTGGAACATCACATCTCGTGTTTTACACAGGACTCGGTTAAAATCTTTATTATTATTACATTGGAACATCACATCGTGTGTTTTACAGGACTGGTTAAATCTTTTATTATTATTCATTGGAACATCCTCGCATATGTGTTTTACACAGGACTGGTTCCGTCTTTTTATTATTACATTGGAACATCACATCATGTGTTTTACGCCGGACTGGTTCCATTCTTTATTATTCTCATTGGAACATCCATGCATGCGTTTTACTTGGGACTGGTTCCGTTATTTATTATTCTGTTGGAATAACTTTTGCTTTTCTGATCTATCGCATGCATGGTGATTTCTTTTGTTATTCTATTCTTTATTATACCCGGTTGGTTAAAACTTTGACTTCTATACTCCATGAAATTAGTGGAATATCCTTGATATTTGCGTTTCATCCAAAGATATCTTTTCATGGAAATATTCTTTCGATCATTCTTGAATTTTACTCTACAAAACGAAGATCATGTTGATAATTTGGACGTTAATAATTCCCGGATAAAATAATTCTTGAACTTGTTTTATTGAATTCTTATATCATTGTCATCATCCTCATGTTTTTATTATGTTGAAAGTCATACGTGGCTGAAAGTGCATAGATGGACTTGGTATGATTATGACGAGAGACTATTGATTGTAATCATGGTAGTAATGTTACAAATGAAGTGATAAAAATCCTCGATTGGGGCCGTGGTGCATTGGTGGATGATTGTTGGCATGATCATGACCATTAATGAATACACAAATATTCTTGGCCCGTAGTGCATGAATAATTGTGGTCGTGATACTAAAGAATATCCTTGGCCAGTAGTAGTGCGGGGTGATTCGATGATGTGGAATATTTATTAAAGTCGAGTCTCGGCTATAATGATGATGAAAAACCTTTTAAAACCTAAAAGATAGTAGACTTTATTTTCTACTTGACTCTTTTAATGGATCAGATATTCCGCAGATTAAACCGGTTGTCTATTGTATTTTATCGGTTTAACATTGTTGAAGACTATTGATAATTTATTACGCATTATCTTAGTCATAATATTTCTTCTTTCAATTTGGTTGAGCTCACCCTTTCTTTCACTTTGTTCTCTTGAGGAAATGAGAATATATTTGGGACAAGTCTGGGAAGCAGTGATGGTCCTGAAGATAGCATTAGTAGTCCTCACTATTACGTGAAATAGTGTGATAATAATTGTAATGAGGACTCCTTTTTGAGTTTGTATAATATCTAGTAGGCGATATTTGTATTTAAACTCACGATTTATATATCGTATTGTATACTTACGATTATGTTAGTAAGTTGTATTTAAATTACGTACCATGTTAGTGGCGACCTAAGATGGGTGATGTATACCTAATTTTTGGCGTCACAATTGGTATCGAGATTAGGGATATGATCCTGGCTAAGATGTGAGAATAGTACTAGGAGGGAGAGGCGGGAATACCTTCGCTAGTATGACCTACCTAAGTTTATGTGCTATTTTATTGGTTGAGTGGGAAGATAGGGATAATTTGTTACATGTCAATTAATCTTTTGTTTTGTGGCGATGTCGAAAGTGACATCTCGAGAATGTTGAGAATAGCAATGGAGCGCAGCGATCGTTGATTCACCACATATCAATAATCGAGGATAATGCATCGTGAAGGCGACAATCCTCATGCAAACAACAACACCGACCAAATGATGAATGATCAAATGTTCGGAGGCTTTATGCAATTTATGCAACAATGAGCGAGAGCGACTCGCATCCAAAACGTGGGGTGGAAACACGGAAAACTCTCGGCGGTCACCGCTAAACAATTCAAGGAGCTGGGACCACCGGAGTTTAAGGGTGAGCCAAAACCACTTGGCGGAAGCATGGATAAAGCAGATTACCAAGATATTTGATGTTTTGGGATGCTCAGGAGCAAAAGGTTCCTTTGCCGCCTTTATGTTCTGCGGAGAGGCAGACATTGGTGGGAATCGGAAAAGCGTACTCAACTTCTTTGTCTTGAAGATATCTTGGGAGAAGTTCCAGAGTTGTTCAACGACAAATACTTTCGAAAGTATTCGCCACATGAAGGAGGTGGAGTTTATCAAGTTGGAACAAAACAATATGACCGTGTCGCAATACGAGGCAAAATTTGCGGAGTTATCACGTTTTCGTCCCACTTGGTGGATAATGAAAGAGAATGGCACGAATGTTTTAAGAGGTTTGAAGCGGGAGATACGTCAACATCTTATTTCTCATAAAGCGTGTTTGTATTCGAGATGTTGTAAATAGGGCTCGATTAGTGGAAGCGCGATAATGAGTCAACGCAACTAAAAGAGAGCAAAGCAAAATTATAATACCGGTGAGAGTAGTCATCGAAGAGGTGACAACAAGCGAGGGAAGGAATCAAAGGGCGGATATGGTAACCGCCGGTGGTAATCGGGGCCAAAATAATAAGAATGGACATTTCAAGAAAAGGAGATTCAACAATGATGGAAAGACGCGTCGACCAAAGACCGTTGTTAAGGAAGGAGAAAGACCACCTATCATATGCTTCAAATGCGGAGGAGAGGGACACATCGATCAAAGCTGCGCATGCATGCAGTCAAAGCATGTTATAATTGTGGAAGAGAAGGTCACTTAGCTCGATTTTGTCGTTTATCGAAGACAAATTCAGCTAGGATGGAGGCACCAAAGGTCAGTCGAGAAAATTCAAAGCCGGTAGTAGTGCAAGGGAGGCGTTTGTTGTGACCTCCCAGAGAGAGCAAGGAACCCGAATGAGGTAAATCACGGGTAAGCTTATCATAAACTCTAATGAAGTCTATACTTTATTTGATCTGGGTTCTACCCATTCTTTTATTTCTCCTACTTGCGCTCATCGATTAAATTTGACTCAGGAGAAATTAGACTTTGACTTATCTGTGGAAACTCGTTGGGAGAAACCTTCATTACATCCCTTTGTTTATAAGTCTTGTTTGGTTCAAATCGGTACCCTCACATTACCGTCGATCTTATTTCATTAAAAATACTTGCATTTGACGTGATTCTAGGGATTGATTGGTTAACTACTTATCATGCAAAATTGATTATTTTCGTAAGGTTGTTAGCTTTTATATTCCTAATCAACCTATTATGCGAATTCAAACGACCAAACCATTAAAATCAATCACGGTCATCTCAAGCCATAAAGCTATTCGTTTATTGAAAAAGCGGATGTCAAGCTTTCTTAGCTCATGTCATAGATTTAAACAAAAATACGTCGGTTTTGAGCGATATTTCTATTGTTAATAAATTTCTGACGTATTCCCAGAAGAACTTCTGGCCTACCCCAGGCGTGAAATTGAATTTTGTATCGACCTTGAACCCGAAGACAAAACCTATTTCCAAAGCCCCATATTGAATGGCTCTATTGAACTTCGAGGAGTTAAAGACCCAACTGCAGGAATTGTTAGACATTGGCTTTATTCGTCCCTAGTACTTCTCCTTGGGGTGCTCTGTTCTATTCGTGAAGAAGAAAAGATGGGAGTATGCGACTTTGTATTGATTATCGGGGAGTTGAATCATGTCACCATCAAAAATAGGTATCCATTGCCACGTATTGATGACCTATTTGACCGGTTGCAAGGAGCCAAATTCTTTTCAAAGATTGATCTTCGTTAGGATATCACCAATTGAAGATTAGAACCGTGACATTCCAAAGCGGCTTCCGAACTCGATGACGGGCATTATGAATTCCTAGTCATGTCCTTTGGATTGACTAATGCTCCTGCTGCCTTCATGGATATGATGAACCGAGTATTCAAGGAATATTTAGATCACTTTGTGGTCGTCTTTATTGATGACATCCTTATTTATTCCAAAAGCCGTGAAGATCATGAGCAACACTTGAGTCTGACACTCCAAAAGCTTCGTGAATATAAGCTTTATGCCAAGTTGAAGAAATGTGAGTTCTGGCTTGAAGAAGTAGCATTCCTTGGGCACGTGGTATCAAGTCATGGAATATCTGTTGACCCATCAAAGATTGAAGCTATTCAAAGCTGGGAATAACCTAAATCGATGGCCAAGAAACGTAGCTTTCTCGGTTTATTTGGTTATTATCGGAGATTCGTGGAAGGATTTTCTCGAATCGCTACTCCATCGACTCGGTGACTCGGAAAGATACAAAGTTTGATTGGAGCGAAGAATGTGAGAAGAGTTTTCAAGAACTCAAGAGGAGACTTATTTCAAAGACTGTTCGGCAATACCATCCGCTCGGAGGATTTGTCATCTCTGACGGTGATGCTTGAAGCAAAAGGTTGGGATGTGTTCTTATGCAACATGGAAAAGTTATAGCCTATGCCTCGCGACAACTCAAAGAATATGAGAGGAATTATCCTACTCATGATCTAGAGTTAGCGGTTGTTATCTTTGCACTTAAAATTTGGAGGCATTACTTGTATGGGGAGAAAGTGGAGATCTTTACGGATCATAAAAGCCTCAAATATTTCTTCACTCAAAAGGAACTCACATGCGACAACGACGTTGGCTTGAATCTGTTGAAAGATTATGATCATACCATCCAATACCATCCCGGAAAGGCGAACGTGGTAGGCGGCGTATTGAGTAGAAGATCATATGCAAATCTGAGTGCGTTATTGTCAAACACAAAGGCCCATTTTGTGTGACTTGCAAAGGATGGAGATAGAGTTAAAGACTCGAGGGACGCATGTGATGATAGCGAATATACTGAGTAGAACCGACTTTAATCGATAAAGTTAAAAGTTTGCTCAAGCTACGGACACTGGAGGCGATGCGTATGAGGAAGAAAATGCAAGAAGGTGCTATCTTGGGAAGCAAGAATCGATGAAGAAGGAATACTTCAAGTCAACTCCGGACTTTGTGTTCCTAACGACCACGATTTAAAGTATAATATCATGATGGAGGCGCACAACACACCATTTGCAATCCATCTAGGAGTACCAAAATGTATCATGATATTCGCGTATACATTTTGGTGGAGGAATATGAGAGAGAGATAAGCGTTGTTTATCTCAAGGTGTCTAACTTGTCAACGAGTTAAGCGGAGCATCAAGTACCAAAAGGTCCATTGCAACCACTTGAAATTCCAGAATGGAAGTGGGAGCACATTACCATGGATTTCAATTCTAGGTCTTCCTAAGGTTTCTCAAGGCATTGATGCGATATGGGTCATTGTTGATAGATTGACCAAGTCCGCTCATTTTTCTACCGATCGAGAAACTTATACACTTGAACATCTTGCTCGTATGTACATAAACGAGATTGTAAGACCGCATGGTATCTTGGGGTATCCATAGTTTTCGATCGAGACCCAAGATTCACTTCACGATTTTGGGTTAGTTTGCAAAAAGCTATGGGCACAGAGTTACGATTTAGCTTCGGCATATCATCCTCGAAGACGGGACGGACGATCGGAGAGGACTATTCAAACTCTTGAAGATCTATTAAGACTCTGTGTCCTTGATTTCAAGGGGAGTTGGGACAAGTTCTTACCATTGGTGGAGTTTTCCTATAACAACAGTTATCAAGCAAGTATTGGCATGGCTCCATTCGAAGCATTGTATGGAAGAAAGTGTCGTTCTCCAGTATGCTGGGATGAGGTGGGTGAAGCAACGTTGTTGGGACCAGAGTTGGTACGTATGACTACGGAAAAGATTCAAACAATCCGACAACGTATAAAAATCTCACAAAATCGACAAAAGAGTTATGCTGATCTTCATCGAAAGGACGTGGAATTCGATATAGGAGATCATGTGTTGTTAAGAGTTGCTCCATGGAAAGGAGTTACAAGATTTGGAAAGAGAGGAAAACTTAATCCTCGATTCATCGGTCCATTTTTAATCCTCGATCGAGTAGGAACTGTGGCCTATAGACTCGCTTTCCGCTTGAATATGTTTCGTGTTCATAACGTTTTTCACATATCTATGTTACGTAAATATGTGAAAGACCGAACCATATTATTGAGTTAGAACCGGACGAAATAGCGGAAGATTTGGCGTATGAAGAGGTTCTGTTCAAATTTTGGATAAGAAGGAACATATTCTACGCTCGAGGTTATACCTCAAGTCAAAGTTTTGTCGAGGAACCACGATGTTGAGGAAATGACTTGGGAGTTAGAATCGAAATGAAATCAAGGTATCCTTACCTCTTCGACATACCAGTATCGTACCCTAATTTCGAGGCGTAAATTTCATAAGAAGGGAGGTTGTAAGACCCGGCTTTTATAAATAAAGATGAATTTTCTATAAATATTATTTTTGAATATTATGGAATAAATTTGATATAATGTTATAGTTGTGGGTAATATTTATAAATTTTGCAAAAGTATGCAAGTTGTTATAAAATATTCGTTTTGGTGGGGAATATTCTTTTGTTAGGGAATATTAAACAACTACTCAATCATTGGTGGACCCTACAAATGTAATTATCGGATTGAGAAAGCGACAAAAATATTTTATAAAAATAACTTACGGAGGTGTTACCGTTTAAAGCTGTTGAACTACCCGGTGGTAAAAGTATAGTAATGTCTGGCGTGGTTGCATAGTAGTAATACTGCGGTATTGATTATTGATGCTTACGTGAGAAGTCACTCATTTATGCTCAATTATTGCTACGATAATTCTTTGCATTATATCTCTTATATTATTGATTCAATTATTGTCACAAATTATCATACGTATAATATGTTATAGTATTAAATCAATAATTGAGACGACAAGTTATAAATGATTAATAATTGTTGAAAGATTAAATATGTGTTGATGAAAAAAAAATGATTTGTGGTAAGTTTGATTATTTTATGGGGGCTCATATGTCATCATCTAAGAGTCTCTTTGTCAATAGTATTTACCTTCGTCAATAGTAATTACCTTCGTCAATAGTAATTACCTTATGAATAGTATTTACCTTCGTCAATAGTAATTACCCTTGTGAATAGTATTTACCTTCGTCAATAGTATTTACCTTCGTTAATAGTAATTACCTTTACCAGACGTCGAACCACTTGTCGTTTCACATTACAGGCGTCGAACCACTTGTTGTTTCACATTACAGGCGTCAAACCACTTTTCTTTTCACATCATTAGTCGTCAAGCCACTTGTCTTTTCACACGGCAGGTGCTAAGCTAGAAATCTTCTATAAATAGAGGCCTAGGGCTTCATTATTTTTCACGAATTCATTCAAGCTATATAGAGAGAAAGTATAGAGAGATAAGAGAGATGGAAGAAGAGTATTTTGTTACTACACCGCTTAGCTGCGATATTCAATCTCCTACCAAAAGTAAGGGGTGTTATTCTTTCTTATTCATGAAGAGAACATTGTTATTCCATTGCTTATTATTACATTGGAATAACTTGTATATCATGCAGTTTACCTATACTTGGTGACATTCTTCTATTATTACGTTGGAACATCACATGCGTGTGTTTTACAGGACTGGTTCCGTCTTTATTATTATTACATTGGAACATCCACATCTGTGTTTTACACAGGACTGGTTAAAATCTTTTTATTATTATTCTGTTGGAACATCCATGCTCATGTGTTTTACAGGACTGGTTAAAATCTTTTATTATTATTACGTTGGAACATCACATGCATGTGTTTTACGTAGGACTGGTTCCTTCTTCTTTATTATTCCGTTGGAACATCCCATGCATGCGTTTTCTGCCGGACCGGGTTCCGATTATTTATTATTCTACATTGGAATAACTTTGCTGTATTGGTCTATCGCATGCATGGTGATTTCTTTTGTTATTCTATTCTTTATTATACCCGGTTGGTTAAAACTTTGACTTCTATACTCCATGAAATTAGTGGAATATCCTTGATATTTGCGTTTCATCCAAAGATATCTTTTCATGGAAATATTCTTACGATCATTCTTGAATTTTACTCTACAAAAAAGAGTATCATGTTGATAATTTGGGCGTTAATAATTCCCGGATAAAATAATTCTTGAACTTGTTTTATTGAATTCTTATATCATTGTCATCATCCTCATGTTTTTATTATGTTGAAAGTCATACGTGGCTGTAGTGCATAGATGGACTTGGTATGATTATGACGAGAGACTATTGATTGTAATCATGTAGTAATGTTACAAATGAAGTGATAAAAATCCTCGATGGCCGTGGTGCATTGGTGGGACGATTATTGGCATGATCATGACCATTAATGAATACACAAATATTCTTGGCCCAGTAGTGCATGAATAATTGTGGTCGTTGATACTAAAGAATATCCTTGGCCAGTAGTGCGAGGGTGATTCGATGATGTGGAATATTTATTAAAGTGAGTCTCGGCTATATGATGATGAAAAACCTTTTAAAACCTAAAAGATAGTAGACTTTATTTTCTACTTGACTCTTTTAATGGATTGCATATTCACCGCAGATTAAACCGGTTGTCTATTGTATTTTATCGGTTTAACATTGTTGAAGACTATTGATAATTTATTCGCATTATCTTAGTCATAATATTTCTTCTTGAAATTTGGTTGAGCTCACCCTTTCTTTCCTTTGTTCTCTTGTGAAATGAGAATATAAATTTGGGACAAGTCTGGGAAACGCAGTGATGGTCCCGGAGATAGCATTAGTAGTCCTCACTATTTCGTGAAATAGTGTGATAATAATTGTAATGAGGACTCCTTTTTGAGTTTGTATAATATCTAGTAGACGATATTTGTATTTAAACTCACAGTTTATGTCGTATTGTACACGACAGTTATGTTAGTAAGTTGTATTTAAATTCTGTACCATGTTAGTGGCGACCTAAGATGGGTGATGTATACCTAATTTTGGGGGCGTCACAATGGCAAAAGATATTCATCAAGAAATCATTCATATTTGCACTACAGGCCAAAGATATTCAGTTATATCATCATTTAAGACTGAGGATGATAAAAAATATTTTAAAGAAAACGAATCCAGTGAAACAAAAGAACAAATATTAAGGATTCGTACTTTAAACAATTTCCGTTCAAAATACTTCATAAATAACCAGAGTGGAGTAAAATTTAAGAATGAAGACCAAAACATAGATCCAATCAAAGATAGGAACTATCACAGACAATCTTGGACATAGAAAGAAAATTTAATTTTTCTGTGAATAGTGTCGTATTCGTGAATAGTGCCGTATACGTGAATAGTAACTCCGACACCAAAAGATAGAAATTTCACAAAAAACATCATCATGTTTCATGAATAGTAACTCGTGAATAGTAACTCATGAATAGTAACTCATGAATAGTAACCCCGACATGAAAAAGTTCCAAATTTGATAAAAAGTTCAAACCAATATTTCGACATAATAATATTGAAGAAATAATATCATTTATGAAGAAAATAATCTCCCTTACCTCAGAAAGAACAGCACTTCTGAATGGAATACTAGATATAGTGCTAAAAGAACTTGCACCGTATAACAATACTCGAAGTACTAAAATAATCACAAAATATGCTCGATATTATAGAGAGAGAAATCTTTAGTTTCTGGTGTGATTTTCAATTCTAACCTAAGCACCCTATTTATAGGAAAATGCTTAGAACACCAAAACAAAAAATTTAATAAATTAATAATATTATTTTTTCAAATTTTAATTTTGATCATTTTTGTAAAAAATATTACTACTAATTATAAATTTTATTATTTTATAATTAAAATAATGTTGTTTTAGTTCTCATAAACACATAATGATCACTCCACATTTTAATTTCTAGCAATATCTATTTTTAAATTAAAATAATTATAAATTTTAAATTCAAACAACAATTACTTTTAAATAAAAAATAGTTACAACGTTCAAAACATGATTTGACTGTTGGAATTTTGAAATTTTAAATTTCAAAATTTAATATTTAAGGAATCAATATAAGGAACCTGTTGGGTACATAGTGAAAAAATTAAATCCTAATCATACATAATGATCCAATAGCACTGCAAAGTAGGGATAGAGATAAGAAAACTGTTGTGAATGCTCTTGTTAAGTAATTCGTTTTTAAAAGGTAATAAAGGCCTATACAACAATCTTAATGAAAAAGCCTTCCTTTCTTATTATCTTGATACTTAATCTATTTTATTTGTTATTATGTGATATTCTCTCGTCTATATTAAGATGTAAATCACTATTTTATTTATTGCTCAACAATAATATTTATTGTACATTAAATGACTATATCATAGAGCCAAAACACGTTGATATCCTAATTTAGGAAATTAGGATATTATCATCTCATCTCTCAATATATTTTAATTGTTTTTATAGGAAATTCAATTCTTTACAACTTTGCAGAAGAAAGTTTTACCAAATTCCAAACAGAAATTAACCGGAATCCATAAACGGACGATTTTACAGGCTATAATCAAATTTCAGTCAAGAAATGGGTCCACCAACATGTTTAACATGTTTTTAGTATTTATTGCAACAAAAATACTCTTTCTCCTCATATACTCATATATCCCACATTCATTGTGAAAATATCATCATTATTGTATTATAATAATAAAATATTATTTTATCAGAAAAGATAAAATATCGATTTTCAACAATTGTCACTTTAAAAATTTTCTCCATCCATATCCACATCAAATGAATATTTTCCTCATCATATAAATTAATAATTTAATTATTCATAAATAATATTACAGAATCACAATATTGACAACCAAGCAGTTCCCAGGAAAGAGGGGGCTTTCTAATAAGGATTTCTCCTTACTGGCGCGCAATTAGGTGACCAAACCTATCCTTAGACGGAACTTTCTAGACATTGCCAATAATGTTATCTAGTAATATTATTAAAATAATATGAACTATTAATCTGATAATGGAAAATACTGTGTAGTGACAATTATTGAAACAACAATAATATAAAATATCAACGCAACAATTATTGAATCAATCAAATAAAATACCGAACAGTAATTACTGTAACAATTATTGAGTTGTGCCTTCTTACGTAAGAATCAATAATTGGTGCAATACCGTGTGCTACTGTGCAACAACGCGTATTACTTTACTTTAACCACCGGGTATTCCAACAGTGTTAACGGTAACGATTACGCCGTTATTTATAAAAACTTTAATTTGTCGTTTTCTTCATCCGACAGTTATTCTGTTATGGGGCCCACAAATGGCTGCGCCTTCATATGAATATTCCCCGGCAAAAAGAATATTCCATGACCAAACGAATATTCCCCGATAATAATGAATATTTTATGACCACTTGCATATTTTTGAAAAAAATTCATATATCACCCTTAACTTTAACTTTTTATCAATTTAACCATTTATTGAATTGTAATTATAAGAAAAATTGAATACTTTTATTTCAAAAAATTCGGGGTCTTACAGTATAGGCTGTGACTTTCCCATGTTGCATGAGAACACATCCCAACCCTTTGCCCGAAGCATCACTGTAGATGAAAAATCCCTACGAGCAGGATGGTATTATCGAGCAGTCTTTGAAATGAGTCTCCTATTAAGTTCTTGAAAACTCTTCTCACATTCTTCACTCCAACCGAATTTTGTATCTTTCCGAGTCAACTGAGTTAATGGAGTAGCGATTCGAGAAAACACTTCTACGAATCTCCGATAATAACCAGCTAAGCCGAGAAAGCTACGTACTTCAATCACTGATTTAGGTTGTTCCCAGCTTTGAATGGCTTCAATCTTTGTCGGGTCAACAGATATTCCATGACTTGATACCACGTGCCCAAGGAATGCTACTTCCTAAAGCCAGAACTCGCATTTCTTCAACTTGGCATAAAGCTTATATTCACGAAGCTTTTGGAGTATCAGCCTCAAGTGTTGCTTATGATCTTCACGGCTTTTGGAATAAATAAGGATGTCATCAATAAAGATGACCACAAAGTGATCCAAATATTCCTTGAATACTCGGTTCATCATATCCATGAAGGCAGCAGGTGCATTAGTCAATCCAAAAGACATGACTAGGAATTCATAATGCCCGTACCGAGTTCTGAAAGTCGTCTTTAGAATGTCATCAGTTCTAATCTTCAATTGGTGATATTCGGAACGAAGATCAATCTTTGAAAAGAATTTGGCTCCTTGCAACTGGTCAAACAGGTCATCAATACGTGGCAATGGGTACCTATTTTTGATAGTGACATGATTCAACTCCCGATAATCAATACAAAGTCGCATACTCCCATCTTTCTTTTTCACGAATAGAATAGGAGCACCCCAAGGAGAAGTACTAGGATGAATAAAGCCAATGTCTAACAATTCATGCAGTTGGCCTTTAACTCCAGAAGTTCAATAGGAGCCATTCGATATGGGGCTTTGGAAATGGGTTTTGTACCGGGTTCAAGGTCAATACAAAATTCAATTTCATGCTCTGGGGTGGGCCAGGAAGTCCTTCAGGGAATACGTCAGGAAATTCATTAACAATAGAAATATCATTCAAAACTAACGTATTTTTGTTTAGATCCGTGACATGAGCTAAGAAAGCTTGACATCCATTTTTTCAATAAACGAATAGCTTTATGGCTTGAGATGACAGTGATTGATTTTAATGGTTTGGTCGCTTGAATTCGCATAATAGGTTGATTAGGAATATGAAAGGTAACAACCTTATGAAAACAATCAATTTTAGCATGATGAGTAGTTAACTAATCAATCCCTAGAATCACATCAAATGCAAGTATTTTCAATGAAATAATATCGACAGGTAATGTGAGGGTACCGATTTGAACCAAACAAGACTTATAAACAGTGGATGTAATGAATGTTTCTCCCAACGGAGTTTCCATAGATAAGTTTAAGTCTAATTTCTCTGGAGTCAAATTTAATCGTTGAGCGCAAATAGGAGAAATAAAAGAATGGGTAGAACTGGTATCAAATAAAGTATAGACTTCGCTAGACTTTATGATAAGCTTACCCGTGATGACCTCATTCAGTTTCCTTGCTTTCTTGGAGGTCACAACAAACGCTCTCCCTTGCACTACCGGCTTTGACTTTTCTGGGATGGCCTTTGGTGCCTCTATCTTGGTTAAACTTGTCTTCGGTGAACGACAAAATCGGACTAAGTGACCTTCTCTTCCACAATTATAACATGCTTTGGACGGCATCGCGCAGTTTGGACTGATGTGTCCCTCCCTTCCGCATTTGAAGCATATGATAGGTGGTCGTTCTCCTTCCTTAACAACGGGTGCTGGTGCTAACGTCTTTCCATCATTGTTGAATCTTCTCTTCTTGAAATGTCCATTCTTATTGTTTTGGCCTTGATTACCACCGAAGTGGTTACCACTTCTGGCCTGTTGATTCCCTCCATGCTTGTTGTCACCGCTTCGATGACTGCTCTCATTGGCATTATCATTTTGACAATTTGCTCTCTTTTGGTTGCGTTGACGTTATTATCGCGCTCTACTAACTGAGCCCTATTTACAACATCTGAATACAAACACAGTTTATGAGAAATAAGATGTTGACGTATCTCTGGCTTTAAACCTCTTCAAAATATTCATGTCATTCTCTCTTTATTATCCACCAAGTGGGACGCAAACCGAGACAACTAGGCAAACTTCGCTTCGTACTACGACATGGTCATATTATTCTGCTCCAACTTGATGAACTCTACCTCTTTTATGTGATGAATACTTTCGAGAAAGTACTTATCGTTGAATAGTTCTTGGAACTTCTCCCAAGACATCTTCAGTGTGGCAAGTTGAGTATGTTTTACCAATTCCCACCAGTAATCTGCCTCTCCTCGCAACGTAAAGGCGGCAAAGGGAACCTTTTTCTCCTCGGAGCATCCCAAGACATCAAATATCTTGGTGATCTGCTTTATCCATGCTTCCACCTTAAGTGGTTTTGGCTCTCCAATAAACTACGGTGGTCCCAGCTCCTTGAATTGTTTAGCGATGACCGTCTGAGAGTTTCCATTATTTCAACCTACATTTTGGACAGGAGCCGCTCTCGCCTGCTGTTGCATGAATTGCATAAAGCCTCTGAACATTCCATCATTCATCATTTGGTCAGTGTTGTTGTTTGCATGAGGATTGTCGCCTTCCTGATGTACATTATCCTGATTATTGATATGTGGTGAATCAACGGTCGCCTATGCTCCATTGCTATTCTCATCATTCTCGGATGTCATTTTCAGATACTGCCACAAAACAAAGGTTAATTGACATGTAACATATTATCCCTATATTCTGACCGACCAATTAAATACCAAATAAACTTAGGTAGGTCATACTAGCGAAGGAATTCCCGCTCTCCCCTCCTAGTTCTATTCTCACATCTTAGCCGGGGATCATATCCTAAGCTTTGATACTAACTATGACGCCCCAAAATCGGGTATACATCACCTATATTCGAGTCGCCAAATACATGGTACAAAATTCAAATACAACTTAATTATACAACAGTCGTGTAAAATACGACTAAACATATGTTGTTAGTTTTAATACAAATATTATCATCTAGACAATATAAAAACTCGATGGGGTCCTCATTACATTTATTATCACACTATTTCATAGAATAGTGAGGACTACTAATGCTATTATCTGGATCATCACTGCGTTCATGACTAGTCCCTTGCTACGTTCTCATTTCCTGAAGAGAACAATGAAAGCAAAAGGGTGAGCTCAACTAGCCCAGTAAGAAATATTATGACTAAGATAATAAAGAATAAATTATCATTAGCCTTCAATTGTTAAACCGATAAAATATAACAAACATCAAGTTTAAGCTGCGCGTGAACAAGCAATCCATTAGAAGAGTCGAGTAGAGAATAAAATCTACTATCTTACATGATTTAAAAGGTTTTTCATGACTTTTATTCTTTGAGACTCGACAATAAATAATACACATCATTGAATCACCCCCGCACTACTATTGATGATATTCTTTAGTATCACGATCATAAATTATCCATGAACTTCGGGCCAAGGATATTCGTGTATTCATTAATGGTCATGATCATGCCAATAACTGTCCATCAATGCTCTACAGGCCAATGAGGACTTTTTGCCACATCATTTGTAACATTACGGTCATGATTACACCAAATAATTTCTGGTCATAATCATACCAAGTCCATCTATGCACTACAGGCCACATATGACTTTCAACAAATTATAAACATGAGGATGATGACAATGATATAAGAATTCAATAAAACAAGTTCAAGAATTAATTTATCCAGAACTAATAACGTCCAATTATGTCAACATGATACTTCTTTGTAGAGTAAAATTCAAGAATGCTCGGAAGAATATTTCCATGAAAAGATCTTTGGATGAAGCGCTTAAATATCAAGGATATTCCACTAATTTCATGGAGTATAGAAGTCAAAATTTTAATCAACTGAGTATAATAAAGAATGGAATAACAAAAGAAATCTCCAGACATACGCGATAGGCCGCGTGTGTGAGTTATTCCAATAGAATAATAAATAACGGAACCGTGTCGGCATAAAAGCGCATGCATGTGGGGTATTCCAACGTAACAATAAAGGCGGAAGCTTGGTCCGGCAGTAAAATGCATGTGACAGTGATATTCCAACCGATAATAAATAATGGAACCAGGTCATGCGTAAACGCATAGACAGGATGTTCCAATAGAATAATAAAGAATGGAATAACAGAAGAATTTCACCAAGTATAGGGTAGCCCGCGTATATAGGTTATTCTAACAGAATAATAAATAATGGAATAACAGAAGTTCTCTTCATGAATACAAAAGAAATAATACCCCTTACATTATAAAGAAGAGTACTCCGACGGTAGGGCGGTGATATACTTGAAGAAACTTGCACTACGCTCAAAGCTTTCCTAAACGCTAAAGAAATACGCTATGGATTATAGAAGAGAATTTCTTTCAATTTCTGGTGTGATTTCAATTCTAACTAAGCATCCTATTTATAGGAGAATTAAAGGGGTACTGTTTAGAAATTAATCACGGACGAAACAGAAAGAAATCAGACGAATCACTCATGGATGAATTCATACGCCAAGTTATCAACTAAAAACAAAATTTTAATATATTTATATATATAACACATGCTATACTAGACATCTTCCACCAGTAAATCAATTCCACCCAAATCCACTATATATATATATATATATATATATATATATATATATATATATATATATATATATATATATATATATATATAAAATGCTTTCCTCATATATCCACTATCATATATATATATATATATATATATATAAATATAAAATGATAATGATTGTACTCCCTCCACGTGAATATCAAATCTCCCCCCCCCACCCAATTTGACACACACACACACACACACACACATATATATATATATAGCTACAGACCTAGAGCTGATGCGTATGAGAAAGAAAGTGCAAGAAGGTGTTATCCCGGAAGCAAGAATCGATGAAGAAGGAATACTTCGAGTCAACTCCAGACTTTGTGTTCCTAACGATTCTCACTTGAAGTATAAAATCATGATAAGGCGCACAACACACCATTTGCAATCCATCTTGGGAGTACCAAAATGTATCATGATCTTTTACATACATTTTGGTGGAGCAATATGAAGAGAGAGATCACAGAGTTTATCTCAAGGTGTTTAACTTGTCAACGTGACAAGGTGGAGCATCAAGTGCCAAAAAAGTCCATTGCAACCACTTAAAATTCCAGAATGGAAGTGGGAGCATATTACCATGGATTTCGTTACTGGTCTTCCTAAGGTTTCTCAATGCATAGATGCAATTTGGGTTATTGTTGATAAATTGACCAATTCTGCTCATTTCTTACCTATACGAGAAACTTATACACTTGAATGTCTTGCTCGTATGTACATAAACAAGATTGTAAGATTGCATGGTATGCCAGTATCCATAGTTTCTGATCGAAACCCAAAATTAACTTCAAGATTTTGGGTTAGTTTGCAAAAAGCTATGGGCACGGATTTACGATTTAGTTCGGCATATCATCCTCAAACGGACGGGCAATCGGAGAGGACTATTCAAACTCCTCAAGATCTATTAAGACTCTGTGTCCTTCACTTCAAGGGAAGTTGGGACAAGTTCTTACCATTGGTGGAGTTTTCCTACAACAACAGTTATCAAGCAAGTATCGACATGGCTCCATTTGAGGAGTTGTATGGACGCAAGTGTCATTCTCCAGTATGCTAGGATGAGGTGGGTAAAGCAACGTTGTTGGGACCGGAGTTGGTACTATGACTACGAAAAAGATTCAAACGATCCGACAACGTATAAAAACCTCACAAGATCGACAAAAGAGTTACGCTGATCTTCATCGAAAGGACGTGGAATTCAATATTGGAGATCATGTGTTGTTACGTGTTGCTCTATGGAAAGGAGTTACGAGCTTTGGAAAGAGATGAAAGCTCAATCCTCAATTCATTGGCCCATTTTTAATCCTCGATTGAGTAGGAACTGTGGCCTATAGACTCGCCTTATCGCCAAGTATATCTCGTGTTCATAACGTTTTTCACATATCTATGTTACGTAAATATGTGAAAGACCCGAACCACATTATTGAATTAGAACCAGACGAGATAGCGGAAGATTTAACGTATGAATAGTTACCTGTTTAAATCTTGGATAAGAAGGAACATATTCTACGCTCCAAGGTTATACCTCAAGTTAAAGTTTTGTGGAGAAACCACGATGTTTAAGAAATGACCTGGGAGTTAGAATATGATATGAAATAAATGTATCCTCACCTCTTTGTCATACCAGGTATGTACCCTAATTTCGAGGGCGAAATTCCATAAGAATTGGAGGTTGTAAGACCCCAACTTTTATAAATAAAGATGAATTTTTCTATAAATATCATTTTTGAATATTAAGGTTTGAATTTGTTATAATGTTATAGTTGTGGGTAATATTTATGAATTTTGCAAAGTAAGCAAGTTGTTATATAATATTCGATTGGTTGGGGAATATTCATTTTAATAGGGAATATTCGTATGATGACACAATCATTGGTGGACCCCATAACGTAATTATTGTTGGAATGAGAAAAAGACAGAAATAGCTTTTTATGAAAATAACGGCGAAAGTTTTACCATTAACTGTTAAAATAACCGGTGTTAAAAGTACAGTAATACGCGTGGTTGGATAGTAGCACACGGTATTGATTATTGATGCTTACGTGAGAAGTCACTCAAATCTTGCTATAGTAATTGTTGCATCATCTCTCTCATATTATTTCAATTATTGTCACAGTATCATCTGCATAATATTTTATATTATTAAATCAATAATTGAGACAACAAAGTTATTCATATTATTATTTGCAATATCGACAATGTCAGAAGTTTACATCGAGGAGAGGTTTGGTCACCTAATTGCGTGCCAATAAGGAGAAATCCTTATCGGAAAGCCCCCTCTTTCCTGGGAACGACCTGGTTATTAAATATTGCGAATTATAATGATGATGATAAATGTTAAAAAATATTGAGGGAATTTTTATGAAGTATTGTAAATATTGGCGTATTATTTGGACCCCAATTTACCCATTTTTTTAAAATAATCGGTAAAAAATTATTTAATATAATAAAGGTGGGAGCCACATGTAAATCTGACTTGTCTTTGTTCAAATCTATAACACGGGCTAAGAAAGCTTGACATCCGTTTTTCAATAAACGAATAGCTTTATGGCTTGATATGATAGTGGTCGATTTTAGTGGTTTAGTTGTTTGAATTGTATTACATGGGTTGGTTAGGAATATGAAAACTAATAACCTTACGAAAACAATCAATTTTGGCATGATGAGTGGTTAACCAATCAATTCCTAAAATCACATCAAAAGCAAGTATCTTTAAAGAGATAAGATCAACAGGTAATGTGATAGTGCCAACTTGGATTAAGCAAAATTTATAAACAGTGGATGTAACGAAAGTTTCACCCAACGGAGTCTCCACTGATAAATCAAAGTCTAATTTCTCCGAAGTCAAGTTTAAACGTTGAGCACAAGCAGGAGAGATAAAAGAATGGGTAGAACCGGTATCTAGTAAGGTATAAACTTCGCAAAAGTTCAAGATTAGCTTACCAGTCACCTCTTGAAATTCATAACAAATTATGCGGTCATTTTTAACGGTTCAAAATTTGTGGATATATACTCAACTTATATATGTATAACATATCCAAAAATCACATCGATCTAACGGTCGGATTAAAATTATAACTCACGCAATAGAGCTTTAAGAACACTGATTTGATCTTTTAATACCTCCAATTTGACAAAGTAATGATAAAACACCTCAACAGTAATTCCTTCATTTATAACCACATAAATAAATCCATCATTTATATCCTCATCAAATAAATATTTCCTTCTCATGTAAATTAATAATTAATTATTCACAAATAATATTACAGAATCGCAACAATGACAACCAGGCAGTTCCCAGGAAAGAGGGGGCTTTCCAATAAGGATTTCTCCTTCTTGGCCATAATTAGGTGACCAAACCTCTCATTGACAGAACTTTCTAGACATTGCCAATAATGCTATCTAATAATATTATTCAAATAATATGAATTATTGATCTGATAATGGGAAATACTGTGCAATGACAATTATTGAAACAACAATAATATAAACTATCAACGTAGCAATTATTGAATTAATAAAATAAAATATTGAACAGTAATTACTGTAAAAATTATTGAGTAGTGCCTTCTTACGTAAGAATCAATAATTTAAAAATATCGTGCATCACTGAGTGCTGCTCATCGTGCACCCACGCCAGACATCGTATTTTAACCACTGTGTAATCCAGCGGTGTTAATTCAGTAATAACTACGCCATTATTTATAAAAACTCAAACTTGTCATTTTCTTCATCCGATAGTTATTCTGTTATGGGGCCCATAAATGACTGCGTCGTCGTACTGATATTCCCGACAAAAAGAATATTTCACGACCAAACAAATATTCCCCGACAACAATAAGTATTTTATAGCCACTTGCGTATTTTGAAAAAAAATTCATATCTCACCCTTAACTTTAAACTTTTATCAATTTAATCATTTACTGAATAAAAATTATAAGAAAAATTGAATACTTTTATTTCATAAAATTTGGGGTCTTACACTTTACCAATTCAACTAATCCTTAGTTGATGAATGTTCTAAACTCTAAATTACCTTGAAGTCAACCCAAACCAAACTTCCTTTGGTTTGCTTATGTACTCACACAATTTTGAAAGCATGTTGTCGATGATAACATTTGTTCAATTTAGAAACCGTTAATACTCTAGCTCTTACTGATTCATCGATATACCTTGTTCATGAAGATATTATAATCAAACTCTTAAATAGTTATTGGTCTCTATCTGATTCAACCAGTACTTGGTTGATGAGCATTCTAAAGATCTAGAATTCCTTTGAAGCTAATTCCCAACCAAACTTCATTTGGTTCGGAACCTCATAATCTAAGTTGAGATGAACAACCCTATATTAGGGGATTATTTTAAAACTAGGCAATAGCGTTAAAATGTTTGCGCAATACATAGTACAAAGGATTGATCACCTGGAGTACGGGATGATGGTCCATATAGTCGTTCAGACTATTAAAGGTTACAGTATAAACACATGTTAACCTAGGACATAGATGATGATTATAGTCTTTTAGACTGTTAAAGGTTAAAGTAGAAATACTTGAAACCTAGAGTATAGTTCATGTGTAAGATCCCGAATTTTATGAAATGAAAGTATTTAATTTTCTTATAATTATTATTTTTTTCGTAAATGGTTAAATTGATAAAAGGTTAAAGTTAAGGGTGATATGTGAAAATTTTGCAAAGTAAGCAAGTGGTTATATAATATTCGATTGGTCTTGGAATATTCGTTTTAACAGAGAATATTCGTACGACGGCACAATCATTGGTGGACTCCACAACGGAAGTATTGTCGTAGTTAGAAAATGAAAGAATTATCTTTTTATAAAAATAACGGCGAAAGTGTTACCGTTAAAATTGTTGAACTACCCGATAGTAAAAGTACAGTAATACGTGTAATTGCATAGTAGCACACGGTATTGATTATTGATGCTTACGTGAGAAGTCACTTAGTTATACTCAATTATTGCTATAGTAATTGTGACGCCCCCAAATCCGTGTAACATCGATTACAAGACATGGTGCTCACGATGTAACATACATCATCATCTATTTAAGTAACTCTAATAATAATAATAATAATAATAATAATAATAATAATATTAACTATTACATACTTATTCAAAATAAAGTCCCAAGTCTTTACAACCTTTAATAAACTGAAACTTAAACTTAGCGTTTATTGCTACTTCACATCATATGCGGAAATATAATTCTTACAAAAATAACTCTCATCATTTCATCTTAGACTTTCCTTTATCCTTGCCCGAGCCCTCAAAGATTATCAAATTTTAATCGAAAAAGTTTAAGCAAGAATGAGCACAAATTGCCCAGCAAGTATATAAAGTAGTTTGAGAACATACATCAGAAATAGAAGCATTAATATGAATATTTCTCAATAGTTGAAATAAATATCAAGAGATAAACTGGAATATCAAGATAAGAGTTCTAGAATTCTCAATAACATACTAAGGGGTGTTAGATACCCTGAACATTACTTTGTTTCATCAAAAACCATCAGACGATTTAACAATCAAATAGATTGTAAACAGTCTCTGCAATTACTCCAGGTGATCAGCCTATTGTACCTTACATTGTGCACAAGTATAAAGTTTAAACGCCTAAGCGTAAATGGGACAATATGCCCGTCATCAGTTACCCCGTTATCCGAGTTGTTCATCTTAGTATTCATACGGGACCTCACCAAAGCAACTTGGATTGGTAAACATCAAATAGCTTCAAAGGATTTGAATTGTTTAAACAATATACTATGTTTGCATCAATAACATCTAGCTGGGACGAAAGCTAGAAAGCATGTTTGAATATAGTTCATTAAGGGAATGCGAACTTTAAAGTATAGCAGTTGCAATAGGAACTGAATAATCATCAATAACGTTTCGCATCACAATTGAAGTTATAGAACTTTACAATAAAGGAGCTTGCACGAATGATTAATTAATCACAAGCCCAAACTTACCCTCGCTGCAATCAACTGAATAAGATTTGAATAAATTCATAATGAAAAATAGGGTAAGAAACTTGCCTTGATCGTTGTTTACCAATAACAGATTAACAGCTTACAGCTATCTGCACTTCACGTGCCCTACACAATTGTATAATCATGCACATCAACTATTAGCAACGCATAGTAGTTGTAATATAAATTTTACTCTATAATTTTCAGAGTTCACTCTATGATTTTCACTCTACTATCTACACTCTACGATTTTTAGAGTTCACTCCACGATTTTCACTGACTCTACGATTTTCAGTGTTGACTCTACGATTTTCACTCTACTATCTGCACTCTACGATTTTCAGAGTTTACTCTATGACTTTCATTGACTCTACGATTTTCAGAGTTTACTCTACGATTTTCACTGACTCTACGATTTTCAGAGTTTACTCTACAATTTTCACTGACTCTACGATTTTCAGAGTTTACTCTACAATTTTTACTGACTATACGATTTTCAGAGTTTACTCTACGATTTTCATTGACTCTACGATTTTTAGAGTTTACTCTACGATTTTCACTGACTCTACGATTTTCAGAGTTTACTCTACGATTTTCATTGACTCTACGATTTTCACTGACTCTACGATTTTCATAACTTGCTCAATTTAACTCCCTTTCCTATGAAATTTGGACAGGTTGTACCTCATGTTACATACTATTTTATAAAATTATTACATATGTTAATCGAGTCATATACACCATGATCCCGAGGCTCCGAAAACCCCCAAAAATCACAGATTACTAGTTAAACCCAATTTGACAAAAATCCGGAATTTTTCTTCTAGCATACAATTAAATTATTCCTAATGTCCAGATCATCTACTCTCACATGTTTTCACATTTCACAACATCAAACTTCAACAAACTTCCACCTTTTTGATTAATTTAGCACCTTAGAGACATTTTATCAAAGGTAGAGAATGCATTGCTTAATTCTTTGATTTTCTATGAATTTGATGCATGATTAACCCATATCTTTTGTTTTTAATGATCTATAATCATCAAACAATAGTAACATGGCAACACAAAGCCACAACAAATCATTTACCAATTTTATATGCATTTTCTTCTCATTTTTGTTATAAAAATAAAATGGGTTCATGAATTACCTTTTGATGAATTTCTTCGTGGTTTAATATGATGCTCCTTCTCCTTACTTGTCAAATCCTCAGTAATCCTCCAAAATTAGTTCTAACTCTCTTAGGCTCTCAATTTCTCTCCATGTTTACTCACTTGGTGGAATTTTCTTAAAAGAAAAGTGTGTTTGTATATATGTATAGCTTTGTTAGAGTCTTTTGATTTCAATAACCCCCAACTCCCATAACCCCCAACTCTAATGATTAGTTACTCACAATACTTAATACTACAATAATAAAGTTAATTAATAGGAAGAATGTGGGAGTTAGAGAAAATGAATGTGGGAGTTAGAAAAATAAAAAGAATTTTGATTTTAAGGAATAAAATAAATTACTTCCACTATAGCTATTATGTAATATACGTATACTCCCTCCCTTGTCCCAATTTAATAGTCTCATGGGTCCATCAGTTCAGCTGATTTTTATTAAAAAAAAATACATATATTATTTTAATCAATTAATAAGCTATTTGACTATTTGACCCTTCGGAACCAAACTTTGCGAACCATATATCGATTCCTACTAAAGTCGACGTTCCGGACGTCAAGGGACTATCCGTTTAGTCAAATTCATCTTTGAAATTTGTAGTTGACTTTTTCTCAAAAAAGTCAATAGGTTGACTTTGACCAAAAAGTCAACTGTGACACTTTTTCGTGATTACAGTCTATCCTGACTAATTTCGACGTTCCGGACTCGAATACGCAGTCCGCATCTCTAAATTTTGCTCCTAACTCTAGCTCATAATTTAATACCATCCCACGTAATAAAATAGAATAATTCCTTACTTAATTTTATTTAAATAGTTAAATAAAACTAAACCAACCATTTAAATACATCTCATCACATATCTTGAAATAACATATATATGTACCACACACATACATCTAATAAATAAAATCACCCAAAAGTTTCATATAAATTCATTTATTAACAATTCTTAAATTACATAAAAAAATATTAAAAAAAAATAAAAATAAAACTCGGATATTACATTCACCCTCCCTTAAAAGGATTCTGTCCCCGAAATCATTACACATCAATCAAAAAGATTAGGGTAATTTTTCATCATTTTCTCCTCGAGTTCCCACGTAGCCTCATCGGCGTTGTGGTTCCTCCACAATACCTATAATGTAAGGTATTATCTTATTTCTTAACACTTGTTCTTTTCTATCGATTATCTGCAATGGGACCTCTTCGTAGGTTAAGTCCTTTTCAAACTGAATAGGTTTATACTCTATGACATGCTTGTAATCCTGCTTATAGGGTCGTAGGACAGAAACATAGAACACATTGTGTATATGTTCTAACTCCGGAGGTAAGGCTATTTCATAAGCTACCTCACCCACTCGCCTCAACACTTCGAAGGGTCCTATGAATTTGGGACTAAGTTTTTCCTTCTTCCCAAATCTCATTTTTCCTTTCCAAGGTTACACTTTCAAAAACACATAAGTGCCGACGTCGAAATCTCGTTGTTGCTTAGATGTTGATCTCGCATATTTCTTCCGTCGATCCCGAATGCCACGAGCCTCTTCGTATTATTTTGATCACATCTGCAGTTTGTTGCACCAATTTCGCCCTAGCAATTGTCGTTCTCCCACTTCATCCCAAAGACTGATGGCGTTCGCATTTCCTTCCATATAAAGCTTTATAAGGTGGCATCTGGATGCTCGCATAATAACTGTTATTATTATGACGTAAATTCTACCAACGGTAGGTGATCATCCCAGCTCCCTTTGAAATCCATAATGCATGCTCTCAAAGATGTCCTCTAACGTTGAATAGTTCTCTCGCTCGCTCGCCCATCTGTTTGAGGATGATACGCCATGCTCAACCTCAGTTGCGTTCCCATGCGTTCTTGAAAACTTCTCCAGAAATTTGCTATGAACCGCGGATCGCGATCTGACACAATTGATACAGGTACCCCATGCCTGGAAACAATCTCTTTGATGTAAAGCTTTACCAACTGATCCATGGTATATCTGATCTTGATTGGCAAGAAATGCGCTGACTTGGTCAATCGATCAACGATCACCCAAACTGCATCGTAACCCTTCTGCGTAGTTGGAAGTCCTACCACGAATTCCATCGTGATATGCTCTCACTTCCATTCTGGAATTTCTAAAGGTTGAAGTAGCTCGCTTGGTTTTTGATGTTCCTCCTTAACTCGCTGGCATGTTAAACACTTATTGACGCACTCTGCGACTTCTCTTTTCATATTGGGCCACCAATAATGTTGGTGAAGATCCTGATACATCTTTGTGCTTCCCGGGTGAATTGAGTAACTTGAGCTATGAGCTTCCTGCAAGATTTCTTCCTTTAATTCGCATAATCACGGCACCCAAATTCTCTTCTCAAATCTTAATAGCCCATCACCCCCATACTGAATTTAAGCTCTTCTCCATCTGAAATTCTTATCCTCACCTTCACACATTCCTCATCGCTGCCTTGTACTTCCTTGATTTTGTCCAATAGAGTCGGATGAGCCTCCATTGCGAACAATTTTCCCTCTGGCTCTCTTGAAATTTTTATCTCGAGTTCCAATCTAGCCATCTCCTTAATTAACTCCTCTTGAGCTGTTAGCATTGCCAACCTACCACTGCCCTTTCTGCTTAGCGCATCTGCTACCACGTTCGCTTTCCCTGGATGATACAAGATGTCGCAATCGTAATCCTTTATAAGTTCCAACCATCTTCTTTGTCTCATATTCAACTCCTTCTGCGTGAAAATATACTTCAGACTTTTATGGTCCGTGTATATTTCACACCTTACACCATATAAATAGTACCTCCATATCTTTAAGGCAAATACTACTGCCGCCAATTCCAGATCATGGGTAGGATATCCCTTCTCGTAATCCTTCAATTGATGTGATGCATACGCAATAACTTTACCATGTTGCATAAGCACACAGCCAAGTCCTTTGTGTGACGCATCACTGAAAATCACGAAGTCACCTGTATCGTCAAGTAAAGACAACACTAGTGCTTCACTCAGTCTTTTCTTGAGTTCCTTAAAACTCTCTTTATATTTCTCCATCCAGACAAATTTTACCGACTTCTTCGTTAAATTCTTCAACGTTCCCGCTATCTTTGAAAAATCTTGGATAAACCATCTGTAATAGCCTGCCAGTCCTAAGAAACTTCTTACTTCAGTCGGTGACTTTGGTTGTTCCCAATTCGAACCGCTTCCACTTTTCCTTGGATCCACGAAATTCCGTTCTTGTCGATCACGTGACCCGTAAATTGAACTTTCTCCAACCGAATTCACACTTCGAGAATTTTGCGTATAACTTATCCTTCCTCAACGCCTCCAACACTAACCTTAAATGTTCAAAGATAATCTTCACGAGTCTTAGAATAGATCAAGATATCATCTATATGAACATAACTACTAATTTATCTAAGTATTGCTTGAATACCGATTCATCATGTCTATAAATCTTTGTTGGCGCATTTGTTAACCCGAACGACATCACCAGAACTTCGTAGTGATAGTAACGTGTCCTAAACGCCGTCTTAGGTACATTCTCCTTCCTTACCTTTAACCGGTGATATCCCGTCCTCAAGTCGATCTTGGAAAAATATTTCGCTCCCTTCAGTTGATCGAACAGATCATCTATCCTAGGTAACGGATACTTGTTCTTAATCATCACCTTGTTCAACTCTCGATAGTCAATACATAGTCTCATCGATCCATCCTTTTTTTTCACAAATAAAACTGGTGCTCCTCAAGGAGACACACTCGGTTGAATATACTTCCTATCCAATAACTCTTGCAACTGTACCATCAGCTCCTTCATTTCTGTCGGTGCCATTCTGTAAGGGGCTTTCAAAATCGGTGCCGTCCCCGGTACTAAATCTATAACGAATTCGACCTCCCGATCCGACGAAAGTCCTGGAAATTACTCTGGAAATTCGTTCACTACTGGTATATGTCCCATCTCTATCCCTACTTTCTGCGTATCGACGATATGGGCCAAATATCCTACACATCCCTTTCTTAGTAACTTCCTTGCTTGCATCATCGTCAGATAACTTGAGTGTCTCGGTGACCTACTTCCATAGAATGCTACCTTAGACTGATCTGGAGTCCTAAGGTTTATACACTTCTTTTGGCAATCTATCATCGCTCCATGGTTAAATAACCAATCCATTCCTAGAATTACATTAAATTCTTCTAATTGAATTGGAATTAAATCCACGGGTAACTTATATCCCCTGATGTTTACAACATAATTTCTATAGACATGGCTAACGGGAATCATTTCCTTATTAGCAACTTCTATGTTCATAGGATATTTTAATTCTTCACAGGGTAAATTTAATCGTTGGGAGAATTTATGCGATCTGAAGGAACAAGTAGCACCGAATCAAATAATATGTAGCGAGATATATCATTGATCGGAATGATACACGAAACCACGTCCTGGATGCACCGCATCCTGAACCGTCATGTTGAAAGTCCTTCTTTGTTGGTCGATTTTGAGTTGGTGGTCCATTAATCATGAGATTCCCACCGCTTGGTCCCCTTCTCCTCCTGCTTTGTGTTCTTCTTTGGGCAATTCCTTGCCTGATAATCCAATTCTCCACAGTTGAAGCATCCATTTCTCTTTGGTGCAGAGCAATTGGGAGAGATGTGCCCCTCCTACCCGCAGTTGAAATAGACATTCTTTCCTTTTAGACATGCCCCTAAGTGATTCCTCCCACACTCCATGCATGCCTCTGTTTTCTTCTTTGTTTCCCCTGGTTTTCCCCCAGAGTTTCTCGATTTGAAATGGTTGCTGCTACTGTTGTTATTTTTCCACTTCCTCTTGTTTGCACCACTGCTGCTGCTACCTTCCCCGCGATTCCCTCCTTCATTCTTCTTCTTTTTTTTCCTTATTAAATTTCATCGAGGCCTCACTTCCGCCTCGGTGATTATAGCTTTCTCCGGGAGAGTCATGAAGCTTTTAAATCTCTGTAACACCGAGAGTCTCGCTATATAGCCATGGTTTGAGACCCCGCTCAAACCTCCTCATTTTTCTCTCTCGATGTCGACACGGGTGGCGCAAACCTCGCCAGCTCATTGAATTTTGCGGCATATTGAGCTACCGTCATGTCTTCATGCTTCAGCTCCAGGAATTGCATCTCCATGCCACTCTGCATACTAACCGGAAAATAGTTCTCGAAAAAGATTTTCTTAAACCCTTCCCAAGGTATCATGCCTTCTCCAGCCCTGGTCTGGTTTGCCTCCCACCAGAAGTTAGCTTCACCCTTCAGCATGTAAGTGGCGAAGATTGTTTTCTGATCATCACCTACTCGGACGATAGCGAACGCCTTTTCGATTTCCTTGACCCAAGTTTGAGCTTCGATGGGTTCAGTGGTTCCTTTGAACTCAGGGGGTCTCGCGCTCTTGAAGTCCTTGAAGTGTGCCACCTGGGCCACTGGAGGGTTATTGGCATTCGGGGTTTGATTCTGAAGTGCCCCCACTAACATGTCTACAAACTGCTGCATAGGATTTGGTGGATCCCCAACATTACCGCCTGACCCCTCGGGTGTTTAACGACGTCTTCCTCTAGCCATCTATCTATTTAAAATGAACTTAATGTTATTATCTTATCACTTACTCTACATAATATATCAATCATAAGAAGAGACTTAATCATCACATCACATACTTAAATAAAAACATATTTATTTATAAACATAACACCCAAGGTATTTCTGTTAGGTTTGTAATATTCAAGAACGCAATCAAATTTCAAAAATAAGCGGAAACGTGGAAAAATCAGAGTTTAAAATTTTTACAAACCATATACCCAGATCACCCTTTATGCACAATTATTAATTAAACGAAAAGATATAAATAAGAATCATACCCTTGAAGATCCAAGCTTCCTCAGGTACAAGTTCACCTCTAATCCTTTTCGCGTTCAACTTGAATCCACCGGGTTTGGTTCCTTCCCTTGATCAACGTTAGCCACCCAAGTGTTTGGCCTCTAGAGGTGATCCACCAAGGAATAATAAAGATTCAAGAAAATGGGTGGTTGGCTAAACCCTAGTTTTTCTATCTCTATAGAAAAGGAGCGTACTCTCCAACAATTGGAATAACGTATATTTGATATCTGATATAAGACTCCACTTATAAAGATATCAAGTAACCCTATTAAAATAAGGTATTTTTAATTAAACTCTTTTAATTAAATGGGTTCCCTAATCTTATTAGGGATAATTAATTAAACTCCTTTAATTAATTTTCCTCCTAATTCTATTAGGAATAAATGAGAGTACTTATATTAAATTAATTCCTAAACTCTTTTAGAAATTAAAATAATAATAATTGTAATAATATTAATAAGACTCCTCTTATTAATTTATATTTAATATTTCTAAAATATTAAATAATAAATATTAAGTTATTTAATTTATTCTATCACCATAGATTAAATTAAATATACTTACTATATTATTACGATTATGCCATTAACTTCTTAAATAATTATTCTTCCTTTTATGGTGTGACCCTTTAGGTTCTCCATATTAAATAGGTTGTGAATAAATCAATTAGAACAATTTAATCTTATTTAAATAAATAAATTAAAAATTAATTTATTTAAATAAATAATATTTATTCTACAATAGGGATAAGCCTCCCTAGCGATCAATGACTTTCCGGATAATATAGATTTCAACATTAATCATAAAAGAACCTTTGAGTAAATAGTTACCAGACAATTCAATCCTTCCATCATACAATGTCCCAATTAAATATAAGGCATGGAATTCTTGTCAAGTCTTATTTTATTTAATTATATGTATTTCGATCCTTAAATGCACAACACCAAATAATGCAAATTAGAAACTCCTTTCTAATTTCATTACGCCTTCGCCAAGGACTCTTTGGGTTGTCATTTATCGAATCACATAGGACATTTCTTCTTTAAATAAGTGGTAGATTCTTTATTGATTATACATTATCTCCATGTACAACTTATTATACCCAAGCATACCCTTTGATATACCCTAAGGGTCTTAAGGAATAAGTCAAAGTATAACTCATCATACACAAGATACTATGATGATCTCAAGTCCAAGGATCACTTGTACTACTATCACTACAGAATTCCTATTGATTGTGCAAGTAAAACTCCATTAGGTATTCCTTATCGAGCCACGTTCAGTGAACTTATTCTCCAATAAGCACCTACATACTTGCTTTAGTGTCTCCACACAAATGATCATAAGATCAATCATCCTCATCCAATGAGCAAGCAACGTATGTACCAATCTATCCGGATTCACTAATCCCCAATTTAGTAATCCAATGATTGAGAACTATTTTAGTTTTAAGATTTCTAAGAATTTAGATCTCATTAGAATGATCATCATCATTATTCTAAAAGCATTGCTTAAAACTATGGGTTTATCACATATTATAAAACAAAGATCATGTAGATAATTAAAACCTTTAATAAATTAATACTTTTTATTAATAAATGAATAAGATTGTTACAAAGTATATGCTTTATCATCAAACATGATTGGCTTATGTGCATACTACTTTCAATTTCATCGTCTTATAACATTAAGCCATTTACATCACTTTAAACCAATATACTTGGTAAAAACTGAAACCAAGCTTATTATTCAAAGATAAGTGTTCTATACGCCAGTAGTAAAAGTTCATCATAATAAACTAAAAGCCCCGCTTAATGGCGTCCTCATGCTCCTCATCCATTATCTCAAATTACCGACTTCTACTTATAACACATCTAGACCGGTGCTCCTCACTTGGAAAATGATTCACCCTATGTTGAAACCTTCCATGTGCTGACTTAAATGCGTACTTCATCTTGTCTATCTTAACCTTCTTATCTCTCACCTCTCCTTCTAACTCGCCAGTTAGCTTCTCAGCCAGAACACGGTCTCTCCTCTCTTCTCCCTAGAATGTGGTAATAATCTGCTTGTCAGTTTGAAGACTCTGAATCCTCGACTCTAACCCATTAATGGTATGCCCCAAGTGGGTCCTAATAGCTTCTTTCTTATCCTCCAGCCTATCCGCCTTCTGGTCTAATGCCCGCAACTTGTCAGCCAGATTCTCGTTCCTAATTATCAGGTGGTGCACCAATGCCTCAAGCAATCTTTGCAGTTTCTTTGCTCCCCACATATCTGACTCCTTCAACTCATGGACCTTGTCGTCCAACTCTGTAATCCTATCCATCAACTCATCCAATAAAGTATCCTCAGGTGCTTCTTCCGAGTCCTCCTCGGGCTCCCCTTCCTCTTTAGGATACTCCTCTGGGTCTGAGTCAGCTACTGCCTCAGCTATAGGCTCAGGTACAGCTGTCACCAACTGCTCACTCACAACGTGGATATCTCTAACCTCCTCTTCTCCTGACATCCTTCAAATAAGAAAAAAAATCACTCGGTTAGTATTTTAAAATAGTTGTTTTTGTTTTTAGGAAAAATAGATTTGACACAACCCCTAGAACTCTACATGAGTTCATCTCTTTATTTTCTCCACAAACTTCCCTAAGGTTATAGTTTAAGGTTCCCCACCTAAGGTTTATAACCTATTACTTTGATACCAACCTGTGACGCCCCCAAATCCGTGTAACATCGATTACAAGACATGGTGCTCACGATATAACATACATCATCATCTATCTAGGTAACTCTAATAAAAATAATAATAATAATATTAACTATTACATACTTATTCAAAATAAAGTCCCAAGTCTTTACAACCTTTAATAAACTGAAACTTAAACTTAGCGTTTATCGCTACATCACATCATATGCGGAAATATAATTATTACATAAATAACTCTCATCATTTCATCTTAGACTTTCCTTTGTCCTTGCCCGAGCCCTCAGCGTTATCAGCCTTAACTGAAAAGTTTAAGCAAGAATGAGCACAAATTGCCCAACAAGTATATAAAGTAGTTTGAGAACATACATCAAAAGTAGAAGCATTAGTATGAATATTTCTCAATAGTTGAAATAAATATCAAGAGATAAACTGGAATATCGAGATAAGAGTTCTAGAATTCTCAATAACATTCTAAGGGGTGTTAGATACCCTAAACATTACTTTGTTTCATCAAAAACCATCAGACGGTTTAACAATCAAATAGATTGTAAACGGTCTCTGCAAGTACTCCAGGTGATCAGCCTATCGTACCCTACATTGTGCACAAGTATAAAGTTTAAATGCATAAGCGTAAATGGGACTATATGCGAGTCATCGATTACCCGATTGCTATCCCGGGTTGTTCATCTTAGTATTCATATCTGGGACCTCACCAAAGAAATTTGGATTGGTAAACATCAAATAGCTTCAAAGGATTTGAATTGTTTAAACAATATACTATGTTTGCATCAATAACATTTAGCTGGGACGAAAGCTAGAAAGCATGATTGAATATAGTTCATTAAGGGAATACAAACTTTAAAGTATAGCAGTTGCAATAGGAACTGAATAATCATCAATAACGTTTCGCATCACAATTGAAGTTATAGAACTTCACAATAAAGGAGCTTGCACGAATGATTAATTAATCACAAGCCCAAACTTACCCTCGCTGCAATCAACTGAATAAGAATTGAATAAATTCATAATGAAAAATAGGGTAAGAAGCTTGCCTTGATCGTTGTTTACCAATAACAGATTAACAGCTTATAGCTATCTGCACTTCACGTGCCCTACACAATTGTATAATCATGCACATCAACTATTAGCAATGCATAGTAGTTGTAATATAAATTTTACTCTATAATTTTCAGAGTTCACTCTATGATTTTCACTCTACTATCTGCACTCTACGATTTTCAGAGTTCAATCTACGATTTTCACTGACTCTACGATTTTCAGTGTTGACTCTACGATTTTCACTATACTATCTCGCACTCTCACGATTTTTGAGTTTACTCACGACTTTCATTGACTCTCTCACGATTTTGAGTTTACTCTACGATTTTCATCGACTCTACAATTTTCGAGTTTACTCTACGATTTTCATTGACTCTACGATTTTCAGAGTTTACTCTACGATTTTCACTGACTCTACGATTTTCAGAGTTTACTCTACGATTTTCATTGACTCTACGATTTTCAGAGTTTACTCTATGATTTTCACTGACTCTATGATTTTCAGAGTTTACTCTACGATTTTCATTGACTCTACGATTTTCACTGACTCTACGATTTTCATAACTTGCTCAATTTAACTCCCTTTCCTATGAAATTTGGACAGGTTGTACCTCATGTTACATACTATTTTATAAAATTATTACATATGTTAATCGAGTCATATACACCATGATCCCGAGGCTCCGAAAAACCCCAAAAATCACAGATTACTAGTTAAACCTAATTTGACAAAAATCCGGAATTTTGCTTTCAGCATGCAATTAAATTATTCCTAATGTCCAGATCATCTACTCTCACATGTTTTCACATTTCACAACATCAAACTTCAACAAACTTCCACCTTTTTGATTAATTTAGCACCTTAGAGACATTTTATCAAAGGTAGAGCATGCATTGCTTAATTCTTTGATTTTCTATTAATTTGATGCATGGTTAACCCATATCTTTTGTTGTTAATGATCTATAATCATCAAACAACAGTAACATGGCAACACAAAGCCACAACAAATCATTTACCAATTTTATATGCATTTTCTTCTCATTTTTGTTATAAAAATAAAATGGGATCATGAATTACCTTTTGATGAATTTCTTCTTGGTTTAATATGATGCTCCTTCTCCTTGCTTGTCAAATCCTCAGTAATCCTCCAAAATTAGTTCTAACTCTCTTAGGCTCTCAATTTCTCTCCATGTTTACTCACTTGGTGGAATTTTCTTAAAAGAAAAGTGTGTTTGTATATATGTATAGCTTTGTTAGAGTCTTTTTATTCCCATAACCCCCAACTCCCATAACCCCTAACTCTAATGATTAGTTACTCACAATACTTAATACTACAATAATATAGTTAATTAATAGGAAGAATGTGGGAGTTAGAGAAAATGAATGTGGGAGTTAGAAAAATAAAAAGAATTTTGATTTTAAAGAATAAAATAAATTACTTCCACCTTAGCTATTATGTAATATACATATACTCCCTCCCTTGTCCCAATTTAATAGTCTCATTGGTCCATCAGTTCAGCTGATTTCTATTTAAAAAAAAATACATATATTATTTTAATCAATTAATAAGCTATTTGACTATTTTACCCTTCAGAACCAAACTTTGCGAACCATATATCGATTCCTACTAAAGTCGACGTTCCGGGAGTCAAGGGACTATCCGTTTAGTCAAATTCATCTCTGAAATTTGTACTTGACTTTTTCCTCGAAAAAGTGAACAGGTTGACTTTGACCAAAAAAGTCAACTGTGACACTTTTTCGTGATTACAGTCTATCATGACTAATTTCGACGTTCCGGACTCGAATACGCAGTTCGCATCTCTAAATTCTACTCCTAACTCCAGCTCATGATTTAATACCATCCCACGTAATAAAATAGAATAATTCCCTACTTAATTTTATTTAAATAGTTAAATAAAACTAAACCAGCCATTTAAATACATCTCATCACATATCTTAAAATAACACATATATGTACCACACACATACATCTAATAAATGAAATCACCCGAAAGTTTCATATTAATTCGTTTATTAACAATTCTTAAATTACATAAAAAAATATTAAAAAAATAAAAATAAAACTCGGATATTACAGTAATTGTTGCATCATATCTCTCATATTATTGATTCAATTATTGTCACAGTATCATCTGTATAATATGTTATATTATTAAATCAATAATTGAGACGACAAAGTTATTCATATTATTATTTGCAATATTGACAATGTCTAGAAGTTCTGTCAATGAGAGGTTTGGTCACCTAATTGCGCGTCAATAAGGAGAAAATCCTTATCGGAATGCCCCCTCTTTCCTAGGAACGACCTGGTTATTAAATATTATGAGTTATAATATTTATGATGAATAAGTTCGTGTTGATTAAAGATGAAATTGATAGTTCCATTGTGTTAGGATTATTAGTGTTAGTGGAAATCGACATTTATTTTGATAATAATTGATGTCTTGAGGTTATATTAACCAATTGGGTAATTAATCGGAAAAATGAGCAATTAATTGCTATTATTTCACATGCTTATAACTATTTGTTCACATGTGTGTACTATTGATTCACATTCATGTACTATTAGGGGAGGTGGTGCAAGATTGATAATACTTGCATGACTAAATTAAAAATGGAGGTATAGATGAAGATATTATACTGTAATTAGTTTTTTCACATGATTATACTATTAATGAACTATTAATTCACATTATTACTATTAGGGGAGGTGGTGCAAGTTTGATAATACTTGCAGGACTAAATTAAAAATGAAGAAAAAGAGAAAAGTATTATACTCTAATATTTCGAGCCCCAAAACGTGCAATTATCGAAACTATATTTTCCTATAAATAGAAGCTCATTCTTCTTTCATTCTCACCAATTCACTAAGTCTCACAATAGCAATTATTATAGAGAGAAAGAAGAACAGAAGTCTGCTACCTCACTATTCCAGTATCTAATTTCTTCTAAGGTAAGGGGTATTATTTCTTTCGTATTCATGAAGAGAGATATTTTCTTTCAATACTCGTAAGGGTTGTTATTCCATTCTTTATTATTACGTTGGAATAACCTCGTCATCATGATGCTCATCGAATGCACGGTGAATTCTTACATTATTCCATTCTTTATTATTTTGTTGGAATAACACATGCGTGTAGTCTATCGCATGCATGGTAAATTCTTACATTATTCCATTCTTTATTATTCATTGAAATAACTGGCATCTATGTGGACTACTGCATGCATGGTGAATGATTCTTCGTATTCATTCCTTATTAAATTGTGGAAATGATGCATCATGTGGATTACTGCATGGCGAGTAAAAATCCATTTGCAGATTTCATATATTCTATTATACTCGATTGGTTAAAGTTTTGGCTTTATACTCCATGAAATTAGTAGAATATCCACGGATATTTGCGCTTCATCCAGTATCTTTTCATGGAAATATTCTTCTGAGCATTCTTGAACTTTACTCCACAAAACAGTATCATGTTGACAATTTGGAAATTATTGAATTCTAGATAAATTAAGTTATAAATCTTTAAAAATTTATCCTTGAACTTATTTTATTGAATTCTTATGTCATTGTCATCATCCTCATGTTTATAATATGTTGAAAGTCATTTGTGGCCTGTAGTTCATAGATAGACTTGGTATGATTATGACCAGGGATTATTCAGTATAATCATGACCGTAATGTTACAAATGATGTGGTAAAAGTCCTCATTGGCCTGTAGTGCATTGATGGACAGTTGTTGGCATGATCATGACCATTGATGAATACACGAATATCCTTGGCCCGTAGTGCATGGATAATTTATGCTCGTGATCTTAATGAATATCCTTAAGCCGTAGTAGTCTGAGGATGATGTGGTTTATTTATTGTCGAGTCTCGGTGATAAAAGTGATGAAAACCTTTTAAATCATAGAAGATAGTAGATTTTATTCTCTACATGACTCTTCTAATGGATTGCTTGTTCCAATCGCAGATTAAACTTGATGTTTTTTATATTTTATCGGTTTAACAATCGTTGAAGGCTAAGGATAAATTTTTTACGCATTATCTTAGTCATAATATTTCTTCTTTGGGCTAGTTGAGCTCACCTTTCTTTCTTTCATTGTTCTCTTGAGAAATGAGAATATAGCCGGGACTAGTCGGGGAATGGATTGACGGTCCAGATGGTTGTTTTAGTAGTCGTCACTATTCTATAAAATAGTGTGACAATAAATGTAATGAGGACTACATTGAGTGTGGATATTGTCTAGATGACAATATTCTTATTAAAACTCTTAGATTATGTTTTGTTGTATTTTACACGACTGTTGTATAATTAAGTTGTATTTGAATTTTGTACCATGTATTTGGCGACTCAAGATGGGTGATGTATACCTATTTTTGGGGCGTCACAGTTAATATCAAAGCTTAGGATATGATCCCCTGGTGAGATGTGAGACAAGAACTAGGAGGGGAGAGACGGGGAATTCCTTCGCTAGTATGACATACCTAAGTTTATTTGGTATTTAATTGGTCGGTCAGAGTATAGGGATAATATGTGATATGTCAATTAACCCTAGTTTTGTGACAGTGTTTGAGAATGGCATCTAAAAATGTTGAGATCAGTAATGAAGCACATGAGACCGTTCAGTCACCAACGATCAATACCCAGGATAATGTGCAACAGGAAGACAATAATCCTCAAGTAAAATACAACACCGATCAGATGATGAACGATGGGATGATCAGAGGCTTTATGCAATTCATGCAACATCAGGCGAGAGAGACTCCTATTCAAAATGCAGGTAGAAATAGTGGCAACCCACGGCTGGTCACTACTAAGCAGTTCAAGGAGCTGGGACCGTCGGAGTTTTTGGGAAAGCTAGAACCACTTAAGGCGGAGACGTGGTTAAAGCAGATCACCAAGATATTTGATGTCTTGGGATGCTTCGAGAAGCAAATGGTTCCCTTCGCCACCTTTATGTTGTGTGAAGAGGCATATTACTGGTGGGAATCTATAAAACGTACCCAGCCTGACGCACTCAAGATGTCTTGGGAGAAGTTCCAAGAGCTGTTTAACGACAAGTACTTTCCCGAAAGTATTCATCACATGAAGGAGGTGGAGTTTATCAAGTTGGAGCAAAACAATATGACCGTGTCGCAATACGAGGCTAAATTTGCGGACTTATCCCGGTTTGCATCTCATTTGGTCGATAATGAGGAGCGAATGACGCAAATGTTCCTAAGAGGTTTGAAACCCGATATACGTCAATACCTCATTTCTCACAAACTTTTTATATTTAGATGTTGTGAATAGGGCTCAGTTATGGGAGCGCGATAATGAGTCAGCACAACCAAAATGTAACGAGCAATAACACGATAATAATCATACCGGTGGCAACGGCCATCGGAACAATGATAACCATCGTAGGGGAAATTATCATGCCAAGAATAGTAACCACTTCGGTGGTAATCATGGCCAAGATAATAGAGGTGGAAATTTCAAGAAGAAGAGATTCAATAATGATAGAAATATCGTCGACCAAAGACCTTGTTGTTAGGAAGGAGAACGACCCACGGTCGTATGCTTCAAATGCGGAGGGGAGGGACATATCAGTCCAAACTACGTGATGCAGTCCAAAGCATGTTACAATTGTGGAAAAGAAGGTCACCTAGCCCGATTTCGTCGTGCACCAAAGTTAAGTTCAACTAGGACGGTGGCACCAAAGGCGGATACGGACAAAACAAAGTCGGTGGTTTCAGGAAGAGCGTTTTCGTGACTTCTCAAAAAGCGAGTAACCCGAACGAAGTTAGCACGGGTTAATTAATTATAAATTCTTGTGAAGTCTATACCTTATTAGATACTGGTTCTACCCATTCTTTTATCTCTCTTGCTTGCGCTCAACGTTTAAATTTGACCCCAGAGAAGTTATACTTTAACTTATTGGTTGAAACTTCGTTAGTAGAAACCTTCGTTACCTCCACTATTTATAAATCTTGTTGATTCAAATCGACACTTTCATGTTACATGTCGATCTTATCTCTTTGAAAGTACTTGCCCTTGATGTGATTTTAGGAATCGATTGGTTAACTACTCATCATGCTTTTCGTAAGGTTGTTAGCTTTCATATTCCTAACCAACCTGTTATGCGAATTCAAGCAACCAAACCATTAAAGTCAATCATTGTCATATCAAGCCATAAATAAAGAGCCCCAGTCCTTTCGTTGTTAACTTCCTTGTGTGGAATGCACTGAAGCCAAACTTTCTGTAGGCGACGTTGTGAATGACGATGGCAAGTTGATAGGTATCAATGTGACGTACTATCCAAGTCTTGGATGAGAGTCACAGTTGTGAATGATATTTCTATTGTTAATAAATTTCCTGACGTATTCTTGAAGACTTCCTAGCCTACCTCTAGAGCGTGAAATTAAATTTTGTATTGCCCCAGTACAAAACCCATTTCTGGAGGTTATATTGACCAATCGGGTAATTAATCGGATAAATGAGCAATTAATTGTTATTATTTCAAATGCTTATAACTATTTGTTCACGTGTGTGTACTATTGATTCACATTCATGTACTATTAGGGGAGGTGGTGCAAGATTGATAATACTTGCATGACTAAATTAAAAATGGAGGTATAGATGAAGGTACTATACTGTAATTAGTTTTTTCACATGATTATACTATTAAGTCACATGAATGAACTATTAATTCGCATTATTTACTATTAGGGGAGGTGGTGCAAGATTGATAATACGTGCAGGACTAAATTAAAAATGAAGAAAAAGAGGAATGTATTATACTGTAATATTTTGAGCCCCAAAACGTGCAATTATCGAAACTATATTTTTCTATAAATAGAAGCTCATTCTTCTTTCATTCCCACCAATTCACTAAGTCTCACAAGAGCAATTATTATATAGAAAAATTATAGAGAGAAAGAAGAAGGGAAGTCTGCTACCTCACTAATCCAGTATCCAATTTCTTCTAAGGTAAGGGGTATTATTTCTTTCGTATTCATGAAGAGAGTTATTTTAGTTCAATACTCGTAAAGGTTGTTATTCCATTCTTTATTATTCTGTTGGAATAACCTGTCTGTGCGGTCTATCACATTCCTGATGAATTCTTCTCTTATTCCATTTTTTATTATTCTGTTGGAATAACATGTCTGTGCGGTCTAGCGCATTCATGGTGAATTCTTCTATTATTCCATTCTTTATTATTCTGCTGTAATAACATGTCTATGTGGACTACCGCATGCATGGTGAATGATCCTTCGTATTCATTCCTTATTAAATTGTGGAAATGATCTGTCTACGTGGATTACTGCATGGCGAGCAAAAATCCATTTATAGTTTCATATATTCTATTATACTCAGTTAGTTAAAGTTTTGGCTTCTATACTACATGAAATTAGTAGAATATCCAGGATATTTGCGCTTCATCCAGTATCATGTTGACAATTTAGACATTATTGAATTCTGGATAAATTAAGTTATAAAATTTTAAAAATTTATCCTTGAACTTGTTTTATTGAATTCTTATATCATTGTCATCATCCTCATGTTTATAATATGTTGAAAGTCATATGTGGCATGTAGTGCATAGATGGACTTGGTATGATTATGAGCAGGGATTATTCGGTATAATCATGACAGTAATATTAAAAATGATGTGGTAGAAGTCCTCATTGGCCTATAGTGCATTGATGGACAGTTGTTGGCATGATCATGATCATTGATGAATACACGAATATCCTTGGCCCATAGTGCATGGATAATTTGTGGTCGTGATACTAATGAATATCGTTGGCCGTAGTGCAGGGATGTTGTGGTTTATTTATTAAGCTGAGTCTCAGCGATAAAAGTGATGAAAAACCTTTTAAATCATAGAAGATGGTAGATTTTATTCTCTACATGACTCTTCTAATGGATTGCTTGTTCCGCTGCAGTTAGACTTGATGTTTGTTATATTTTATCAGTTTAATACTATTGAAGGCTAACGATAAATTATTCTGCATTATTTTAGTCATAATATTTCTTACTGGGCTAGTTGAGCTCACCCTTTCTTTCACTGTTCTCTTGTGAAATGAGAATATATTTGAGGACGAGTCTGAGAGCAGTTATCGATGGTCAGATGGTTGTTTTAGTAGTCCTCACTATTCTATAAAATAGTGTGACAATAAATTTAATGAGGATTCCATTGAGTGTGGATATTGTACAGATGACAATATTCTTATTAAAACTCTTAGATTATGTTTTGTCGTATTTTTTACTAATTGTTGTATAATTAAGTTGTATTTGAATTTTGTACCATGTATTTGGCGACTCAAGATGGGTGATGTATACCTATTTTGGGGGCGTCACATCGTGGTCTTGTGGCCTCAGTTTATTCTTTGATGTTGATATCTATTGTTAACTTAACGTTCATTATTCCTTTGAACTCATAGTTGTTGAATTAAAGTTTATTGTTCTGGTAAGAACACTTTACCATTGAAAGCTCAGTTAATTGTCATTCATAAAACGTTATTGTATATTATCCTTCTTGTGGGCAATTGATTGCTCACTCTTGCACAAAATAATGCATATAAAGTTAAGAAGTTTGAAGAGCTTTCTACAAGTAAGGGCAAGGACAAAGTGCTTGATTAGACGACAACGTTTAATTTACCTTTTATTTATGAAGCTTATGTAATAGATTTAATTATGATCATGTTTTAATTTTCCGCTGATGATTGTAATAAAGGTTAGATGACCTGGATTTATTTTAGATTATGTAAACCTTTAATGGGAGATTGATTGTTTAAACTTTTGAGTTAATTTTATCCTTTGGATATGGGTAGTTAGTTATGATTTAATTGGATAGTGAACACCAAATCTGTGGGATTGAAGTGCCCGGATTTGGGGGTGTCACAGATCATACATCTGAGGGGGAGCAGACAAAGGAAATGAAGTCCACATCCCAGAGGGAGCATGAGCAAAAAGGTCAAACAGATGAATAGCTGATCAATAGACATCCTAGAAACACACATGGAGCCAAAGAAGTATATCTCTAACTATTAGGTATGTTCTGGATCCAGGATATAGAAGTGTCATAGCTTATAAAATTTCATATTATTATAAAATGACATTCATAATTATCTGTTTTAGAAATACAACGGCTCACTGTATATAAGATTCATTCATAACATGCATATGCACTTATTGTTTTTGTCATAATCAAATAGGGGAGATTGTCATAAATAAACATGTGAATGATATTCCAATTTATATATGATTTGATTATGATATATATGAATGAATATGCAAGTATGCTTGCATTAAGAAAAGATGTAAAGTCCTTTGATAGATAATAGAAACATATGTACAAGGACTTAGAATGAATTGATCAAATATGTTAGGTTGATCTTACATAAGCAAAACAGCTTTGTAAAGTCCTTAAAAAGAAATGATGTACAAGGACTATAAATATAGAAAGATCAAGCATGTTAGGTTGATCTTATTATGTAATAGATAGGCTTGTATGATCGTCGAGCACTTCACCAGAAATTGTAGTCAGCCAGGAGAGTCAATGAAAACTCGAGAGTTGTTGAGGCAGAATCGTAGTCTACAAGATAGTAGATCTCGGAGTTTGTAGACTGCCAGGAGAGACGAGGAATGATCGTAATGTGTCAAGTAGCACTTCCTTAGAGCCGTAGCCTGCTGAGGAAGTCATGTCTGTAATCATAAAGACGACACGCCTGCCACGAGTCGATAGAGCATCTAGAAGCCAAGTCCGTAATCGTGGTACTACACTCGGAGTCATAGAGTCTACTAATGTCAAAGCCAAGTCAAGAATCGTAGACTATACTCAGAGTCGTAGAGTCTACTAATCATATCAGAGGCAGAGATCGTAGTCGAGCAAGATCAGATGAAGACAACAAACACAAAGTCAGAAATCGTAGAGTGTCAAGACCTGATCTCGGAGTCGTAGTGTCTACACAGTCGAAGCTGAATCGTAGAGTGTAGAACTAAGACTTCAATAGATGTGCTCACAATGCCAAGGCAGTATCGTAGAGAAAATACGATTCTCAACAAATGAGAACTCCCAAAATATCCAAAGGAACGAAGCCTCTGGTTGGTACTGGAAAGATACATCCCACCTGAAGGAAACCAGAGAGCACTCAACGAATAACATGTAAGCTAACAGAAGATCTAAGCACCAACTCAATCAACATCCAGATTGAGTTGTGAAGTCATTCGAGATGAAGTCTTCCACAAGTTGATCAGAAGAAGACTTCAGTAACTGACTAAGGAAAGTCAGCAAGTGCAGTAGCTGTCAAGTAAATAGAAGACGACGATCTTGAAAGCAACAAGGATCGTAGTGTTTGCCAAACAAAGAAGGAACTGATGGAGTGTACACAAAGATACTGGTCAGCCTCTGAAGAACAAGGCTAAAGTGATTAAACATTGGGTCAGTCCATTGATGATAAGTGAACGGGAGATCATAAGGAGAAAGCGAGCTAGACACGCCACAAATCTGAAGTGTCTTACTATTCAGAAGGGGCCAGAGCAAGGAGTCAAGCCATCAGTATCTGAGAGTAGTCAAGGCAAACAGAAGTGTTGAGGCATTGCACATGAGAAGGAAGAGGTGTTCTATATTGAAGATCCAATCAACACTCTTCAAGATTGTAGTGTTGTCTCTACCTGTCAACTAGACACTACGATCAGGTCCAAGAAGATATGCATCAGAATCATAGAGTTCGAAAAGCTGAAGATTGAAGCATTGGCAACGGTTCAATCTGAAGATTGATATTCGAATAGAGCTTATTGAGAGCATCGATACAAAAGGACAACCTCTGATCGAGAAATCATAAGGGACAAATAAAGTTGACTCCATGACCGAGACATCAAAGTGACATCTCTGACGGGATAGGTGAAACAGTAGACTGCAATGTCAGAAAGTCATGTCTTGTCACATTTGTAGTCTGCACCAAACAACTCGAGATCTGTGAAGCAATTCAAAAAGCTTTTAACGGCTACTTTCCAACGGAAAGAGTGGGAAGGAGTATAAATCAGCAAGAGCTTCAAAGATCAAAGGTTACTGGAGTTGCTGAGTTTGGAGAAATAGTGGATTGATCTAACCAACGTAAAATAGTGAGTGACCAATAAAGGTCCGAAGGCTCACTCTACGTTCCACCAAGAACATTTGGAGATAAACAAAGAAATAAGTAGAAGTGAGGGTTCTACTACAAGAAGAGTGTTCTAAACTGCCGAGAGAAAGAAGAGCATCAATGTCATCTTGATGTCCATCATGGGAAGACTCTAAGTACCAGAGAGAAGAGCTTACAATCATCTTAGTAAGTCCATCATGAGAAGGCAGCAAGTATCAAGAAAAAAGATCACCAACGCCATCATGGTGTCAAGCATGAGAAAGTTTCTAAGTACATAGCAGAAGGGCTTACAGTCATCTTAGAAACTCATCATGTGCAGCCATCAAGTATCAAGAAGAATGATCTTCACTGTAGTTCAACAAGGGATCATCAGAAGTGGTTGAGTAACTAAAGAAGCTGAGCATCATGCAACACTCAACTGCACTTCAAGGATGATCACGACAAGCTGCTAAGCATTCGGAGATGAAGAGCTTAAAGAACATCTTAGCAGAACCTCCAACAAACAAACAACATCAACAACAAGAAGCCAGGGCCTGAGGGGTCCTTATCCGGAGGGACTAAATGAAGTTCCAAGCCTGCTGGGCTTGAAGAGTTCCTAGGGAATTAGATAAGTTCCAAGGCTGTTGGCCTTGAAGAGTTCTTAGTGAACTGAAGTCCCAAGGCTGCTGGTGTGAGGGCCCCGAATCCGAGGTCCCGAATCACCGCGGATCTGGTTCGATCATTCTATACAACTATTACTATTTTTGCGGAAGATATAAACATAAATTGTTTATACATTAAACTTACATACTTTTCCCCAAGGTCAAGTAACCTTAACTTAATACACAATTCATAACTTATTTAACACATAACATTATTATTATACAACTATTACAAATCTAATCGCACACATTAACTTAAGCTGGAACCGTCTTTGACCTTTCCTTGTAACCGACGTGTTCATCTTAATCTGCAATGTTTTATCATGATATAGCAAGGGCGAGCATAAGGATTGCCCAGCAAGTTTAAATTCAACAATATAACGATATATCATGATTGAAAAAGTCTGAATAATTAGCTGGCTATAATTCAACAATATAATTGTGAACTAGCAGGAACAAATTTATGACTGAACAAGTATTATACATAAATAAATATATCCGAACCATTTGGTAATGAAGGTGATCGACCTTTCATACCGACTTTATACATGCAATATGCATGTAGTACAATTATACATGGCAATCAGCAATGATTAACCATAAGCATATCCGAATGAAACAACTCTTAGTAGAGTTAAGTAAAACAAACTTGCCTGAACCGTTGATTACCGCAACGCAATATATAACGCTTTATCCGAAGACCTAATATTAGTAATATATGTGAGACCCCAGATTTTATGAATAAACTTAAAATATTTTTTTTAAATATTATGGTGTGGATTTGATATAATGTTATAGTTGTGGGTAATATTTATAAATTTTGCAAAGTACGCAAGTTGTTATATAATATTCGATTGGTCGGGGAATATTCTTTTTGTCGGGGAATATCCGTACAACGGTACAATCATTGGTGGACCCCACAATGGAATTATTGTCGGATTAAGAAAACGACAAAAATACTTTATGAAAATAACGGCGGAGGTTTTACCGTTAATACTGTTGAACTACCCGGTAGTAAAATTACAGTAATACGCGTGGTTACATAGTAGCACACGGTATTGATTATTGATGCTTATGTGAGAAGTCACTCAGTTATACTCAATTATTACTACGATAATTCTTCGCATCATATCTCTCATATTATTGATTCAATTATTGTCACAGTATCATCTGCATAATATGTTATTTTATTAAATCAATAATTGAGATGACAAGGTTATTCGTATTATTAAATTGCAATATTTATAATGTCTAGAAGTTCTGTCAAGGAGAGGTTTGGTCACCTAATTGCGCGCTAATAGGGAGAAATCCTTATTCGAAAGCCCCCTCTTTCTTGGGAACGACCTGGTTGATAAATATTGTGAGTTATAATATTAATGATGAATGTTATTAAAATTGAAGTTGTGTTCGGAGTTGAATTTGGAGACGCGGACGTGATATTTGAGTCCGGAACGATGAAATTAGTAAAAATAATCTATAAACACAAAATTTTCTAGGATTCACTATTTGGTCAAAAAGTCAACAGTTGACTTTTTTGGGAAAAGTTAAACTTCAAAATTTCAAAATTTATATTGTTGATAAAAATAGTTTCATTATGTTGGAATTGTTTGTGTTAGTGAAAATCGACATTTATTTCGATAATAATTAATGTCTGGAGGTTATATTGACCAATCGGGTATTTAACCGGATAAATGAGCAATTGATTGCTATTAAATCACATGATTATAACTATTTGCTCATATGTGTATACTATTGTTATACATTCTTGTTACTATTAGGGGAGTTGGTACAAGATTGATAATACTTGCATGACTAAGTTAAAAATAGAAGTATAGATGGAGGTACTATACTGTAATCATTTTTATCACATAATTAGAACTATTGAGTCACATGATTTACTATTGATTCACATTATTTACTATTAGGGGAGTTGGTGCAAGATTGATAATACGTGCAGGACTAAATTAAAAATGAAGAAAAAGAGAAAGGTATTATACTGTAATATTTTGAGCCCCAAAACGTGCAATTATCGAAACTATATTTTCCTATAAATAGAAGCTCATTCTTTCTTCATTTCTCACCAATTCACAAAAGCTTTAGAGCGATTATTATAAAGAGAAATTATAGAGAGAAAGAAGAAGAGAAGTCTGCTACCTCACTATTCCAGTATCCAGTTTTTCTAAGGTAGGGAATATTATTTGTTATACTCGTAAGGGGTACTCTTTCTTTCTTATTCATGAAGAGAACTTCTGTTATTCCATTCTTTATTATTACATTGGAATAACTCAGTATAATGTGAGCTACCCTATACTTGGTGACATTCTTCTATTATTCCGTCTTTTATTATTACATTGGAATATATCCGTCTGCATGCATTTTGTTGGACCTAATTCCGCTCTTTATTATTACATTGGAATAACTCATGCTCAGACGCTTTTTTCTATTTGGACTGGTTCAGTATTTATTATTATTACATTGGAATATCACATGCATGCATTTTACGTGGGACTGATTCCGTCCTTATTAGTATTATGTTGGAATAACATGTCTATGTGAAGTACCACATGCATGGTGATTTCTGTTGTTATTTCATTCTTTATTATTCTGTTGGAACATCCTATCAGTGCGAATTTCACCTGACCTGGTTCCGTTATTTAGTATTCTATTGGAATAACCTGTCTATGCGAAGTACCACATACATGGTGATTTCTTTTGTTATTCCATTCTTTATTATACTCAGTTGGTTAAAGTTTCGACTTCTATACTCCATAAAATTAGTTGAATATCATTGATATTTGTGCTTCATCCAGTATCTTTTCATGGAAATATTCTTCTGAGCATTCTTGAATTTTACTCTACAAAGCAATATCATGTTGACAATTTGGACGTTATTGGTTCTTGGACAAATTAATTCTTGAACTTATTTTATTGAATTCTTATATCATTGTCATCATCATCATGTTTATATTTTTTTGAAAGTCATCTGTGGCCTGTAGTTCATAGATGGACTTGGTATGATTATGACTAGAAATTATTCGGTGTAATCATGACCGTAATGTTACAAATGATGTGGAAAAAGTCCTCATTGGCCCGTAGTGCATTGATGGACAGTTTTTGGTATGATTATGGCTATGGATTCTCTTTGGCCGTAGTGCAAAGATGAATTATTTTATGGCATGATCAGGACCGTTGATGAAAACATGATTATCTTTAGCCGTAGTGCATGGATAATTTATGGTCGTGATACTAAAGAATATCCTTGGCCATAGTGCAGGGGTGATTCGATGATGTGGATTATTTATTAAGTTGAGTCCCAGCGATAAAAGTGATGAAAAACCTTTTAAATCATAAAAGATAGTAGATTTTATTCTCTACTTGACTCTTTTAATGGATTGCTTGTTCCGCTTGATTAAACTTGATGGTTGTTATATTGTATCGTTTAACACTGTTGAAGGCTAACGATAATTTATTCTTGCATTATCTTAGTCATAATATTTCTTACTGGGCTAGTTGAGCTCACCCTTTCTTTCCTTTGTTCTCTTCGTGAAATGAGAACGAAAGCGAGGACTAGTCGGGGAACAGCAGTGATAGTCCTAGATGGTGCATTAGTAGTCCTCACTATTCTGTGAAATAGTGTGATAATAAATATAATGAGGACTCCATTGAGTTTGTATACTCTCTAGAGGACAATATTTGTATTAAAATTCACAGCATATGTTTTTTCGTATTATACACGACTGTTGTATAATTAGTTTGTATTTGTATTCTGTACCATGTATTTGGCGACTCAAGATGGATGTTGTATACCTAATTTTGGGGGCGTCACAATATAGATCTCCAATATTAGAATAATATCATCACAATATAATACTATTATATATATAGACATAGAATAACCTAAACACATAACCCTATCAGTCTATAACACACATAAGACTCGGTATCAAGTCAAACTATTACAGTATGAGTTGAAAACGACAAAATTCTAACGTCTTGACAGTCTAGTCAGAAAATTCACGAGTTTGAGTTCAATTAAACTCTGCCTAACACTTAACAATTATCTCAGATAATTTAATACCAGTCGAAATATTTTTCTTAAGCTCGTAATAATTTTTAAATAATTATTACTATTTATCAAGATTTTTCAATCATTAAACACATATTTAAATAAATTAAATACCACATAATTCTTTTATCATTAATATTTATTTATTATCAAATATTAATGAAATACATGTCATAATATTATAATATATTTATAATATCACAAAGTATTTTAATACTTTAAAATCATATTTTATGATTTTTAAACACTTAAATTCATTATCAGGTAATTACTATTAATATTTACATATTAATATTTTCATGACAAAATATCAAAAGTTATATTTTATAACTTAAAATATTTTTCTAACCCTTAAATCATTTTAATATGATTTATAAAACATTAATTCTATTTTTCCTTAATTTATTTAATATAGTTATTAAATAAACTAATTATCATTAATATTGATTAATTAATGAAATTTAGCCAAAAAAAATTAAAAGTCACTTAAAATAACTTAAAATATTTTCTTTTACCATAATATTATTTTTCATGATTTTTAATGAATTAAAATCATTTTTAAATCATTTATTTAATATTATAATTAAATAAATTAAATACCATTTATATTCCAAAAATATTAAATATTTATGAAATATACTCAAAATAGTTAAAAACTATTTTTCAGACTTTAAAATAATTTTTCAAAATTTATTATGTATTTTTAATAATTAAAAACCATTTTTTTCTATTTTTAAATAATTTCTGAAAAATAATTAATTAAAAAGGGGCCCTATAGCGACAGAACCGTCACTATAGGTGTTCTTGGTGTTCTTGAGACCTTCATGTCAGTTGACCGGTTGGTTAGTTTGACCGGGTTTATTTCAGTGTTCCTTTTGATTTCTGGGTTGGCTAAGTCATTAAACTTGTAGTATTCATGTAATACTACAATTTTATACCTTCATCTAAGTCATTAAGCATCACAGTTGCAAGATCTAAAGATGAAAAGTTGTTGTCAGAGGCCTGCTGGGATTTCTGGGTTTCCCAGATTCCCAGTCAGTTTCGAGTGACCTCCTTGTGGCTCAATTTTATACATTTTCCAGTCATGGTTCCTATGATGTTAAGGTTCCGATCTATAGTAGGTATGTAAATGTACATCAAACAATCACCATATCAACTTATCAACATCAAACGAGTACGATCTAGGTCGGTCAAACGGATGTCAAGAACTCGGCTGATGAAGATCTGGGTTACCCAGAATCTTCATCCGGCGTGATGGTCAACGCATGTTTGACCCATAATTTCTATGATTCTATTACAATGTTTTGTGATCTAAAGGCATGAGTGTGAAGTCCTTATACCTGTCGACGACATAAAAGCAACAACATGGCCAAAACTAACATAAATAAGTACGATCAGAGGCCTCAAACATCTTGTCAGAAATTCTGGGAAAATTCTGGGTTACCCAGAAACTAATTCGTGACTGGTTAACGCTGTTTGACCGCTTGTATCTCTTAATATACTAAGGATCTGGCCTTGTTTCTTGTTTTAGCTCATAGACCGCATGACATAGAACACATTTGTAACATAAAACAACATATATCAAAAACAGAGAAAGATCTAGGGCCTCTGACATATGACTGTCAGACCACTTTTTGACATTTTTCCATATTACTAAAAAAGCTTGATTCGAGGACTTTGATGTTATGGATTTGGGATTTTATAACCCAGATCACTTATAGACATCCTATTACACATATCTAACCAATCAATTACAACATCTAACAACAAATCATAAGATTTTCGAAATTTAGGGTTCTTATACCTTTTGAGCTTGATCTATGATTCTGACTTTTGGGATCTGTTCTTGGTGTTTTATTACATGATCTTGGCTCATCCTATCACTCTCTCCCACTTCCCATTCCCGAAATATAGAGAGAGAAAAGGTTGGGCAAAAATGAAAAGTCAAGTAAAGCTTTCTCTCTCCTTTTAATTTATATAATTTGATGATACATGCACATGGCTGATCTTTGCTGCTGAGATGTGAGATATAAGTCATGAGCTAGGGCTAGGGTTGGTCCACCTACTACACTAGAACAACTCTTGCAAGCTAAGTCAGAATAATGCAACAAAGGGCAAATATGTCATTTCGCATACTAAATTAATGGCATTCTTGTCAATTAGCCAAACCCTTAGGGTTTAGGATTTGGTTAGGGTTTAGGGTTTGGGAAAATTTAGGATTTAGGGTTTGAAACCCTTAGGGTTCACAATTTAATTTTCTAAAATTACCAATTTAGGTTTTAAAAATAGAAAAATTAATATTTCTAAATTATAATTAGAATTTTCTAATTATATTAAAATTTCTTAATCATAATTTAAATCTTACTAATTAGGATTAGTATTTCCTAATTAAAATCGCTAATTTAGCAATTAGGGTCAAAAATCACGGATTAGGGTTTATAACCCAAAATTAGGGTTTTAATAGAAAATAAATTTTCTAATTTAGAAATTAGATTTAAGTAATTAGATTAGGGTTTTCTAATTACTTAACTTGAAAATTAGAATTAATATATCCTAATACACATTACAATTATTAAATTAACACTTTTGTTTTCCCTAATTATAAATTAGGGTTTCAAATCCCGAAGTTAGGGTTTTCATAATTTGAAATTAGGGTTTACTAAATAATTAAGCTTTACCCTAATTAAGATTATAATTAATATCACTTAAGAATTATAATTATCCTTTAAGTTCCCAAATTAGGGTTTTTAATTTTCGAATTAGGGTTTCGGATTCCCAAAATTGAAATTAGGGTTTCCAGAACCGGTTTTGGGGATTCTTGTTAAACGCTAGGGTTTTCTAACCGAACGTTGACGTTCTTAATATATAATTAGGGTTTGTTACAGATATCGTTTATCTCGCCAACCCTTGACCCTTAACCACATACTATACACATATACAACCATATACACAGAATATTTTCACGTATTTCCTTAATCCTGAATAATTCACTTAAATCCTTCACAAAATTTTGAAATCCTCAAAATTCTATCTTAAAAATATTAAACGCATACACTAATTTTCTATCTAGGTTCTAATTTTGAACCTTAAATCAATTAATTAAAATTTTCTAAATCTTCTAAATTCTCGGGTTGTCACATTCACCCTTTCTTCTAAACCTTTCGTCCCTGAAATTTACCTTACACCTTACACCATACTGCTTACACCATTCACATACATTATCACATGCTACCCAATACACCACTCGCAAGAGTAAAAGTTTTCAAATTGTGCTGAGGGGTCATATAGACTATTTGTCTGTCATTTTCGCAAAGGTTTTATGGAAATTCATCCGCAAACCGTCATAACTTACAGACACAAAGGGTGATTAGCCCAATATGTCCTGTACTGGCCATGTACTGATTTTATCTGTTTCTCTTCACTGCCATAGGCACAAAATTCTACCTGAGTCTAACTGGATTCCGCACCAAAACAATTTGGTTCGGGAAATTTTCTTTTAATGAACAGTTAGAGTTTTCATAACATTAGTCTAGCTGAATCGAATAGCATAGACTCATATCAATAATTCAATTCAATCGAATTATTTAAGTGTAGCCAAACCCCGTTGGCAAATTAAATTTTATTGAAAATATTTTTGAGAATGACGCCATGATGTGTCGCATCAGTATAATGATCCATTTGAGGATGCCGTCATTATATGACTTTGTCATAACACATCATACAATAGTGGAATAATGATTTTTAGATCGAATTCGCACTAAGTATTCCTGCATTTACAACTCCATCACTTGTTATCATCTCTGCACCAGGTTACATGGTACATGAGTGATAAATAAAAGATATTTTGATATTTCAAATCATTTGCGTCTAGCTGAAATAAGTAGCATACTATACTTTAAACCGTTTCAAAAATGATTACGAGTCTACATTTTTTTTTTCAAAAGCACATAGTACGTATTTAACTTGATGTCAAAATTTTGAAGTCTAGCATAGCTAGGAGTTTTGAAAACTTATGTCTCCACTAATAATCATTTGCTTAACAATCTATCTGTTCCTATTATCCTCAATACTCCATTTACACACAACTATACCCAGTTCGTAAAACCACACTTATGAGTCCATAAATTGCCACAATCATATGAGTTTAAGAACTTTCCTAGATAGACTTTTGGCGTCCATTCGTTGAGGGGTTCATAAACATTTCATATAACTATGAATCAAGTATGTCACATAAGTATGAGTTTTAAAAACTCGTACTTAACCTTATATCCTCTACCCATGACCTATCTATCTGATATACACATGAGAAAGGAATCACCCTCTTAACATGCATATAGCAAATAGCGCGACACAAACATTTCAAAGATTATCATTGTCAAAACTAAGTAGTTGTTACACCAAGTACAATTCCCCGCCCACACAAGGAATCATACAACTCAGCTGCCGACATGAATCCTTAATTGAATCCCCACCTAACACTAACCCCCTTTTCAATACGAATTTTCATTTAACTCGTATTCATAATCCTTTCCTGAATCAGTACCAATTCATAGTACAACTGACACGGCAATCGTTGCTGTAAACTTTTCAATCATTTGATTGATTCTTTTTCTATACTATCACTTTATCCGATCACGGGGTGATCACATCGTATATATTACGATTCATTTCTATATCTTGATCGTTTTATTTTACGATCTCCTATCACTGTACTTTTAGTCTTTTAGACTCTATCTATTCATCACTATTGTTCAACTTTATTATCAGAGTTAGGGAACTCTGTATCTTTATAACTCGCCGAGATTCGTCTTTGAATCTTACCGATCGACTAACTCTATGTGAGTTAGTACTTATCCTAATTACTGCGGTTATTAGTCTCAGGTATTCCTACCTAAGGTTCATAACCAACAGCTTTGATACCAACTATGAGGGCCCCGAATTCGAGGTCCCGAATCACCGCGGATCCGGTTCGATCATTCTATACAACTATTACTATTTTTGCGGAAGATATAAACATAAATTGTTTATACATTAAACTTACATACTTTTCCCCAAGGTCGAGTAACCTTAACTTAATACATAATTCATAACTTATTTAACACATAACATTATTATTATACAACTATTACAAATCTAATCGCACACATTAACTTAAGCTGGAACCGTCTTTGACCTTTCCTTGTATCCGACGTGTTCGTCTTAATCTGTAATGTTTTATCATGATATAGCAAGGGTGAGCATAAGGATTTCCTAGCAAGTTTAAATTCAACAATATAACGATATATCATGATTGAAAAAGTCTGAATAATAAGCTGGCTATAATTCAACAATATAATTGTGAACTAGCAGGAACAAATTTATGACTGAACAAGTATTATACATGAACAAATATATCTGAACCAACTGGTAATGAAGGTGATCAGCCTTTCATACCTGACTTATACATGCAATATGTACAGAGTACAATTATACATGGCAATCAGCAATGATTAACCATAAGCATATCCGAATGAAACAACTCTTAGTAGAGTTAAGTAAAACAAACTTGCCTGAACCGTTGATTACCGCAACGCAATTGATAACGCTTTATCCGAAGACCTAATATTAGTAATATAGATCTCCAATATTAGAATAATATCATCATAATATAATACTATTATATATATAGACCTAGAATAACCTAAACATATAACCCTATCAGTCTATAACACACATAAGACTCGGTATCAAGTCAAACTATTGCAGTCTGAGTTGAATTCGACAAAATTCTAACGTCTCGACGGTCTAGTCAGAAAATTCACGAGTTTAAGTGTAAGACCCTGAATTTTATGAAATAAAAGTATTCAATTTTTCTTATAATTACTATTCAGTAAATGGTTAAATTGATAAAAGGTTAAAGTTAAGGGTGATATATGAATTTTTTTTCAAAATACGCAAGTGGTTATAAAATATTCATTGTTGTCGGGGAATATTCGTTTGGTCGTGGAATATTCTTTCTGCTTGGGAATATTAAATGCGGCCGTATGATCATTTTGGGCCCCATAATGTAAAAAAAGCATCGGATAAAGAAAATGACAAATTTGAATTTTTATAAATAACGGTGTAGTTATTCAATTAACTTTGTTGGAATACCGGTGGTTAAAATACTGATGTACACGAGTAGCATTAAGTGATTAATATACTGCAGATTGCACATTATTTTTGAATTATTGATTCTTACATAAGAAGGCACTACTCAATAATTGTTACAGTAATTACTGTTCAATATTTTATTTTATTGATTCAATAATTGTTGCGTTGATATTTTATATTATTGTTGTTTCAATAATTGTTATTGCACAGTATTTTCCATTACCAGATCAATAATTCCTATTATTTCAATAATATTATTAGATAGCATTATTAGCAATGTCTAGAAAGTTCTGTCAAAGAGAGGTTTGGTCACCTAATTGCGCGCTAGTAAGGAAAATTCTTATCGGAAAGCCCCCTCTTGCCTGGGAACTGCCTGGTTGTCATTATTGTGATTCTATAATATTATTTGTGAATAATTAATTATTGATTTATATGATAATGAAATATTTATTTGATGTGGATATAAATGATGGATTTATTTATGTGGTTATAAATGAAGGAATTAATGTTGAGGTATTTTATCAGTATTTTGTCGGATTGGAGGTATTAAAAGATCAAATCAGTGTTCTTACAACTTTATTGTGTGAGTTATAATTTTTAATCTGACCGTTGAATCGTTGTGGTTTTTGGATATGTTATACATATATAAGTTGAGTATATGTTCACAAATTTTGAACCGTTAAAAATGAACGAATAATTTGTTATGAATTTTAAGAGGTGACTGATTCGGAAATTAGGTTTATATATGATTTTAGTGGAAAATTCTAAAAATGGGTGGGCCCCACTTTTGGTTGTTGAGGAACATGGTTAATTTTTGGTGGGTGGAATAGTAACAGGTAAAGCCATCAGGTAGCAGGTCAAGTCTGCTTCGGCGTGCTAACATTTTTCTATAAATAGAGGGCTAAGTTAGAATTGAAAATCACACCAGAATTCATAAGTTTTCTCTCTTTTTCTCTCTAGATTATCGAATGTATTTTGTGAGTATTTAGATACTTGGTGAATTACTATTCATTAGTGTAAGTTTCCTTCAGCGTCATATCTGATATTCCAGTCAGAAGTACTGCTCTTTTGAGGTAAGGGATAGTAAGGGATATTAAGGGATGTTATATTCTTCATAATGATGTTATTCTTTCAATATCATTATACTGACATATTGGTATGGATCTTATTGTGGAATTTCTACCTTTTTTAGTCAGAGTTACTATTCACGTATACGGCACTATTCACGTATACGACTATTCATGTATATAGCACTATTTACGTATATGACATTATTTACGTATACGGTACTATATATGAATATGGAGTATTATTCACGAGTTACTATTCATGAGTTACTATTCACGAGTTACTATTCATGAGTTAGTATTCATGAGTTACTATTCACGGATACTATTTACGACAAAAATTGGTTTCTTTTTCTGACCAAATTATCGTTGATTTATGATTGTTGCTCTTGAAAATAAATGCAGTTGTTGATCATATTATTTTTATTATCATATATAACATTTTTATAACCCTGATGTTGAATTTCTCTTTCACTTGAGTGTAAAGATTGGTAGATTATTGGTATGATCGTGACTATGGGTTCTCTTTGGCCAATAGTGCAAAGTTGAATTGTTGACTGGTATGATCATAACCATTGATTTTATAATTGAATATCTTTAGCTTAAGTGCAAAGGTGAAATGATCAATATGGTTATAATTATGGTTTATATAAATTCTGAAATGATTATATATTTCTTTGAGATATTAATATATTTGGCCTGTAGTGCAAATATGAACTGTTGATGAATATATTTGGCATGTAGTACAAATATGAACTGTTGAGGAATATCTTTGGCCTGTAGTGCAAAGATGAATTGTTGATGAATATCTTTGGCCTGTAGTGCAAAAATGACCTGTTGTTGAATATCTTTGGCCTGTAGTGCAAAGATGGTCTGTTGATGAATATCTTTGGCCCGTAGTGCAAAGATGAAATTGTTAGTATGATTATAAACAGGAACTATGATTTGGTAAAACCATGATCTTTGATGTTTTAGGTAAAAACAAGTGATGAAAATTATCTTTTGCCCTGGATGAGAAAAGGAATTTAGAACTATAATTATGATTATGAGTTATACACGTGATTTTGGACAGGAACTGTTGATTGATGTTACAGAGATAAAACATTGTTGGTGAACTTTAAACATGGAGAAGATAATAGACTTTATGGTCTATTTGACTCTTCTAATGGATTGTTCGTTCCGCTGCAACTATGGTTGAAAAGTTTTATCATCTACCATATGTTCTAAATCTCTGATTTATTATTGATGAAGGCTATTGATAATTAAATTATCTTTAGTCATGATATTCTTTACTAAGCTAGTTGTGATCACCCTTTTGCTTCACAATTTCTTTCAGGTAATAAAAATGTAGCTGGGTCGAGCGAGGGTAACAGGGGAATAGAACGGTGGTCATCATTTAGTTATTATATTTTGTGAATCAAATAGGGTGAGGCGAACCCAACGTTGGAAGGGTGTTTTGCCACTATCATACAAGATGTCTAATGGCATACAACCTCGTGTCATCATAAGACAGGGTTGTGCACATCCACTTACTGAGTATATCTATGAGTACTACCTATATGATCTTGGTGTTTGTTTGAAATATAATTCTCAATTAGAGACAGTGGAGATAATGATATGTCAAGAGAAGACTCACCATTGGATAGAATATGATAGTAATCTTCTTGTTTTTCTTTGGGGTCTATTGGGTCAACCAAGGATAATTCTGTGGCCATATGATATCTATCATAACCTAGACGCATGGCCTCACATGTATCGGAAGGTTTCTTGAGCACTTCCCAAAGATTTTAATTTCTAAAAGCAGGTTTTTGACTATACCTTTATGTAAGATGTCATGGTGACGTGCTACCCAAGTTGGTGTCAAGAGTCACAGTTGATATATATATTTGTATCAAAACTCACAACACATGAGTTGTTGTATTTTGCACGACAATTGTTGTAATAAAGTTATAGTTGTTTTCTGTACCATATATTTGGCGACTCAGAATGGGTTGGGTGGAATGGACCTATTTTGGGGTTGTCACATTTGGTATCAGAGCTATAAGTAAAGAGCCCCGAGCCTCTCATTTGGTGACTTCTGTTGATGGGGGATGCAAACCGGCCGCACTCTCCGTGGGGACGACATTCTGCGGTGGTAAACTGATAGGTATCAATGTGAGGTGCTGACATAAGTTGGTGTCCAGAGTTACATTTGGTATCAAAGCTTAAGGATATGGTCTCTGACGGAGATCCGGGATTAGAACTAGGAAGGGAGAGACGAGTAATATCCTTCGCTAGTGTGTGTCCTGCCTAAGCTGAATTTTGTTACTTAAGTTGACAAATTGTGATATGTCAATTAACATTTGTTTTGAACCTGTATTCTAAAATGATATCTGAAATACAGGAGATGAGCAATGGAGAAATCATGATGACAGGGAAGATGGAATCTGAGATAAAAGCAAGGTATTCTCAACTTTTGAAATACTGTGCACGTAAATTTTGGGGACGAAATTTCATAAGGAGGGAGATTGTAAGACCCCGAATTTTATGAAATAAAAGTATTCAATTTTTCTTATAATTACTATTCAGTAAATGGTTAAATTGATAAAAGGTTAAAGTTAAGGGTGATATATGAATTTTTTTTTAAAATACGCAAGTGGTTATAAAATATTCATTGTTGTCGGGGAATATTCGTTTGGTCGTGGAATATTCTTTTCGCTTGGGAATATTAAATGCATTTAGTAGCGATCATTTGTGGGCCCCATAATGTAATAAGCATCGGATGAAGAAAATGATAAATTTGAGTTTTTATAAATAACGGCGTAGTTATTACAATTAACTTCGTTGGAATACGGTGGTTAAAATACGAGAATACTGCGTGTCGTTACAAGAGCGATGCTTTGCAGTATTGCACAGATATTTTTGAATTATTGATTCTTACGTAAGAAGGCACTACTCAATAATTATTACGGTAATTCTTTATTCAATATTTTATTTTATTGATTCAATAATTGCTGCGTTGATATTTTATATTGTTGTTGTTTCAATAATTGTCATCAGATAGTATTTTCCATTACCGGATCAATAATTCATATTATTTGAATAATATTATTAGATTGCATTATTGGCAATGTCTAGAAAGTTCTCATCGAGGAGAGGTTTGGTCACCTAATTTAATTGCCAAGAAGGAAAAATCCTTATCTGAAAGCCCCTCTTTCTGAGGAACTATCAGGGTTGTCATTATTGTAATTTCGTAATATTATTTGTGAATAATTAATTATTGATTTATATGATAATGAAATATTTATTTGATGTGGATATAAATGATGGATTTATTTATGTGGTTATAAATGAAGGAATTAATGTTGAGGTATTTTATCGTGATTTTTTGTCGGATTGGAGGTATTAAAAGATCAAATCAATTGTTCTTCTGACTTTATTGTGTGAGTTATAATTTTTAATCGTAGTTGGATCGTTGTGATTTTTGGATATGTTATATATATATAAGTTGAGTATATGTTCACAAATTTTGAACCGTTAAAAATGAACGAATGATTTGTTATGAATTTTAAGAGGTGATTGATTCGGAAATTAGGTGTGAGACCCCAGATTTTATGAATAAATATTTAATTTTCTCGAAATAATTTTTTTTAATATTATGGTGTGGATTTGATATAATGTTATAGTTGTGGGTAGTATTTATAAATTTTGTAAAGTATGCAAGTTGTCATATAATATTCGATTGGTCGGGGAATATTCGTTTTAACTGGGAATATTCATACAACGACACAATCATTGGTGGACCCCACAACGGAATTTTTGTCGGATTGAGAAAGCGACAAAAATACTTTATGAAAATAACTTGGCGAAAGTTTTACCGTTGATATCTTGTTGAACTACTCGGTAGTAGTAAAAGTACAAGAATACGCGTTGTTGCGTAGTAGCACACCATTGATTGATTATTGATATTTATGTGAGAAGTCACCGGTTTTTGTTCAATTATTGCTACAATAGTTCTTTGATAGTATCTCACATTATTTGATTCAATTATTGTTGATTTAGAAGTTTTGTTTTATTCGTATTATTAACGTAATAAAAGCGAAACATCTTTTTATAAAATGAATACTTTATTAAAGTTATTCTATAAATAGAATATATTATATTCTATTATGCATAATGTTTGCATAGTTACTGCATAGTGTTTTTGCATAGTAAAATCTTTTTATATAAAACAGAATACTTTATTAAAGTTATTCTATAATTAGAATATATTATATCTTATTATGCATAGTGTTTGCATAGTAAAATCTTTTATAAAGTTATTCGTTTCATTAGATTATAAATAGAATATATTATATTTTATTTAAAAGATTTTGCTTTAAATATGGACCGTCAGATTAAAGTAAATCAATCTGGACCGTTCATGGATTAGTTACTATGCATTCTATTTTCCAATAAATAGAAGCTCATTCCTTCATTATTTTCTTACGAATTCACTGAACTCTAGAGAGAGAAACTATAGAGAGAGACTATAGAGAGATAGAAGAAAAGTTTTCTGCTACTTCACTACTCTTATATCAAGTATTATTTTACTAAGTAAGGATATTATTCTTTTGTATTCAAGAAGAGAACTTCATTATTCCATTTCTTTATTGTTTCTGTTGGAATAACTCAGATACGCAAGCTACCCTATACTTGGTGACATTCTTCTACTATTACATCTTTATTATTCTCGCCGGAATATCACGTCTGCGTGTTATCTGTGGGACTGGTTCCATCATTTATTATTCCGCATTTATTATTCTGTTGGAACATCATGTCGGTGTGAATTTCACCTGACATGGTTCCGTTATTATAATTCTGTTGAAATAACCGTCTATGCGTAGTACCGTATGCATGGTGATATCTTTTGTTATTCCATTCGGTATTATACTCAGTTGATTAAAATTTTGACTTCTATACTCCATGAAATTAGTGGAATAACCTTGATATTTGCGCTTCATCCAGTATCTTTTTGTGGAAATATTCTTCTGAGCATTCTTGAATTTTACTCTACAAAGCAGTATCATGTTGACAATTTGAACGTTATTGGTTCCTGGACAAATTAATTCTTGAACTTGTTTTATTGAATTCTTATATCATTGTCATCATCCTCATGTTTATATTATGTTGAAAGTCATCTGTGGACTATAGTGCATAGATGGACTTGGTATGATTATGACCAGGGATTATTCGGTATAATCATGACCGTAATATTACAAATGATGTGGAAAAAGTCCTCACCGCCCATAGTGCATTGATGGACGGTTTTGGTATGATTATGGCTATGGATTTCTCTTACCAAGGGTGCAAAGATGAATTATTTTATGGCATGATCGGGGACCGTTGATGAAAAAACACGATTATCTTTGGCGATGAGAGAGCATGGATAATTCGTGGTCGTGATACTTAAAGAATATCCTTGGCTCAGAGTGCAGGGGATGATTTAATGATGTGGATTATTTATCGAAATGAGTCTCAACGATAAAAGTGATGAAAACTTTTTAAATCATAAAAGATAGTAGATTTCATTCTCTACTTGACTCTTTTAATGGATTGCTTGTTCAAGCTAGATTAAACTTAATATTTATTATATTTTATCAATTTAACATTGTTGAAGGCTAACGATAAATTATTCTGCATTATCTTAGTCATAATATTTCTTATTGGGCTAGTTGAGCTCACCCTTTCTTTCACTGTTCTCTTCAGGAAATGAGAACGAATGGGACTAGCTAGTCGGGAGCGGAGTGATGGTCCTAGATGGTGCATTAGTAGTCCTCACTATTACGTGAAATAGTGTGATAATAATTGTAATGAGGACTCCTTTTGAGTTTATATAATCTCTAGTAGACAATATTTGTATTCAAACTCACAGTTTATGTTTTGTCGTATTGTACACGATAGTTGTATTATTAAGTTGTATTTGAATTTTGTACCATGTATCTGGGGACTCAAGATGGGTGATGTATACCTAATTTTGGGGGCGTCACATTAGGTTTATAAATGATTTTGGTGGAAAATTCTAGAAATGGGTGTGCCCCACTTTTGGTTATTGGGGATGATGACTGATTTTTAGTGGGTGGAATAGTAACAGGTAAAGCCATCAGGTAGCAAGTCAAGTCTGCTTCGGCGTGCTAACATTTTCCTATAAATAGAGGGCTAAGTTAGAATTGAAAATAACACCAGAATTTATAAGTTTTCTCACTTTTTCTCTTTAGATTATCGATTGTATTTTGTGAGTATTTAGATACTTGGTGAATTGCTATTCATCAGTGCAAGTTTCCTTCAGCGTCATATTCGATATTCCAGTCAGAAGTACTGCTCTTTTGAAGTAAGTGATATTAAGGGATGTTATATTCTTCATACTGATGTTATTCTTTCAATATCATTATACTGACATATTGGTATGGATCTTATTGTGGAATTTCTACCTTTTTGAGTCGGGGTTACTATTCACGTATACGGCACTATTCACGTATACGGCACTATTCATGTCTATAGCACTATTTACGTATATGACATTATTTACGTATAAAGTACTATGTATGAATACGGAGTACTATTCACGAGTTACTATTCATAAGTTACTATTCACGAGTTACTATTCACGAGTTACTATTCACGGGTACTATTCACGATAAAAATTGGTTTCTTTTTCTAACCAAATTATCGTTGATTTATGATTGTTGCTCTTGAAAATAAATGCAGTTGTTGATCGTATTGTTTTTATTATCATATATAACATTTTTATAACCCTGATGTTGAATTTCTCTTTCACTTGAGTGTAAAGATTGGTAGATTATTGGTATGATCGTGACTATGGGTTCTCTTTGGCCAGTAGTGCAAAGTTGAATTGTTGACTGGTATGATCATGACCATTGATTTTATAATTGAATATCTTTAGCTTAAGTGCAAAGGTGAAATGATCAACATGGTTATAATTATGGTTTATATAAATTCTGAAATGATTATATATTTCTTTGAGATATAATATATTTAGCCTGTAGTGCAAATATGAACTGTTGATGAATATATTTGGCCTGTAGTGCAAATATGAACTATTGAGGAATATCTTTGGCCTGCAGTGCAAAGATGAATTGTTGAAGAATATCTTTGGCCCGTAGTGCAAAGGTGACCTGTTGTTGAATATCTTTGGCATGTAGTGCAAAGATGGTCTGTTGATGAATATCTTTGGCCCGTAGTGCAAAGATGAAATTGTTAGTATGATTATAAACAGGAACTGTTATTTGGTATAACCATGATCTTTGATGTTTCAGGTAAAGACAAGTGATGAAAATTATCTTTGCCCTGGATGAGAAAAGGAATTTAGAACTACAATTATGATTATGAGTTATACACGTGATTGTGGACAGGAACTGTTGATTGATGTTACAGAGATAAAACATTGTTGGTGGACTTTTAACATGGAGAAGATAATAGACTTTATGGTCTATTTGACTCTTCTAATGGATTGCTCGTTCCGCTGCAACTATGGTTGAAAAGTTTTATCATCTACCATATGTTCTAAATCTCTGATTTATTATTGATGAAGGCTATTGATAATTTAATTATCTTTAGTCATGATATTCTTTACTGAGCTAGTTGTGCTCACCCTTTTGCTTCACAATTCCTTTCAGGTAATAAAAATGTAGCTGGGTCGAGCGAGGATAACAGGGGAATAGAACGGTGGTCATCATTTAGTAGTTCTATTTTGTGAATCAAATAGGGTGAGGCGAACCCAACGTTGGAAGGGTGTTTTGCCACTATCATACAAGATGTCTAATAACATACAACCTCGTGTCATCAGAAGACAGGGTTGTGCTCATCCACTTGCTGAGTATATTTACAAGCACTACCCATATAATTTTGGTGTTTGTTTGAAGTATAATTCTCAATTTGAGACAGTGAAGATAATGATAAATCAAGAGAAGACTCACCATTGGGAAGAATATGATAGTAATCTTCTTGTTTTTCTTTGGGGTCTATTGGGTCAACCAAGGATAATTCTGTGGCCATATGATATCTATCATAACCTAGAAGCATGGCCTCCCATGTATGAAGGTTTCCTTGAGCACTTCCCAAAGATTTTAGTTTCTGAAACAGTTTTTGACTATACCTTTATGTAAGGTGTCTTTGTGAGGTGTTTGTCTACCGGTTGGGACATGTGTCACATTTGGTATATATTTGTATCCAAACTCACAGTATATGTGTTGTTGTATTTTGCACGACAATTGTTGTAATAAAGTTGTAGTTGTTTTCTGTACCATGTATTTGGCGACTCAGAATGGGTTGGATGGAATGGACCTGTTTTGGGGGCGTCACAAGATACCCCTGAAGGAATGGAGCTTCAGACTTTTAAGCAAGCAAGCATGGTTATAGGACCACACATATAAGTCTCGAACTTGATTAATTGCCTAGTTTATCGATCTATATTAGTAATGTCTAAGCTATTTTTTTGTCTATACAGTATCTCTTATCAAACCGACATCAATTGATCGAAAGGATCTAGATAGGTTCCTCTCAGGCAAACCTTCATCACCTTCTGCCGAGATTCCCACTTAGGAGCCTTCGACTTCCGAGAATCAAGACGTCGAGGCCCAAACTACAGATCTCATCACTGAAGAAGAACCTATCCAAGCTCATAAAAAGAAGAGGGCTATCCGAAAGCCTAGATCAATTCCTCAAAAGTGTGTTGTATACATCTTTTAGTAGTTATATTCGGTGAATCATATAGGGAGAGGCGAACCCAACGTTGGAAGGGTGTTTTGCCACTATCATACAAGATGTCTAATGACAAACAACCTCGTGTCATCATAAGACAGGGTTGTGCACATCCACTTGCTGAGTATATCTATGAGCACTACCTATATGATCTTGGTGTTTGTTTGAAGTATAATTCTCAATTAGAGACAGTGGAGATAATGATATGTCAAGAGAAAACTCACCATTGGATAGAATATGATAGTAATCTTCTCGTTTTTCTTTAGGGTCTATTAGGTCAACCAAGGATAATTCTGTGGCCATATGATATCTATCATAACCTAAACGCATGGCCTCCCATGTATGAAGGTTTCCTTGAGCACTTCCCAAAGATTTTAATTTCTAAAACAGTTTTTGACTATACCTTTATGTAAGATGTCATGATGACATGCTACCCAAGTTGGTGTCAAGAGTCACAGTTGATATATATATTTGTATCAAAACTCACAACACATGAGTTGTTGTATTTTGCACGACAATTGTTGTAATAAAGTTGTAGTTATTTTCTGTACCATGTATTTGGCGACTCAGAATGGGTTGGGTGGAATGGACCTATTTTGGGGTTGTCTCATTAAGTTCAATTAAACTCTGCCTAACACTTAACAATTATCTCAGATAATTTATTATCAGTCAAATTATTTTTCTTAAGCTCGTAATAATTTTTAAATAATTATTACTATTTATCAAGATTTTTCAATCATTAAATACATATTTAAATAAATTAAATATTACATAATTCTTTTTTATCATTAATATTTATTTATTATCAAATATTAATGAAATATATGTCATAATATTATAATATATTTATAATATCACAAAGTAGTTTTAATACTTTAAAATCATATTTATATGATTTTAAACACTTAAATTCATTATCCGATAATTACTATTAATATTAAAATATTAATATTTTCATGACAAAATATCAAAAGTTATATTTTATAACTTCAAATATTTTTCTAGCCCTTAAATCATTTTAATATGATTTATAAAACATTAATTCTATTTTTCCTTAATTTATTTAATATAGTTATTAAATAAACTAATTATCATTAATATTGATTAATTAATGAAATTTAGCCCAAAATATTAAAAGTCGATTAAAATAACTTAAAATATTTTCTTTTACCATAATATTATTTTTCATGATTTTTAATGAATTAAAATCATTTTTAAATCATTTATTTAATATTATAATTAAATAAATTAAATACTATTTATATTCCAAAATATTAAATATTTATGAAATATACTCAAAATAGTTAAAAACTGTAAGACCCCAACTTATTATAAATAAAAATCGAATTTTCTCTATTTATTATTGTGAATAATAAGGTGTTAATTTGATATAATACTTTGGTTATGGGTGAAATGTGCAAAATTTGCAAAATAAGCAAGTGGTTATAAAATATTCATTGTTGTTGGGAAATATTCGTTTGGTCGTGGAATATTCTTTCTGTCGGGGAATATTCATACGACGGCGCAGCTATTTGTGGGCCCCATAACGGATAACCGCTTTAATGAAGAAAAGCGACAAAATTGAATAAAGACGTAGTTATTCACAAGATTAACAATCGTTGGAATATTCGGTGGTTAAAATACGATGAATACGCGTGGATGCACAAAAGATGCTACCAGTATTGCGCATGTATTGTTGAATTATTGATTCTTACATAAGAAGGCACTACTTAATAATTGTTACGATGAGTTATCGCTCAATATTTTATTTTATTGATTTAATAATTGTCGTTGATATTTTATATTATTGTTGTTTCAATAATTGTCATCTGCATAGTATTTCCCATTATCGATCAATAATTCATATTATTTGAATAATATTATTAGATAAGCATTATTGGCAATGTCTAGAAAGTTCTGTCAAGGAGAGGTTTGGTCACCTAATTGCGCGCCAGTAAGGAGAAATCCTTATCGGAAAGCCCCCTCTTTCCAAGGAACGGCCTGGTTGTCATAAATGTGATTCTGTAATATTATTTGTGAATAATTAATTTTTGATTCATATGATAAAGAAATATTTATTTTATGTGGATATAAATGTTGGATATATTTATTGTGGTTAAAAATGAAGGAGTTAATGTTGAGGTGTTTTATCAGTACTTTTGTCGGAATTGAGGTATTAAAAATTAAACCAGTATTTTTGAGATATATTGCGTGAGTTATAATTTTTAATCCGACCGTTGGATCGTTGTGATTTTTGGATATGTTATTCATATATAAGTTGAGTATATGTCCACAAATTTTGAACCATTAAAAATGAACGTATAATTTGTTATGAATTTTAAGAGGTGAGTGATTCAGAAATTAGGTTTATAAATGATTTTGGTGAAAAATTCTAGAATTGGTGGACCCCACTTGTGGTTGGTGAAGAAATGTGCTGAATTTTATTTTAAATGTGGTGGGTGGCAATAGTAGTAGGTAAAGCCTGATGATCAGGTTGCAGGTTAAGTCTGCTTCGGCGTGCTAACATTTTCCTATTAATAGAGGGCTAAGTTAGAATTGAAAATTACACCAAAAACAAGTTGTCTCTCTTTCTCTCTCTAGATTATTGAGTGTATTTTGTGAGTATTTAGATACTTTGTGAGTTTCTATTCATCAGTGCAAGTTTCCTTCATCCTTATAATCGATATTCCATCGTAAAATCGATATTTTGAGGTACGGGTGTTATATGCTTCTTAAAATGATATTTTCTTCAATATCATTATACTTTAGAAATGTTGGTATAAACTTTTTATCAAATTTGGAACTTTTTGTGTGGGGTTACTATTCACGATATCGGACTATTCAATAGAAAAATGAAATTTTTTTCTTTTTGTCCAAGATGTCTATTATGGTTACTATATTTGATTGTATCCATGTTTTGGTCTTTATTTTTGAATTCTGCTTCAAAATTGGTTATTATGGAGTATTATTGATCTTGGATAAACTGTTATACGAATCCTTAATATTTGTCCTTCTGTCTCACTGGATTCATTTTCTTTATAATATTTTTCATCATCCTCAGTCCTAAATAATGATATTACTGAATATCTTTGGCCTGTAGTGCAAAGATGAATGATTACCTAATGAATATCTTTGGCCTGTAGTGCAAAGATGAACAGGTGTTGAGATGAACATGACCAACTTGTGATACAAATGAATATCTTTGGCCTGTAGTGCAAAGATGAATATTTGATTCAAGATGTATATTGGTTGATGTTACAGGGATAAAATATTCATGATGGACTTTTAAATCTTAGAAGATAGTAGAACTCATTCTTTACTTAATGGATTGTTGTTTCCGCTGCAGTTGTTGATCTAAAACTTGTTGTCTATTATATTTTATCAGATTTTTCCCTGTTGAAGACTAATGATAATTTGTTGTATATATTATCTTAGTCATAATATTCTTTACTGGGCTAGTTGAGCTCACCCTTTTTCCTTTGTGTTCCATTGTTCTTCTCAGGATGAGGGAATTTAGCAGAAACTAGCCGGGGTGTGGAGTGATGATTCAAGATAGTTGTCTTAGTAGTCCTCACTAGTTTGTAAAATAGTGTATCAATAATTGTAATGAGGACTTATTTGAGTGTAGATATTGTCTAGAAGACAATATTTGTATTTAAACTCACGATGATGTGTGTCGATTTTTTGCATGACAATTATATTATTGAAGTTGTAGTTTGCTTTCTATACCATGTATTTGGCGACTCAGAATGGGTGTTGTATACCTATTTTGAGGGCGTCACAGTTGGTATCAGAGCTTAGGGATATGATCCCTGGCTGAGTTGTGAGACAAGAACTAGGAGGGGAGAGACGGGGAATTCCTTCGCTAGTATGACCTATCTAAGTTTATTTGGTATTTATTTGGTCGGTCAAAGTATAGGGATAATATGTTAATTTGTTTAATTAACCCTTGTTTCATGGCAGTATTTAAGAATGGCAGCGGGAAATATTAACGATGGAGTGAATGAGACAGTGGAAACACCTTTAATCACCACCTAGGGGAACGTGCAACAGGAAGGCAATATTCCTCCTGTAAACAACACTACCGAACAAATGATGAATGATGGGATGTTTAGAAGTTTTTTGCAATTCATGCAAAATCAAACGAGGGAGACTCGTGCACAAAATACGGGTGGAAATGATAGCAACGCGCGGCTTGTTACCGCTAAGCAGTTCAAGGAGCTGGGACCACTAGAGTTTTTGGGAAAGCCAGAACCACTTACGGCAGAGACGTGGATAAAGCAGATCACCAAGATATTTGATGTCTTGGGATGTTCGAGAGGAGCAAAAGGTTCCCTTTGCCACCTTCTTATGTTGTGAGGAGAGGCAGACATGGTGGGAATCAGAAGCGACTCAATCTGCCGCAGACCAAGATGTCTTGGGAGAAGTTCCAAGAATTGTTCAACAACAAGTACTTTCCCGAAAGTATTCGTCACATGAAGGAGGTTGAGTTCATCAAGTTGGAGCAAAACAATATGAACGTGTCGCAGTACGAAGCTAAGTTTGCCGAGTTGTCCCGATTTGCATCCCATTTGGTTGATAATGAGGAGAGAATGACGTGAATGTTTCTGCGAGGTTTGAAACCCGAAATACGTCAATACCTCATTTCTTACAAACTTTGTTTATATTCAGATGTAGTGAATAGGTCTTAGTTATTGGAGTGCGATAATGAGCCAGCCCAACCGAAGGATAACAAGCAACAACACGATAATAATCGTACCGGTGGCAACGGTCATCAAAACAATGATAACCATCGTGGAGGAAATTATCATGCCAGAAATGGTAACCACTTCAGTGGTAATCATGGCCAAGATAATAGAAGAAATGATTCAAGTGGAAATTTCAAGAAGAGAATATTTAACGATGACGGGAAGACGTCGACAACAGCACCAGCACCAGCAACAAATTCTAGTGGAGGAGAACGACCGTCAGTTAGATGCTACAGATGCGGAGAGGAGGGACATATAAGTCCAAACTATTCACAGCTTTCCAAGATATGTTTTAGTTGTGGAAAAGACGGTCACATAGCTCGATTTGTCCTGTAGCAAAATCAAGTCCAGTTGGGACGGTGGCACCAAAGGTGGATACGGACAAAACAAAGTCGGTGGTTTTAGGAAGAGCGTTTTTCGTGACTTCTCAAAGAGAGAGTAACCCGAATGAGGTTAGCACGGGTTAGTTAATTATAAATTCTTGTGAAGTCTATACCTTATTAGATACCGGTTCTACCCATTATTTTATCTCTCTTGCTTGCGCACAATGTTTAAATTTAACTCTAGAGAAGTTAGACTTTGACTTATCGATTAAAACTTCGTTAGTAGAAACCTTCATTTCATGTGCTATCTAAGTCTTGGATGAGAGTCACAGTTTTTAAATGATATTTCTATTGTTAATAAATCTCCTGACATTCTCGAAGGACTTCTTAGCCTACCCCTAGAGCTGAAATCGAATTTTGTATTGACCCCAGTACAAAACCCATTTCTAAAACCCTTAAATATTTCTTCAACCAAAATGAATGTATAATGCGCCAAAGACGTTGGCTCGAGCTGTTGAAGATTACGATCGTACCATTCAATACCATCGTGGGAAAACGAAAGTGGTAGCTGACGCGTTGAGTAGAAGATCGTATGCGTTTACGAGTGCGATGTTGTTAACACATAAAAAAAAAACCATTCTATATGACTTACAAATGATGAAGATAGAGTTAAAGACTCTAGGGACCCACGTGAAGATAACGAATATACGAGTAGAATCGACTTTAATCGATAACGTTAAAGCCGCTCAAGCTACAGACCTGGAGCTGATGAATATAAAGAAGAAGGTGCAAGAATGCGTTATTCTAGAAGTAAGAGTCGATGAAGAGAAGAAAGCTCAAGCCTTCGATTTATTTGAAATCCTCGATCGAGTAGGAACTGTGGCCTATAGACTCGCCTTAACGCTAAGTATGTCGCGTGTTCATAACGTTTTTTACGTTTCGATGTTACGTAAATATGTGGACGACCCAAATCATATTATTGCGTTAGAACCAGACGAGATAGCCGAAGATTTAACGTACGAGGAGGTACCTGTCAAGATATTAGATAAGAAAGAGTAAGTCTTACGAACAAAGGTTATACCACAAGTTAAAGTTTTATGGAGGAACCATGCTATTGAAGAAATGACTAGGGAGTTCGAATCAGAAATAAAAGCGAGGTACCCTCACCTTTTCGAAACACCAGGTACGTACGTCAATTTTGAGGACGAAATTTCATAAGGAGGGGAGGTTGTAAGACCCCAACTTATTATAAATAAAAAATCGAATTTTCTCTATTTATTATTGTGAATAATAAGGTGTTAATTTGATATAATACTTTGGTTATGGGTGAAATGTGCAATTTTGCAAAATAAGCAAGTGGTTATAAAATATTCGTTGTTGTTAGGGAATATTCGTTTGGTCATGGAATACTCTTTCTTTCGGGGAATATTCATATGACGGCACAACTATTTGTGGGCCCCATAACGGATAACTGTCGGATGAAGAAAACGATAAAATTTAATAACTACAGTAGTTATGTCTCAATTAATAATTGTTGGAATACCCGGTGGTTAAAATACGAGTAATACGCTGCGTGGATGCACAAAGATGTACATGGTATTGCGACAAAGATTGTTGAATTATTGATTCTTACATAAGAAGGCACTAATCAATAATTGTTACGTGAATTTATCGCTCAATATTTTATTTTATTGATTCAATAATTGCTGCGTTGATATTTTATATTATTGTTGTTTCAATAATTATCACTGCACAGTATTTCCCATTATCAGATCAATAATTCATATTATTTGAATAATATTATTAGATAGCATTATTGGCAATTTCTAGAAAGTTCATCAAGGAGAGGTTTGGTCACCTAATCAAGGCGCCAAGAAGGAGAGAAATCCTTATCTGAAGCCCCCTCTTTCCGGAACTACTTAGTTGTCATAAATGAGAATCTGTAATATTATTTGTGAATAATTAATTATTGATTCATATGATAAAGAAATATTTATTTTATATGGATATAAATGTTGGATATATTTATCGTGGTTAAAAATGAAGGAGTTAATGTTGCAGTGTTTTATCAAGATTTTTTTTGAATGGAGGTATTAAAAATTAAACCGTGTTTTTGAGATATATTGCGTGAGTTATAATTTTTAATCCCAATCGCTGATCGTTTGTGATTTTGGATACGTTATACATATATAAGTTGAGTATATGTCCACAAATTTTGAACCGTTAAAATGAGCGTATGATTTGTTATGAATTTTAAGAGGTGATTGATTCGAAATTAGGTTTATAAATGATTTTGGTGGAAAATTCTAGAATTGGTGGGCCCCACTTGTGGTTGGTGAAGAAATGTGCTGAATTTTATTTCAAATGTGGTGGGTGGCAATAGTAGCGAGGTGTAAAGCCATCAAAGTTGTAAGTTAAGTCCGCTTTGCGTGCTAACATTTTCCTATTAATAGAGGGCTAAGTTAGAATTAAAAATCACACCGTAAACAAGTTTTCTTCTCTCTCTCTAGATTATCGAGTGTATTTTGTGAGTATTTAGATACTTTGTGAGTTTCTATTCATCGATGAAAGTTTCCTTCAAATTTTTTATACCGATATTCCGATCGTAAGTAATCGATATTTTGAGGTATTTGGTGTTATATTCTTCTTAAAATGATATTTTCTTCAATATCATTATATCGAAATGTTGGTATGAACTTTTATCAAATTTGGAACTTTTTGTGTGAGGGGGTTACTATTATTCACGAACAAGACTATTCAATAGAAAAATGAAATTTTCTTCTTTTTGTCCAAGATGTCTATTATGGTTACTATCTTTGATTGTATCCATGTTTTGGTCTTTATTTTTGAATTCTACTTCAAAATTGGTTATTATGGAGTATTATTGATCTTGGATAAACTGTTATACGAATCCTTAATATTTGTCCTTCTGTCTCACTGGATTCATTTTCTTTATAATAATTTTCATCATCCTCGGTCCTAAATGATGATATTATCTTGAATATCTTTGGCCCGTAGTGCAAAAGATGAATGATTACCTAATGAATATCTTTGGCCAGTAGTGCAAAAAAGATGAACAGTGTTGAGATGAACATGACTAACCTGGTGATATAAATGAATATTTGGCCTCAGAAAGTGCAAAAGATGAATATTTGATTCAAGATATATATTGATTGATGTTACAGGATAAAATATTGATGATGGATTTTTAAATCTTAGAAGATAGTAGAACTCATTCTCTACTTGACTCTTCTAATGGATTGTTGTTTCATTGCGATTGTTGATCTAAAACTTGTTGTCTCATTATATTTTATCAGATTTTTGCATGTTGAAGACTAATGATAATTTGTTGTATATTATCTTAGTCATAATATTCTTTACTGGGCTCGTTGAGCTCACCCTTTTCCTTTTTGTTCCATTGTTCTTCTCAGGAGGAGAGAATTTAGCAGGAACTAGCCGGGGTATGGAGTGATGATTCAAGATAGTTGTTTTAGTAGTCCTCACTAGTTTGTAAAATAGTGTATCAATAATTGTAATGAGAACTTATTTGAGTGTGGATATTGTCTAGAAGACAATATTTGTATTTAAACTCACAGTATGTGTTGTCGTATTTTGCACAACAATTTATTGAAGTTGTAATTTGCTTTCTGTACCATGTATTTGGCGACTCAGAATGGGTGTTGTATACCTATTTTGGGGGCGTCACAGAAACTATTTTTCAGACTTTAAAATAATTTTTCAGAATTTATTATGTATTTTAATAATTAAAACTATTTTTTCTATTTTTAAATAATTTTCAAAAATAATTAATTAAAAGGGTATTATATAGCTTACGTAACCGTCGCTATAGGTGTTCTTGGTGTTCTTGAGACCTTCATGTCAGTTTACCGATTGGTTGGTTTGACCGGGTTTATTTCAGTGTTCCTTTTGATTTCTGGGTTGGCTAAGTCATTAAACTTGTAGTATTCATGTAATACTACAATTCTATACCATCATCTAAGTCATTAAGCATCACAGTTGCAAGATCTAAAGCTGCAAAGTTGTTGTCAGAGGCCTGCTGGGATTTCTGGGTTTCCCAGATTCCCGGTCAGTTTCGAGTGACCTCCTTGTGGCTCAATTTTATACATTTTCCAGTCATGGTTCCTGTGATGTTAAGGTTCCAATCTATAGTAGGTATGTCAAGGTACATCAAACAATCACCATATCAACTTATCAACATCAAACGAGTACGATCTAGGTCGGTCAAACGAATGTCAGAACTCGGTGATGAAGATCCGGGTTACCCGTAATCTTCATCATCCGTGATGGTCAACGCATGTTTGACCCATAATTTCTATGATTACATTACGTTGTTTGGTGATCTAAAGGCATGAGTGTGAAGTTCTTATACACGCTTCACAACATAAAAGCAACAACATGGCCAAAACTAACACAAATAAGTACGATCGAGGCCTCAAACATCTTGTCGAAAGTGCAGGAAAATTTCAGGTTACCCAGAAACTCTATTTCGTGACTGGTCAATGTTGTTTGACCGCTTGTATCTCTTAATTTACTAAGGATCTTGCCTTGTTTCTTGTTTTAACTCATAGGCCGCATGACATAGAACACATTTGTAACATAAAACAACATATATCAAAAATAGAGAAAGATCTAGGGCCTCTGACATATGACTGTCAGGCCACTTTTTGACATTTTTCTAGATTACTAAAAATGCTTGATTCGAGGACTTTGATGTTATGGATTTGGGATTTTACAACCCAGATCACATATAGACATCCTATTACACATATCTAACCAATCAATTACAACATCTAACAACAAATCATAAGATTTTCGAAATTTAGGGTTCTTATACCTTTTGAGCTTGATCTATGATTCTGACTTTTGGGATCTATTCTTGGTGTTTTATTACATGATCTTGGCTCATCCTATCACTCTCTCTCACTTCCCATTCCCGAAATATAGAAAGAGAAAAGGTTGGGCAAAAATGAAAAGTCAAGTAAAGCTTTCTCTCTCCTTTTAATTTATATAATTTGATGATACATGCACATGGCTGATCTTTGCTGCTGAGATGTGAGATATAAGTCATGAGCTAGGGCTAGGGTTGGTCCAACCACTACACTAGAATAACTCTTGCAAGCTAAGTCATAATAATGCAACAAAGGGCAAATATGTCATTTCGCATACTAAATTAATGGCATTCTTGTCAATTAGCCAAACCCTTAGGGTTTAGGATTTAGTTAGGGTTTAGGGTTTGGGAAAATTTAGGTTTTAGGGTTTGAAACCCTTAGGGTTTATAATTTAATTTTCTAAAATTACCAATTTAGGTTTTAAAAATAGAAAAATTAATATTTCTAAATTATAATTAGAATTTTCTAATTATATTAAAATTTCTAAATCATAATTTAAATCTTACTAATTAGGATTAGCATTTCCTAATTAAAATCGCTAATTTAGCAATTAGGGTCAAAAATCACGGATTAGGGTTTATAACCCAAAATTAGGGTTTTAATAGAAAAATAAATTTTCTAATTTAGAAATTAAATTTAAGTAATTAAATTAGGGTTTTCTAATTACTTAACTTGAAAATTAGAATTAATATATCCTAATTAACATTACAATTATTAAATTAACACTTTCATTTTCCCTAATTATAAATTAGGGTTTCAAATCCCGAAGTTAGGGTTTTCAAAATTTGAAATTAGGGTTTACTAAATAATTAAGCTTTACCCTAATTAAGATTATAATTAATCACTTAAGAATTATAGTTATCCTTTAAGTTCCCAGATTAGGGTTTCTAATTTCCGAATTAGGGTTTCGGATTCCCGGAACTGAAATTAGGGTTTCCAGAACTGGTTTTAGGGATTCTCGTTAAACGCTAGTGTTTTCTAACCGAACGTTGATGTTATTAATATATAATTAGGGTTTGTTATAGATATCGTTTATCTGGCCAACCCTTGACCCTTAACCACATACTGTACACATATACAACCATATACACAGAATATTTTCACGTATTTCCTTAATCCTGAATAATTCACTTAATTAACAGGTGAATAGAACGGTGTCATCATTTAGTAGTTATATTTGGTGAATCAAATAGGGTGAGGCAAACCCAACGTTGGAATGGTGTTTTGCCACTATCATACAAGATGTCTAATGACATACAACCTCGTGTCATCATAAGACAGGGTTGTGCACATCCACTTGCTGAGTATATCTATGAGCACTACCTATATGATCTTGGTGTTTGTTTGAAGTATAATTCTCAATTAGAGACAGTGGAGATAATGATATGTCAAGAGAAGACTCACTATTGGATAGAATGTGATAGTAATCTTTTTTTTTTCTTTGGGGTCTATTGGGTCAACCAAGGATAATTCTGTGGCCATATGATATCTATCATAACCTAGACGCATGACCTCCCATGTACGAAGGTTTCCTTGAGCACTTCCCAAAGATTTTAATTTCTAAAACAGTTTTTGACTATACCTTTATGTAAGATGTCATGGTGACGTGCTACCCAAGTTGGTGTCAAGAGTCACAGTTGATATATATATTTGTATCAAAACTCACAACACATGAGTTGTTGTATTTTGCACGATAATTGTTGTAATAAAGTTGTAATTATTTTCTGTACCATATATTTGGCGACTCAGAATGGGTTGGGTGGAATGGACCTATTTTGGGATTGTCACATTTGGTATCAGAACTATAAGTAATTAAAGAGCCCCGAGCTTGGGTAGCACGGGGCTCTTTGCATGATCTATGATTCTGACTTTTGGGATCTATTCTTGGTGTTTTATTACATGATCTTGGCTCATCCTATCACTCTCTCTCACTTTCTATTCCCGAAATATAGAGAGAGAAAAGGTTGGGCAAATGAAAAGTCAAGTACAGCTTTCTCTCTCCTTTTAATTTATATAATTTGATGATACATGCACATGACTGATCTTTGCTGCTGAGATGTGAGATATAAGTCATGAGTGTTAGGTTTGTAATATTCATGTGCGCAATCAAATTGCAAAAATTAGCGGAAGCGAGTAAAATCAGAGTTTAAAAAATTTACAAACCATATACCCGGATCACCCTTTATGCACAATTATTAATTAAACGAAAATATGAAGGACAAGAATCATACCCTTGAAGATCCGAGCTTCCTCAAGTACAAGTTCACCTCCAATCCTTTTCGCGTTCAACTTGAATCCACCGGGTTTGGTTCCTTCCTTTGATCAACGTTAGCCACCCATATGTTTGGCCTCTAGAGGTGATCCACCAAGGAAGAAGAAAATCCAAGAAGAAGGTTGTTTGGCTAAACCCTAGTTTTTCTATCTCTATAGAAAAGGGTACTCTCCAACAAATTGGAATTATGTCGTTGTTGAAAAAGTCAACAACCCCCACACCCATAATAAGACTCCTCTTATTAATAGATGTGGGCAACCCACCTTAACAATTAAGGAATTGGGTTTTATTTAATTAATTAAATTCTTTTAATTAATTAAGCTCCCTAATCTTATTAGAGATAATTAATTAAACTCTTTTAACTAATTTTTCTTCCTAATCCAATTAGGAATAAATGAGAGTACTTATATTAAATTAATTCCTAAACTCTTTTAGAAATTAAAATAATAATAATAATTGTAATAATATTAATAAGACTCCTCTTATTAATTTATATTTAATATTTCTTAAATATTAAATAATAAATATTAAGCTATTTAATTTATTCTATCACCATAGATTAAATTAAATATACTTAATATATTATTACGATTATGCCATTAACTTCTTAAATAATTATTCTTCCTTTTATGGTGTGGCCCTTTAGGTTCTCCATATTAAAATAGGTTGTGAATAAATCAATTAGAACAATTCTAATCTTATTTAAATAAATAAATTAAACAATTAATTTATTTAAATAAATAATATTTATTCTACAATAGGGATAAGCCTCCCCTAGCGATCAACGACTTTCCGGATAATATAGATTTCAACATTAATCATAAAAGAACCTTTGAGTAAATAGTTACCGCACAATTCAATCCTTCCACCATCTGAATGTCCCAATTAAATATAAGACATGGAATTTCTTTGTCAAGTCTTATTTTATTTAATTATATGTATTTCGATCCTTAAATGCACAACTCCAAATAATGCAAATTAGAAACTCCTTTCTAATTTCATTTTGCTTTCGCCAAGGACTCATTGGGTTGTCATTTATCGAATCACATAGGACATTTTCTTCTTTTATTAGAAGTGGTAGATTCTTTATTGATCATACATTATCTTCATGTACAACTTATTATACCCAAGCATACCCTTTGATATACCCTAAGGGTCTTAAGGAATAAGTCAAAGTATAACTCATCATACACAAGATACTATGATGATCTCAAGTCCAAGGATCACTTGTACTACTATCACTCTGAGAATTCCTATGACAGCAAATAAAACTCCATTAGGTATTCCTTAGCGAGCCACGCTCGGTGAACTTATTCTCTAATAAGCACCTACATACTTGCTTTAGTGTCTCCACACAAATGATCATGAGATCAATCATCCTCATCCAATGAGCAAGCAACGTATGTACCAATCTATCCGGATTCACTAATCCCCAATTTAGTAATCCAACGATTGGGAACTATTTTAGTTTTAAGCTTTCTAAGAATTTAGATCTCATTAGAATGATCATCATCATTATTCTAAAAGCATTGCTTAAAACTATGGGTTTATCACATATTATAAAACAAAGATCATGTAGATAATTAAAAGCCTTTAATAAATTATTACTTTTATTAATAAATGAATAAGATTGTTACAAAGTATATGCTTTATCATCAAACATGATTGGCTTGTGTGCATACTACTTTCAATCTCCCACTTGCACTAAAGCCAATCGCCATGGTATCTCATACTCTTCTTCTCTAAGTGACGATTATCCTTTGTTGGATAAGCTTTAGTTAGTGGATATGTAATGTTGTTCATGAGAGTCCACTATCTCTATAGTGATTTCCCATCTTCAATGATTCTAATAATCAAATGAAAGTGCCACAACACATGTTTAGATCCAAGATGAGACTTAGGAACTATTCCTAGTTTACGTAATGAACTTTTAATCCAAACAATCAACTTGCGACTTCATTTATAGCTATATACTTTGTCTTTATCACTAAACCAAAGAACTATTTCTTTGTTTGGAACCTTTCCAATTCATCGCACCATCGTCCAAGATAACGCTTTACCTTAAAGTGGATTTTACGTCATCTTAGTCTCGTCTCGAAAAACTTGAGTCTGTTAAGCCCACTAGTTTTAATTTAGACCCACCATGAATATGATCACATCCTTAGTCTTGGGTTAAGCTTTAAGATGTTTTCAGCGACTCATAGTGAACTTCTCACGAATATGGTGATCAACATCGTGTCTCGTATATTTCATTGCATACATGATAATTACTCATGTGATCTCTCTTTTGGAGTCTTTGGGGACTATTAAGAGATACACTCCATAAGCTCATCGACATGAGACATCTCTTGGAGTTTGCCATGCTAAACGACTTTAGCATCAAATGAATATAAGTTTCTTGGGTTAAGTCGAGCATCCTCTTAAATCTATCTATATAGATTTATATCCCCAATTAAGATACTCTTCCAAATCATTCATGGAGGATTGTTTAGACAACTTTATCTTTCTTGATTGTAGCATTGGTATGTAATTCCTCATCGTAGTAGTATATCAACATATAATACTAGAAATTTCACGACGCTCCCACTGACCCTTTTGTACACACTAGAAGTCTTACCTCATCGAATGTAACTCTGGATCATCATCTTCTATGATATGTACCTCATCATCATCATCCATAATGAATCCATACCTCCTAGGTATCTTCGGTACTATTCCAGATTTACGATTCGGTTGTGGTACAATAGGTCTATCTATAGGTTCCTCTTATTTGACTTATAGTGTTTTGTGGTTCTTGAACTCTTCAAGATCTATTATCCTCCCACTAGCCCCTTTTAATGATAAACACATTTATCTTAGAAGGCAGCGTGTTTCATAATAAACACCTTTTGCTAAGCGGGATTATAGAACATATACCCTAAACTTACTTTAGGATGTCCCACAAATCGTACTTGTCAAATCTTGTCCCAAGCTTATCCTTTTGAAACCTTTTCACATAAGTTGGACAACCCCTTATCTTAACATACTTAAGATTAGGAATCCTCCCTGTCCATAACCTTTATGGAGTCTTGAAATTTGGATTTTGAGGTTACCTTTTAGTAGATATGCGACCATTTCTAGGACATGACCCTAGAAGGGTACTGGAATGTCGGTAAAATCATCATGGACCGCACCATGTCCAACAAGGTACGATTTTTCCATTCAGATACATCAATCAATTATTACGTATCAGGATGTGTCCATTATGAGAAAACCATTTAAGATGATCTGGAAACTTATTGCACAAGTATTTATTCCTTGATCTGATCAAAGAATCTTAATACTTTGTCAATTTGTTTCACTTCTGAATTTTTTGAACCTTTCAAATAATTCACACTTGTATTTCATTAAATACACACATTCAACTCTTTGAATGATCATTTCCTTTTCTTATACTAATTTGTTCAATATGCAAAATTATTTTCATGTAAGTCAAGTATACAAAATTTATTAAGTAATATTCCACTTCTATACAAAACATTATTATTATAAATAGAACAACAATTGTTCTTAATTATAATACCAAAAAATTTTATTGTCCAACAATAAAATAGAAATAATATTTTTAATAAGAACTGGAATACAATAACAACTTATTGACTTAATAGATTTGCCCGTAGGCATTGCTAAACTATAAGTTTCTATGGCTAATGCAGCAACCTTTGCTTCATTTCCCACACATAGGATTACTTATCTATGTTCAGTTTTCCACTTCTGCTTGATCCCTTCGTAAATCTATATTTATGATAACCAAAGTCGGTATCCAATACCCAAGTAGAACCTTGACTTAAAGAAAAATTTATTTAAATCATGAACAAAATTGTATTTGTAACCGAAACTTCACTAAGCTTCTTTTGGTTAGCTAACGCAAGATGCTTCTCGCAGATTTCCTTCCAAAGTGTCAAAGCTTATTGCAGGTGGAAGCAAGCTCCTTTGCTATCAGTATCAGTTTTGTTCTTATTATCCTTTGTTTACGCCTTTCTATTTACCTTCTTTGAATCGTTCTTCTTTTCGGAAGATCCTTTGGCCCCTACCAAGAAGACATGGTCTTTTCTTGGTTGGAAAGTGACTCTCAACATTTTCAACATGTTAAGCAAATCAATGAGGTCGATATCTAGCTTGTTCATATGAAAAATTCACAACAATTGTAAAAGGAGTCCGGAGTGAGTGCAAGATCAAATCTTGGCTCAACTCTCCATCCATGACAAAACCTGTTGTCTAATTGATCAATCAAATTGATTATGTGAAGAACTTTTTTGTCTGCATTTATAGTGCCATTGGCCATTCTAGATCGGAAGAGCTCCTTGGATATCTAATATCTATCGGTCCCCACTTTCCTCACCATCAACTACTTGATGTGCGGGAATATAGTAGGAGCATCCATAGTTTCATCTTGTGGCAAGCTCGTTACTCATGGATGCGAGCATGATGCATTGAGCCAATGTGCATCATCTTGCCACTTTCTAAAAGTAGCAATGTCTTCCTCGAGGCATTATGCGCAACCATTCTTGAGGATAGGCGATTAAGGACATAAGATAGCTTTTCGACTATGAGAACTATTCTCAAATTCCTTAACCAATCCGTTTAATTTGCCCAGTTAATTTAGCATCTAATATGCTTCATGATGATAGTAATTTTAGACATTGTAAAATTACGTAAATGAATTTGTAATTAACAACATTTTAACATACATTCTATTATTAATTACCAAAATAAATTAGGTCTTGTTTTAAATTGGTATCTCCCACTATTTTCTTCAAACTATATTACCTCACTTATATAGTTAAAGCAAAATCTAATTAAAGATTTGCTAGTGAGAATAAGGATCCCATTTCAAATGTATATAGCCTTGTGGTGACACAACAAACTATATATAAATAAATAGGTAGACAACTTTTGTCAATTACATCAACTATGCAACTCCTTGTCTTTTGCCTCTTAGATTATTTTGATCAAGTGGTGGCACATCCGAATCAAAATTATCCAAGTTAAGTCCGACCTAGCACTCCATATATTCAAAAAGAAAAATATCATCCTTGTGGTGACACAACAAAACAATATTGTTCAATTTTCTTTATAAGCATCAAATGTGATAAATTAACATCTTAAATACTTAATACTTGCCTTGTGGTGACACAACAAACTCATATTAAATATTTAATACTCTATTAATTTTATCATGCTAGAAGGCGACGTTCGATATTCCAAATATCTTTGAACGCTTAGGACTTAATATAAAAATTGAGGGGTTTGTTATTAATTTGTCTCATCTTGTTTAGCGCATTTGCATATATATATATAAAATACGCGTAATATATTAATGAACATGCCGAGCATGTTTGCATAATATATAATATATATAGTATACGCATGCACATATAGAATATTATATTCTACCCGGATTGATTATGGACTTTTATTCTAGTTTGGTTCACTAGAGCCACCAAGTGAACCAAAAAGGTCAAACCCTAGGGGTGCAAGAAATAATATTTAAATATAACTATTACATTTAAACCCGAGCTCCATTACAAACGGGTCTTCAAACGCTTCTTGTCCCTTGATCTCCAATTCTTCAAAATAATTCTAACTATTCCTACTACAAAACTATTTAAAATAAATAGAAACCTTGATCGCTAGTGATCGAGGGAAGTACATAGAGAGAGAGATAGAATTTACATTAAGAAAAATTAGAGAGAAGGCAGGCACGCAGTAACCCCATTTAATAAAACCCATACATTCATGCATCCAACTAAAATAAAATCCAATCGCATTGGTCAATAGTCCATAATCAATCCCATTTATTATCATACACATCATCATATGCATCAATAAATAACATTCATCTTATGAATAATAAACATTTAATATATATATTGATATCATTTAATGGGCAAATTTAGTTAGTATAAAATCTATTTTTGAATCAAAATAAACTCATTTATTTTAATCCAAATTTAAATCAAAATAAAACTATTTTATTTTAATTTATCCAATTTTGAATAAAATAAACTATTTTATTTTAATCAAAATTTTAATCAAAATAAACTCCTTTATTTTAATTAATTATGGAATCTAATTCCATGTATATAAAAATCTTTAATTAAAATAAACTCTTTTATTTTAATTAATTATGGAATCAATTCCATGTAAAAAAAATCTTTTATTTAAAGGAAACACGGATATTCTTTCCTATTCACAAATAAACTCCTTTATTTTGAATAATATGAAATCTTATTTCATATTTAAATAAACTCCTTTATTTAAGGAAACATGGATTCTCTTTCCTATTCACAAATAAACTCTTTTATTTTGAATAATATGAAATCTTATTTCATATCTAAACAAACTCCTTTATTTAAGGAAAGATGGATTTACTTCCCTATTCACAAATAAACTCCTTTATTTTGAATAATATGAAATCTTATTTCATATCTAAATAAACTCCTTTATTTAAGGAAATATGTAATCCAATTTCAACTCCAATTAGTTATCATGGAATCCAATTCCAACTCTAATTAGTTAGCATGAAATCTAATTTTAAAATTAAAATAAATCTTTTATTTTAATATTAAAATAAACCTTTTATTTTAAAATTAAAATTAAATTTTATTTTAATTATAAAATTATTAAATATTATATATATATATAATAAACTAGAATATTTATATATATCTTATATATATATATATATATATATATATAATATTCGTAACTTATATATATATTTATATATGCCATCCTGATCCTTTAAAAAATCACTAAATCCGCCAAAAAATTCCGTTGAAATCCGTTGCTTTAAAAATTCCGTATGTTTGCTGCTTGATTTCGTGACCATGTGATTTGTTTTTTTTTTTTGTGTTGCTTAGGTGAATTAAAAGGTCCCTCGATTTTCGTGCATGGCAAGTTTTTGGTTAATTTGGCAGCAAATAAAAAAAAACTTGATTTCTGTAGTTTCCATAAAAGCGTGGCAAAGAACTTGATTTTTTTTTTTTTTATTTATTAAATTTTATACAATAAAATTATGCCCAATTAAATTGTTCTAAACACATATCAATATATAAATTAAAACAATTAATAATTCGCATAAAGGTTTGGCTCTGATGCCACTGTTAGGTTTGTATTATTCTAGAACGCAATCAAATTGCATAAAAAGTGCGGAAGCGTGTAAAATCAGAGTTTAAAAATTTACAAACCATATACCCGGATCACCCTTTATGCACAATTATTAATTAAACGAAAATATGAAGAGACAAGAATCATACCTTGAAGATCGAAGCTTCCTCAATTACAAGTTCACCTCCAATCCTTTTCGCGTTCAACTTGAATCCATCGGGTTTGGTTCCTTCCTTTGATCAACGTTAGCCACCCATATGTTTGGCCTCTAGAGGTGATCCACCAAGGAAGAAGAAAATCCAAGAAGAAGGTTGTTTGGCTAAACCCAAGTTTTTCTATCTCTATAGAAAAGGGTACTCTCCAACAAATTGGAATTATGTCGTTGTTGAAAAAGTCAACAACCCCCACACCCATAATAAGACTCCTCTTATTAATAGATGTGGGCAACCCACCTTAACAATTAAGGAATTGGGTTTTATTTAATTAATTAAATTCTTTTAATTAATTAAGCTCCCTAATCTTATTAGGGATAATTAATTAAACTCTTTTAACTAATTTTCCTTCCTAATCCAATTAGGAATAAATGAGAGTACTTATATTAAATTAATTCCTAAACTCTTTTAGAAATTAAAATAATAATAATAATTGTAATAATATTAATAAGACTCCTCTTATTAATTTATATTTAATATTTCTTAAATATTAAATAATAAATATTAAGCTATTTAATTTATTCTATCACCATCGATTAAATTAAATATACTTAACATATTATTACGATTATGCCATTAACTTCTTAAATAATTATTCTTCCTTTTATGGTGTGACCCTTTAGGTTCTCCATATTAAACCGGTTGTGAATAAATCAATTAGAACAATTTTAATCTTATTTAAATAAATAAATTAAACAATTAATTTATTTAAATAAATAATATTTATTCTACAATAGGGATAAGCCTCCCTAGCGATCAACGACTTTCCAGATAATATAGATTTCAACATTAATCATAAAAGAACCTTTGAGTAAATAGTTACCGCATAATTCAATCCTTCCACCATACAATGTCCCAATTAAATATAAGACATGGAATTCTTTGTCAAGTCTTATTTTATTTAATTATATGTATTTCGATCCTTAAATGCACAACTCAAATAATGCAAATTAGAAACTCCTTTCTAATTTCATTTTGCTTTCGCCAAGGACTCTTTGGGTTGTCATTTATCGAATCACATAGGACATTTCTCTTCTTTATTAGAAGTGGTAGATTCTTTATTGATCATACATTATCTCCATGTACAACTTATTATACCCAAGCATACCCTTTGATATACCCTAAGGGTCTTAAGGAATAAGTCAAAGTATAACTCATCATACACAAGATACTTGATGATGATCTCAAGTCCAAGGATCACTCAGACTACTATCACTACTGAGAATTCCTATTGACAGCAAATAAAACTCCATTAGGTATTCCTTAGCGAGCCCACGCTCAAATGAACTTATTCTCTAATAAGCACCTACATACTTGCTTTAGTGTCTCCACACAAATGATCATGAGATCAATCATCCTCATCCAATGAGCAAGCAACGTATGTACCAATCTATCCGGATTCACTAATCCCCAATTTAGTAATCCAACGATTGGGAACTATTTTAGTTTTAAGCTTTCTAAGAATTTAGATCTCATTAGAATGATCATCATCATTATTCTAAAAGCATTGCTTAAAACTATGGGTTTATCACATATTATAAACAGCATCATGTAGATAATTAAAAGCCTTTAATAAATTAATACTTTTTATTAATAAATGAATAAGATTGTTACAAAGTATATGCTTTATCATCAAACATGATTGGCTTGTGTGCATACTACTTTCAATGAGCTAGGGCTAGGGTTGGTCCAACCACTACACTAGAACAACTCTTGCAAGTTAAGTCACAATAATGCAACAAAGGGCAAATATGTCATTTCGCATACTAAATTAATGGCATTCTTATCAATTAGCCAAACCCTTAGGGTTTAGGATTTGGTTAGGGTTTAGGGTTTGGGAAAATTTAGGGTTTAGGGTTTGAAACCCTTAGGGTTTACAATTTAATTTTCTAAAATTACCAATTTAGGTTTTAAAAATAGAAAAATTAATATTTCTAAATTAGAATTAGAATTTTCTAATTATATTAAAATTTCTTAATCATAATTTAAATCTTATTAATTAGGATTAGTATTTCCTAATTAAAATCGATAATTTAGCAATTAGGGTCAAAAATCACGGATTAGGGTTTATAACCCAAAATTAGGGTTTTAATAGAAAAATAAATTTTCTAATTTAGAAATTAGATTTCGTAATTAGATTAGGGTTTTCTAATTACTTAACTTGAAAATTAGAATTAATATATCCTAATTAACATTACAATTATTAAATTAACACTTTCGTTTTCCCTAATTATAAATTAGGGATTCAAATCCCGAAGTTAGGGTTTTCAAAATTTGAAATTAGGGTTTACTAAATAATTAAGTTTTACCCTAATTAAGATTATAATTAATCACTTAAGAATTATAGTTATCCTTTAAGTTCTCAGATTAGGGTTTCTAATTTTTGAATTAGGGTTTCGGATTCCCAGAACTGAAATTAGGGTTTCCAGAACCGGGTTTAGGGATTCTTGTTAAACGCTAGTGTTTTCTAACCGAACGTTGACATTCTTAATATATAATTTGGGTTTGTTACAGATAATGTTTATCTGGCCAATCCTTGACCCTTAACCACATACTATACACATATATAACCATATACACAGAATATTTTCACGTATTTCCTTAATCCTGAATAATTCACTTAAATCCTTCACAAAATTTTGAAATCCTCAAAATTCTATCTTAAAAATATTAAACGCATACACTAATTTTCTATCTAGGTTCTAATTTTTAACCTTAAATCAATTAATTAAAATTTTAGAAATTTCCTAAATTCTCGGGTTGTCACATTCACCCCTTCTTCTAAACATTTCGTCCCCAAAATTTACCTTACACCTTAAACCATACTGCTTACACCATTCACATACATTATCACATGATACCCAATACACCACTCGCAAGAGTAAAAGTTTTCAAATTGTGCTGAGGGGTCATATAGACTATTTGTCTGTCATTTTTGCAAAGGTTTTATGGAAATTCATCTGCAAATCGTCATAACTTACAGACACAAAGGGTGATTAGCCCAATATGTCCTGTACTGGCCATATACTGATTTTATCTGTTTCTCTTCACTTCCATAGGCACAAAATTCTACCTCAATCTTACTGGATTCCGCACCAAAACAATTTGGTTCTAGAAATTTTCTTTCAATGAACAGTAGAGTTTTCATAACATTAGTCTAGCTGAATCGAATAGCATAGACTCATATCAATAATTCAATTCAATCGAATTATTTAAGTGTAGCCAAACCCCGTTGGCAAATTAAATTTTATTGATAATATTTTTGAGAATGACGCCATGATGCCGTACTGTATTAACAGTCCGTTTGAGGATGCCTTCATTATATGACTTTGTCGTAACACATCATACATTAGTGGAATAATGATTTTTAGATCGAATTCGCACTAAGTATTCTTGCATTTACAACTCCATCACTTGTTATCATCTCTGCACCAGGTTACATGGTACATGAGTGATAAATAAAAGATATTTTGATATTTCAAATCATTTGCATCTAGCTAAAATAAGTAGCATACACTATAATTTAAACCGTTTCATAAATGATTACGAGTCTACATTTTTTTTTAAAAGCACATAGTGCGTATTTAACTTGATGTCAAAATTTTGAAGTCTAGCATAGCTAGGAGTTTTGAAAACTTATGTCTCCACTAATAATCATTTGCTTAACAATCTATCTGTTCCTATTATCCTCAATACTCCATTTAGGCACAACTATACCCAGTTCTTAAAACCACACTTATGAGTCCATAAATTGCCACAATCATATGAGTTTAAGAACTTTCCTAGACAGACTTTTGGCGTCCATTTACTAAGGGGTTCATAAACATTTCATATAACTATGAATCAAGTATGTCACATAAGTATAAGTTTTAAAAACTCGTATTTAACCTTATATCCTCTACCTATGACCTATCTATCTGATATACACATGAGAAAGGAATCACCCTCTTAACATGCATATAGCAAATAGCGCGACACAAATATTTCAATGATTATCATTGTCAGAACTAAGTAGTTGTTACACCAAGTACAATTCCCCGCCCACACAAAGAATCATACAACTCAGCTGCCGACATGAATCCTCAATTGAATCCACACCTAACACTAACCCCCTTTTCAATACGAATTTTCATTTAACTCGTATTTATAATCCTTTCGTGAATCTGTACCAATTCATAGTACAACTGACACAGCAATCGTTGTTGTAGACTTTTCAATCATTTGATTGATTCTTTTCCTATACTATCACTTTATCCGATCACGGGGTGATAACATTGTATATATTACGATTCATTTCTATATCTTGATCGTTTTGTTTTACGATTTCCTATCACTGTACTTTTAGTCTTTTAGACTCTATCTATTCATCACTACTGTTCAACTTTATTATCAGAGTTAGGGAACTCTGTATCTTTATAACTCGCCGAGATTCGTCTTTGAATCGTACCGACTGACTAACTCTATGTGAGTTATTACTTATCTTAATCACTGCGGTTATTAGTCTCAAGTATTCCTACCTAAGGTTCATAACCAACAGCTTTGATACCAACTGTGAGGGCCCCGAATCGGAGGTCCCGAATCACCGCGGATCCGGTTCGATCATTCTATACAACTATTACTATTTTTGCGGAAGATATAAACATAAATTGTTTATACAATAAACTTACATACTTTTCCCCAAGGTCAAGTAACCTTAACTTAATACACAATTCATAACTTATTTAACACATAACATTATTATTATACAACTATTACTAATTGCACACATTAACTTAAGCTGGAACCGTCTTTGACATTTCCTTGTATCCGACGTGTTCGTCTTAATCTGCAATGTTTTATCATGATATAGCAAGGGTGAGCATAAGGATTGCCCAGCAAGTTTAAATTCAACAATATAACGATATATCATGATTGAAAGAGTCTGAATAATAAGCTGGCTATAATTCAACAATATAATTGTGAACTAGCAAGAATAAATTTATGACTGAACAAGTATTATACAAGAACAAATATATCTGATCCAACTGGTAATGAAGGTGATCAGCCTTTCATACCTGACTTATACATGTAATATGTACAGAGTACAATTATACATGGCAATCAGCAATGATTAACCATAAGCATATCCGAATGAAACAACTCTTAGTAGAGTTAAGTAAAACAAACTTGCCTGAACCGTTGATTACCGCAACGCAATTTATAACGCTTTATCCGAAGACCTAATATTAGTAATATAGATCTCCAATATTAGAATAATATCATCACAATATAATACTATTATATATATAGACATAGAATAACCTAAACACATAACCCTATCAGTCTATAACACACATAAGACTCGGTATCAAGTCAAACTATTGCGATTGAGGTTGAATTGACAAAATTCTAACGTCCCGACGATTACAGTCGGAAAATTCACGAGTTTAAGTGTAAGACCCTGAATTTTATGAAATAAAAGTATTCAATTTTTCTTATAATTACTATTCAGTAAATGGTTAAATTGATAAAAGGTTAAAGTTAAGGGTGATATATGAATTTTTTTCAAAATACGCAAGTGGTTATAAAATATTCATTGTTGTCGGGGAATATTCGTTTGGTCGTGGAATATTCTTTCTGTCGGGGAATATTCATACGACAACACAGTCATTTGTGGGCCCCATAACAGAATAATTGTCGTATGAATAAAATGACAAATTTGAGTTTTTATAAATAACGGCGTAGTTATTACTGAATTTACCCTTCTTTGGAATACACGGTGGTTAAAATACGATGTCTGGCGTAGTCGCATTGCGATAGTATTACGCGGTATTGCATGTATTTTGAATTATTGATTCTTACGTAAGAAGGAACTACTCAATAATTGTTACAGTAATTACTGTTCAAAATTTTATTTTATTGATTCAATAATTGCTACGTTGATATTTTTTATTGTTGTTTCAATAATTGTCATTGCACAGTATTTTCCATTACCAGATCAATAATTCATATTATTTGAATAATATTATTAGATAGCATTATTGGCAATGTCTAGAAAGTTCTGTCAATGAGAGGTTTGGTCACCTAATTGCGTGCCAGTAAGGAGAAATCCTTATCAGAAAGCCCCTCTTTCTCGAGGAGCGCACGGTTGTCATTATTGTGATTACGTAATATTATTTGTGAATAATTAATTATTGATTTATATGATAATGAAATATTTATTTGATGTGGATATAAATGATGGATTTATTTATGTGGTTATAAATGAAGGAATTAATGTTGAGGTATTTTATCAATATTTTGTCAGATTGGAGGTATTAAAAGATCAAATCGGTGTTTTTCTGACTTTATTGTATGAGTTATAATTTTTAATCGTAGTTGGATCGTTGTGATTTTTGGATATGTTATACATATGTAAGTTGAGAATATGTTCACAAATTTTGAGCCGTTAAAATAAGCGAATGATTTGTTATGAATTTTAAGAGGTGGTGATTGTAAATTAGGTTTATAAATGATTTTGGTGGAAAATTCTAGAAAAGGGTGGGCCCCACTTTTGGTTGTTGGGGAAGATGGCTGATTTTGGTGGGTGGAATAGTAATGTAAAGCAATCGGTAGCGAGTCAAAATGCCTTGGCGCTAACATTTTCCTATAAATTGAGGGTTAAGTTAGAATTGAAAATCACACCAGAATTCATAAGTTTTCTCTCTTTTTCTCTCTAGATTATCGAGTGTATTTTGTGAGTATTTAGATACTTGGTGAATTTCTATTCATCAGTGTAAGTTTCCTTCAGCGTCATATCCGATATTCTAGTCAGAAGTACTGCTCTTTTGAGGTAAGGGATAGTAAGAGATATTAAGGGATGTTATATTCTTCATAATGATGTTATTCTTTCAATATCATTATACTGACATATTGGTATGGATCTTATTGTGGAATTTCTACCTTTTTTGAGTTGGGGTTACTTATTCACGTATACGGCACTTATTCACGATATCTCGGCCTTTATTCAAGTATATGGCACTATTTACTTATATATGACATTATTTACGTATACGGTACTATGTACGAATACATAATACTATTCACAAGTTACTATTCATGAGTTACTATTCATAAGTTACTATTCATGAGTTACTATTCACGAGTTACTATTCACGGATACTATTCACGACAAAAATTGGTTTCTTTTTCTGACCAAATTATCGTTGATTTATGATTGTTGCTCTTGAAAATAAATGCAGTTGTTGATCATATTGTTTTTATTATCATATATAACATTTTTATAACCCTGATGTTGAATTTCTCTTTCACTTGAGTGTAAAGATGGGTAGATTATTGGTATGATCGTTACTATGGGTTCTATTTGGCCAGTAGTGCAAAGTTGAATTGTTGACTGGTATGATCATGACCATTGATTTTATAATTGAATATCTTTAGCTTAAGTGCAAAGGTGAAATGGTCAACATGGTTATAATTATGGTTTATATAAATTCTGAAATGATTATATATTTCTTTGAGATATTAATATATTTGGCCTGTAGTGCAAATATGAACTGATGATGAATATATTTGGCCTGTAGTGCAAATATGAACTATTGAGGAATATCTTTGGCCTGTAATGCAAAGATGAATTGTTGATGAATATCTTTGGCCCGTAGTGCAAAGATGACCTATTGTTGAATATCTTTGGCCTGTAGTGCAAAGATGGTCTGTTGATGAATATCTTTGGCCCGTAGTGCAAAGTTGAAATTGTTAGTATGATTATAAACAAGAACTGTGATTTGGTATAACCATGATCTTTGATGTTTCAGGTAAAGACAAGTGATGAAAATTATCTTTGCCCTGGATGAGAAAAGAAATTTAGAACTACAATAATGATTATGAGTTATACACGTGATTGTGGACAGGAACTGTTGATTGATGTTACAGGGATAAAACATTGTTGGTGGACTTTTAACATAGAGAAGATAATAGACTTTATGGTCTATTTGACTCTTCTAATGGATTGCTCGTTCCGCTGCAAATATGGTTGAAAAGTTTTATCATCTACCATATGTTCTAAATCTCTGATTTATTATTGATGAAGGCTATTGATAATTTAATTAGCTTTAGTCATGATATTCTTTACTGAGCTAGTTGTGCTCACCCTTTTGCTTCACAATTCCTTTCAGGTAATAAAAGTGTAGCTGGGTCGAGCGAGGGTAACATGGAAATAGAACGATGGTCATCATTTAGTAGTTATATTCGGTGAATCAAATAGGGTGAGGCGAACCCAACTTTGGAAGTGTGTTTTGCCACTATCATACAAGATGTCTAATGACATACAACCTCGTGTCATCATAAGACAGGTTTGTGCACATCCACTTGCTGAGTATATCTATGAGCACTACCTATATGATCTTGGTGTTTGTTTGAAGTATAATTCTCAATTAGAGACCGTGGAGATAATGATATGTCAAGAGAAGACTCACCATTGGATAGAATATGATTGTAATCTTCTCGTTTTTCTTTGGGGTCTATTAGGGTGACCAAGGATAATTACGTGGCCATATGATATCTATCATAACTTAGACGCATGTGGCCTCCCATGTACGAAGGTTTCTTGAGCACTTCCCAAAGATTTTAATTACTAAAGCGGTTTTTTGACTATACCTTTATGTAAGATGTCATGGTGACGTCTTTACCCAAGTTGGTGTCAAGAGTCACGGTTGATATATATATTTGTATCAAAACTCACAACACATGAGTTGTTGTATTTTGCACGACAATTGTTGTAATAAAGTTGTAATTGTTTTCTGTACCATATATTTGGCGACTCAGAATGGGTTGGGTGGAATGGACCTATTTTGGGGTTGTCACATTTGGTATCAGAGCTATAAGTAAAGAGCTACGAGACTCTCGCTGGTGACTTTCTGTTGATGGGGGATGCACCGAAGCCAGACTCTCCATAGGGGACGCCATTCTGCGGTGGCAAACTGATAGGTATCAATGTGAGGTGCTGACATAAGTTGGTGTCCAGAGTTACATTTGGTATCAGAGCTTAGGGATATGGTCTCTAGCGGAGATCCGGGATTAGAACTAGGAAGGGAGAGACGAGTAATATCCTTCGCTAGTGTGTGTCCTACCTAAGCTGAATTTTGTTACTTAAGTTGACAAATTGTGATATGTCAATTAATATTTGTTTTAAAGCTGTATTCCAAAATGATATCTGAAATACAGGAGATGAGCAATGGAGAAATCATGATGACAGGGAAGATGGAATCTGAGATGAAAGCAAGGTATTCTCAACTTTTTGAAATACCAGGTACGTAAATTTCAGGGATAAAATTTCATAAGGAGGGGATATTGTAAGACCCCAAATTTTATGAAATAAAAGTATTCAATTTTTCTTATAATTACTATTCAGTAAATGGTTAAATTGATAAAAGGTTAAAGTTAAGGGTGATATATGATTTTTTTTTCAAAATACATGAGTGGTTATAAAATATTCATTGTTGTCGGGGAATATTCGTTTGGTCATGGAATATTCTTTACGTAGGGGAATATTCATATGCAATGGCCTTGATCATTTATGGGCCCCATAATGAGAATAATTATTCGATGAAGAAAAGCGACAAATTTGAGTTTTTATAAATAATGGCGTAGTTATTCTTTATTAACCTTTGTTGGAATACACGGTGGTTAAAATACGATGTCTGGCGTAGTTACTTGAGTAGACACGGTCACGGTATTGCAGTATTTTTGAATTATTGATTCTTACGTAAAAGGCACTACTCAATAATTGTTACAATGCAATTCTTTGTTCAATATTTTATTTTATTGATTCAATAATTGCTGCGTTGATATTTTATATTATTGTTGTTTCAATAATTGTCATTGCAGATATTTTCCATTACCGGATCAATAATTCATATTATTTGAATAATATTATTAGATAGCATTATTGGCAATGTCTAGAAAGTTACTGTCGAGGAGAGGTTTGGTCACCTAATTGCGGCGCCCAAGATGAGGAGAAATTCTTATCGGAAAGCCCCCTCTTTCACAGGGAGCCACTGGTTGTCATTATTGTGATTACGTAATATTATTTGTGAATAATTAATTATTGATTTATATGATAATGAAATATTTATTTGATGTGGATATAAATGATGGATTTATTTATGTGGTTATAAATGAAGGAATTAATGTTGAGGTATTTTATCGGTATTTTTAGCCGGATTGGAGGTATTAAAAGATCAAATCGGTGTTCTTACTGACTTTATTGTGTGAGTTATAATTTTAATCGTAGTTGGATCTTTGTGATTTTTGGATATGTTATACATATATAAGTTGAGTATATGTTCACAAATTATGAACCGTTAAAATGAACGAATGATTTGTTATGAATTTTAAGAGGTGACTGATTCGGAAATTATGTTTATAAATAATTTTGGTGGAAAATTCTAGAAATGGGTGGTCCCCACTTTTGGTTGTTGGGGAAGATTACTGATTTTTGGTGGGTGGAATAGTAACAGGTAAAGCCATTAGGTAGCAGGTCAAGTCTGCTTCGACGTGCTAACATTTTCCTATAAATAGAGGGTTAAGTTAGAATTAAAAATCACACCAGAATTCATAAGTTTTCTCTCTTTTTCTCTCTACATTATCGAGTGTATTTTGTGAGTATTTAGATACTTGGTGAATTTCTATTCATCAGTGCAAGTTTCCTTCGTCATATCATCAAGATATTCGGTTTAAATCTTTGCTTGCTCTTTTGAGGTAAGGGATAGTAAGGGATATTGAGGGATGTTATATTCGTCATAATGATGTTATTCTTTCAATATTATTATACTGACATATTGGTATGGATCTTATTGTGGAATTTCTACCTTTTTGAGTCGGGGTTACTATTCACGTATACGGCACTATTCACATATACGGCACTATTCAAGTATATGGCACTATTTACGTATATGACATTATTTATGTATACGGTACTATGTACGAATACGGAGTACTATTCACGAGTTACTATTTATGAGTTACTATTCACGAGATACTATTCATGAGTTACTATTCACGAGTTACTATTCACGGGTACTATTCATGACAAAAATTGGTTTCTTTTTCTGACCAAATTATCGTTGATTTATGATTGTTGCTCTTAAAAATAAATGCAGTTGTTGATCATATTGTTTTTATTATCATATATAACATTTTTATAACCCTAATGTTGAATTTCTCTTTCACTTGAGTGTAAAGATTGGTAGATTATTGGTATGATCGTGACTATGGGTTCTCTTTGGCCAGTAGTGCAAAGTTGAATTGTTGACTGGTATGATCATGACCATTGATTTTATAATTGAATATCTTTAGCTTAAGAGCAAAGGTGAAATGATCAACATGGTTATAATTATGGTTTATATAAATTCTGAAATGATTATATATTTCTTTGAGATATTAATATATTTGGCCTGTAGTGCAAATATGAACTGTTGATGAATATATTTGGCCTGTAGTGCAAATATGAACTATTGAGGAATATCTTTGGCCTGTAGTGCAAAGATGAATTATTGATGAATATCTTTGGCCCGTAGTGCAAAGATGACCTATTGTTGAATATCTTTGGCCTGTAGTGCAAAGATGGTCTGTTGATGAATATCTTTGGTCCGTAGTGCAAAGATGAAATTGTTAGTATGATTATAAACAAGAACTATGATTTGGTATAACCATGATCTTTGATGTTTCAGGTAAAGACAAGTGATGAAAATTATCTTTGCCCTAGATGAGAAAAGGAATTTAGAACTACAATTATGATTATGAGTTATACACGTGATTGTGGACAGGAACTTTTGATTGATGTTACGGGGATAAAACATTGTTGGTGGACTTTTAACATGGAGAAGATAATAGACTTTATGGTCTATTTGACTCTTCTAATGGATTGCTCATTCCGCTGCAACTATGGTTGAAAAGTTTTATCATCTACCATATGTTCTACATCTCTAATTTGTTATTGATGAAGGCTATTGATAATTTAATTATCTTTAGTCATGATATTCTTTACTGAGCTAGTTGTACTCACCCTTTTGCTTCACAATTCCTTTCAGGTAATAAAAGTGTAGCTGGGTCGAGCGAAGGTAACAGGGGAATAGAATGGTGGTCATCATTCAGTAGTTATATTTGGTGAATCAAATAGGGTGAGGTGAACCCAACGTTGGAAGAGTGTTTTGTCACTATCACACAAGATGTCTAATGACATACAACCTCGTGTCATCATAAGACAGGGTTGTGCACATCCACTTGCTGAGTATATCTATGAGCACTACCTATATGATCTTTGTAAGACCCCAAAATTTATGAAATAAAAGTATTCAATTTTTCTTATAATTACTATTCAGTAAATGATTAAATTGATAAAAGTTAAAGTAAAGGGTGATATATGAAATTTTTTTCAAAATACACAAGTGGTTATAAATATTCATTGTTGTCGGGGAATATTCATTTGGTCGTGGAATATTCTTTCTGTCGGGGAATATTCATACGACGGTATGACCATTTGTGGGCCCCATAATGGAATAAGCGCCGGATGAAGAAAGCGACAAAATTAAGTTTTTATAAATAGCGGCGTGTAATCGTTACAATTAACACTTTTGTTGGAATACCGGTTGGTAAAATAAAGTAATACAGCGTTGTTGCACAAGATAGCATTACGGTATTACACAGTATTTTGAATTATTGATTCTTACGTAAAAAGGCACTACTCAATAATTGTTATAGTAATTACTGTTCAATATTTTATTTTATTGATTCAATAATTGCTGCGTTGATATTTTATAATATTGTTGTTTCAATAATTATCACTGCACAATATTTCTCATTATCAGATCAATAATTCATGTTATTTGAATAATATTATTAGATAGCATTATTGGCAATGTCTAGAAAGTTCTGTCAAGGAGAGGTTTTGTGACGCCCCCAAAATTAGGTATACATCACCCATCTTTTGGTCGCCACTTACATGGTGCGTAATTTAAATACAACTTATTAACATAAGCGTAGGTATGCAATACGACATAAAGTGTGAGTTTAAATACAAATATAAATCTACTAGATATTATACAAACTCAAACAAAAAGTCCTCATTACAGATTATTATCACACTATTTTACGAATAGTGAGGACTACTAATGCTATCTTGAGGACCATCACTCGTTTCCCGACTCGTCCCGCCTATATTCTCATTTCTGAAGAGAACAATGAAAGAAAGGGTGAGCTCAACTAGCCCAAGAAGAAATATTATGACTAAGATAATGCGAGAATAAATTATCAATAGTCTTCAACAATGTTAAACCGATAAAATACAATAGACAACCGGTTTAAGCTGCGGCGGAATATCAATCCATTAAAAGAGTCAAGTAGAAAATAAAGTCTACTATCTTTTAGGTTTTAAAGGTTTTCATCATTTGTTATAAATTTGAGACTCACTTTAATAAATATTCCACATCATCGAATCACCCACACACTACTGCCTAAAGATATTCTTTAGTATCACGACCACAATTATTCATGCACTACGGGCCAAGAATATTTGTGTATTCATTAATGATCATGATCATGCCAACAACTGTCCACCAATGCACTACGGCCACTGAGGATTTTTATCACATCATTTGTAACATTACGGTCATGATTACACAGAATAGTCTCGGTCATAATCATACCAAGTCCATCTATGCACTACTCAGAGCACGGATGACTTTCAACATAATATAAACATTAGGATGATGACAATGATATAAGAATTCAATAAAACAAGTTCAAGAATTATTTTGTCCGGGAATTATTAACGTCCAAATTAGTAAAATTCTAGAATGATCGGAAGAATATTTCCATGAAAAGATCTTTGGATGAAAGCTTGAAATATCAAGGATATTCTACTAATTTCATGGAGAATAGAAGTCAAAGTTTTAAACAATTGGGTATAATAAAGAATGGAATAACAAAAGAAATCACCATGCATGCGGTACTTCGCATAGAGCGAGTTATTCCAATGAGAATAATAATAACGGAACCGGTCGGTGAAATTCACACGCAAGCGAGGATGTTCAATGAGAATAATAAAGATGGAACCGGATCCGGTGTAAAAACACAGATAGGATATTCAAGCAGAATGATAAAGAGCGGAACCGAAGTAAGGTGTAAAACACATGCATGAGGATGTTCCAATGAATAATAATAAAGAGCGGAACCAGTCCAGGTGTAAAAACATGCGATAAGATGTTCCAAGCGAGAATAATAATAAAAGGCGGAACAGAGTCGGTGTAAAACACACGAGCGAGGATGTTCCAGCGAGAATAATAGAAGAATGTCACCAAGTATAGGGTAAGCAGCGTATATAGGTTATTCAACGAGAATAATAAGCAATGGAATAACAACAGTTCTCTTCATGAATAAGAAAGAATAACACCCTTACTTTTGATAGGAGATTGAATCTGTAGCGGTGTAGTAACAAAATACTCTTCTTCTTTCTCTCTTATTCTTTCTATACTTTCTCTCTCTATAGCTTGAATGAATTCGTGAAAATAATGAAGCCCTAGGCCTCTATTTATAGAAGATTTCTAGCTTAGAACCCGCCGTGTGAAAAGGCAAGTGGCTTGACGACTAATGATGTGAAAAGAAAAGTGGTTTGGCCTTTGTAATGTGAAGCGACAAGTGGTTCGGACGTTTGTAATGTGAAACGACAAGTGGTTCGACGTGCGGTAAAGGTAATTACTATTAACGAAGGTAAATACTATTGACGAAGGTAAATACTATTCACAAGGGTAATTACTATTGTGAAGGTAATTACTATTCGACGAAGGTAATTACTATTCACAAAGGTAATTACTATTGACGAAGAGACTCTTAGATGATGACATATGAGCCCCCATAAAATAATCAAACTTACCACAAATCATAATACATATTTAATCTTTCAACAATTATTAATCATTTATAACTTGTCGTCTCAATTATTGATTTAATACTATAACATATTATATGAGATGATCTTGTGACAATAATTGAATCAATAATATATGAGATATGATGCGGCATAAATATCTTTGTAGTAATAATTGAGCATAGGTGAGTGACTTCTCACGTAAGCATCAATAATCAATACCGTGTGCTACTATGCAACCACAGCCAGACATCGTATACTTTACCACCTTAGGGTAGTTCAACAGTTTTTACGGTAACACCTCCGTAGTTATTTTTATAAAATATTTTTGTCGTTTTCTCAATCAAATGATAATTTCTTTATGGGATCCACCAATGATTGAGCCGTTGTACGAATATTCCCTAAAAAGAATATTCCCCGACCAAACGAATATTTTATAACAACTTGCATACTTTGCAAAATTTATAAATATTACCCACAACTATAACATTATATCAAATTTATTCCATAATATTCAAAAATAATATTTATAGAAAAATTCATCTTTATTTATAAAAGTTGGGGTCTTACAACCTCCCCTTCTTATGAAATTTCGCCCTCGAAATTAGGGTACGTACCTGGTATGTCGAAGAGGTAAGGATACCTTGATTTCATTTCAGATTCTAACTCCCAAGTCATTTCCTCAACATCGTGGTTCCTCCACAAAACTTTGACTTGAGGTATAACCTTGGAGCGTAGAATATGTTCCTTCTTATCCAAGATTTGAACAGGAACCTCTTCATACGTCAAATCTTCCGCTATTTCAAATGGGTTCTAACTTCAATAATGTGGTTCGGGTCTTTCACATATTTACGTAACATGGATATGTGAAAAACGTTATGAACACGAGACATATTTGGCAGAAAGCGAGAGTACATAGGCCACGGTTCCTACCGATCGAGGATTAAAATGGACCCGATGAATCGAGGATTAAGTTTTCCTCTCTTTCCAAATCTTGTAACTCCTTTCCATGGAGCAATTTTTAACAACACATGATCTCCTATATCGAATTCCACGTCCTTTTGATGAAGATCAACATAACTCTTTTGTCGATTTTGTGAGGTTTTTATACGTTGTCGGATCGTTTGAATCTTTCCGTAGTCATACGTACCAACTCCGGTCCCAACAACGTTGCTTCACCCACCTCATCCCAAATCTTTCGAGAACGACACTTTCTTCCATACAACGCTTGAATGGAGCCATGCCAATACTTGCTTGATAAGCTGTTGTTGTAGGAAAACTCCACCAATGGTAAGAACTTGTCCTAACTCCCTTGAAATCAAGGGACACGAGTCTTAATAGATCTTCAAGAGTTTGAATAGTCCTCTCCATTTGTCCGTCAAATGCGAGGATGATATCTTGAAAGCTAAACCGTAAAGTCGTGCCCATAGCTTTTTGCATACTAACCCAAAATCGTGAAGTGAATCTTGGGTCTCGATCGGAAACTATGGATAAGGCATACCATGCGATCTTACAATCTCGTTTATGTACATACGAGCAAGACGTTCAAGTGTATAAGTTTCTCGTGTCGGTAAGAAATGAGCGAGACTTGGTCAATCTATCAACAATGACCCAAATCGCATCAATGCCTTGAGAAACCTTAGGAAGGCCGTGCGAAATCCATGGTAATGTGCTCCCACTTCCATTACGGAATTTCAAGTGGTTGCAATGGACCTTTTGGTACTTGATGCTCGCTTTAACTTCGTTGACAAGTTAGACACCTTGAGATAAACAACGCTATCTCTCTCTTCATATTGCTCCACCAAAATGTATGACGAATATCATGATACATTTTGGTACTCCCGGGATGGATTGCAAATGGTGTGTTGTGCGCCTCCATCATGATATTATACTTTAAATCAGGGTCGTTAGGAACACAAAGTCTGGAGTTGACTCGAAGTATTCCTTCTTCATCGATTCTTGCTTCCGGCATAGCACCTTCTTGCACTTTCTTCTTCATACGCATCAGCTCCAGGTCTGTAGCTTGAGCAGCTTTAACTTTATCGATTAAAGTCGGTTCTACTCGTATACTTGCTATCATCACATGCGTCCTTGGAGTCTTTAACTCTATCTCCATCCTTTGCAAGTCACACAAAATGGGCCTTTGCGTTGACAATATCGCACTCGTACTTGCATATGATTTTCTACTCAATGCGTCAGCTACCACGTTCGCTTTTCCAGGATGGTATTGGATGGTATGATCATAATCTTTCAACAGTTCAAGCCAACGTCGTTGTCGCATGTTGAGTTCTTTTTTAGTGAAGAAATATTTGAGGCTTTTATAATCAAGTAAAGATCTCCACTTTCTCCCCATACAAGTAATGCCTTCAAATTTTAAGTGCAAAGACAACAATTTATGAACTCTAGATCATGAGTAGGATAATTCCTCTCATATTCTTTGAGTTGTCGCATGAGGCATAGGCTATAACTTTTCCATGTTGCATAAGAACACATCCCAACCCTTTGCTCGAAGCATCATTGTAGATGACAAATCCCTCCGAGCGGATGGTATTGTCGAGAACAGGTCTTTGAAATAAGTCTCCTCTTGAGTTCTTGAAAACTCTTCTCACATTCTTCGCTCCAACCGAACTTTGTATCTTTCCGAGTCAATTTGAGTCGATTGGAGTAGCGATTCGAGAAAATCCTTCCACGAATCTCCGATAATAACCGGCTAAACCGAGAAATCTACGTACTTGATCAGCGATTTAGGTTGTTCCCGACTTTGAATAGCTTCGATCTTTCTTTGGGTCAACGGATATTCCATGACTTGATACCACGTGCCCAAGGAATGCTACTTCTTCACGCCGAACTCACATTTCTTCAACTTGGCATAAAGCTTATATTCACGAAGCTTTTGGAGTGTCGACCTCAAGTGTTGCTCATGATCTTCACGGCTTTTGGAATAAATAAGGATGTCATCAATAAAAGCGACCACAAAGTGATCTAAATATTCCTTGAATACTCGGTTCATCATATCCATGAAGGCGGCGGGAGCATTAGTCAATCCAAAGGACATGACTAGGAATTCATAATGCCGTCTGGGAGTTACGAAAGCCGTTTTTGGAATGTCGGTGGTTCTAATCTTCAATTGGTGATATCCTAAGCGAAGATCAATCTTTGAAAAGAATTTGGCTCCTTGTAACCGGGTCAAACAGGTCATCAATACGTGGCAATGGATACCTATTTTGATGGTGACATGATTGACTCCCGATAATCAATACAAAGTCGCATACTCCCATCTTTCTTCTTCACGAATAGAGCAGAGCACCCCAAGGAGAAGTACTAGGGCGAATAAAGCCGATGTCTAACAATTCCTGCGGTTGGGTCTTTAACTCACGAAGTTCAATAGAGCCATTCGATATGGGGCTTTGGAAATAGGTTTTGTACCGGGTTCAAGGTCGATACAAAATTCAATTTCACGCTCTCGGGGTAGGCGGGAAGTTCTTCTTGAGAATACGTCAGAAATTTATTAATAATAGAAATATCGTTCAAAAGCGGCGTATTTTTGTTTAAATCGTGACATGAGCTAAGAAAGCTTGACATCCGTTTTCAATAAGCGAATAGCTTTATGGCTTGAGATGACCGTGATTGATTTTAATGGTTTGGTCATTTGAATTCGCATAATAGGTTGATTAGGAATATGAAAGCTAACAACCTTACGAAAACAATCAATTTTTGCATAATAAGTAGTTAACCAATCAATCCCTAGAATCACGTCAAATGCAAGTATTTCTAATGAAATAAGATCGACGAGGGTAATGTGAGGGTACCGATTTGAACCAAACAAGACTTATAAGCGATTGGATGTAATGAAGGTTTCTCCCAAACGGAGTTTCCACAGATAAGTCAAAGTCTAATTTCTCTGAGTCAAATTTAATCGATGGCGCAAGTAGGAGAAATAAAAGAATGGGTAGAAGCAGGTATCAAATAAAGTATAGACTTCATTAGAGTTTATGATAAGCTTACACGTGATGACCTCATTCGGATTCCTTGCTCTTTGGGAGGTCACAACAAACGCGCTCTCCTTGCACTTCTGGGTTTGAATTTTCTAGGATGGCCTTTGGTGCCTCCATCTATTTGAATTTGTCTTTGGTAAAAGCGACAAAATCGAGCTAAGTGACCTTCTCTTCCACAATTATAACATGCTTTGGACGACATGGCGCAGATTTGGGTGATGTGTCCTCTCCTCGCATTTGAAGCATATGATAGGTGGTCTTTCTCCTTCCTTAACAATGGGTCTTTGGTCTTTGCCGACGTCTTTCCATCATTGTTGAATCTTCTTTTCTTGAAATGTTCATTCTTATTGTTTTATTACGATTACCACCAAAGTGGTTACCATATCTGGCCTATTGATTCCCTCCACGCTTGTTGTCACCGCTTCGATGACTACTCTCATTTGGTATTATAATTTTTCTTACATTTTGCTCTCTTTTAGTTGTGTTGACTCATTATCGCGCTCCACTAAGCGAGCCCTATTTACAACATCCGAATACAAAACACGGTTTATGAGAAATAAGATGTTGGCGTATCTCGACTTCAAACCTCTTAAAAACATTCGCGCCATTTCTCTTCATTATCCACCAAGTGGGGGACGTAAACCGTGATAACTCGCAAATTTTGCCTCGTGTTGCGACACGGTCATATTGTTTTGTTCAACTTGATAAACTCCACCTCCTTCATGTGGCGAATACTTCGAGGAAAGTATTTGTCGTTGAACGACTCTGGAACTTCTCCCAAGATATCTTGATCTGACAATGAGGTTGAGTCGTTTTACCGATTCCCACGATGAATCGCCTCTCCGCGCAACATAAAAAGGCGAAGGGAACCTTTTGCTCCGGAGCATCCCAAGACATCAAATATCTTGGTAATCTGCTTTATCCATGCTTCCGCTGAAGTGGTTTTGGCTCACCCTTAAACTCCGGTGGTCCCGGCTCCTTGAATTGTTTAGCGGTGACCGCGAGAGTTTTCCGTGTTTCCACCTACGTTTGGGATGAGAGTCGCTCTACTTTCTTTGTTGCATAAATTGCATAAAGCCTCGAACATTTGATCATTCATCATTTGGTCGGTGTTGTTGTTTGCATGAGGATTGTCACCTTCACGATGCACATTATCCTCGATACCAACCGTGGCGCCCCCAAAATTAGGTATACATCACCCATCTTTGGTCGCCACTTACATGGTATGTAATTTAAATACAACTTATTAACATAACTGCGTAGGTACAATACGACATAAAGCGTGAGTTTAAATACAAATATAAATACTACTAGATATTATACAAACTCAAACAAAAAGTCCTCATTCTGATTATTATCACACTATTTTCTGAGAATAGTGAGGACTACTAATGCTATCTTGAGGACCATCACTCGTTTCCCAGGCTCGTCCCATTTATATTCTCATTTCGAAGAGAACAATGAAAGAAAGGGTGAGCTCAACTAGCCCGGAAGAAGAAATATTATGACTAAGATAATGCGGATTAATTATCAATAGTCTTCAACAATGTTAAACTGATAAAATACAATAGACAACCAGTTTAACTGCAGTGGAATATGCAATCCATTAAAAGAGTCAAGTAGAAAATAAAGTCTACTATCTTTTAGGTTTTAAAAGGTTTTTCATCACTGTTATAGCTGAGACTCAGCTTTAATAAATATTCCACATCATCGAATCACCCCCTGCACTACGGCCAAGGATATTCTTTAGTATCACGACCACAATTATTCATGCACTACGGGCCAAGAATATTTGTGTATTCATTAATGGTCATGATCATGCCAACAACTGTCCACCAATGCACTACTACCCATCGAGGATTTGTAACATTACTACCATGATTACACCGAATAGTCTCTGAGTCATAATCATACCAAGTCCATCTATGCACTACTGAACGCGGATGACTTTCAACATAATATAAACATGAGGATGATGACAATGATATAAGAATTCAATAAAACAAGTTCAAGAATTATTTTGTCCGGGGAATTATTAACGTCCAAATTAGTAAAATTCAAGAATGATCGGAAGAATATTTCCATGAAAAGATCTTTGGATGAAACGCAAATATCAAGGATATTCTACTAATTTCATGGAGTATACAAGTCAAAGTTTTTACCATTTGGGTATAATAAAGAATGGAATAACAAAAGAAATCACCATGCATGCGGTTGCGCATGATGAGTTGGTTATTCAACGAAGAATAATAATAACGGAACCGGTCGGTGAAATTCACACCAAGCGGGATGTTCAAATGAGAATAATAAAGATGGAACCAGATCCGGTGTAAAACACACAGATAGGATATTCCAACAGAATGATAAAGACGGAACCAGGTCCGGTGTAAAACACACAGACAGGATGTTCCAACAGAATAATAATAAAGACGGAACCAGGTCCGGTGTAAAACACACAGACAGGATGTTCCAACAGAATAATAATAAAGACGGAACCAGGTCCGGTGTAAAACACACAGACAGGATGTTCCAACAGAATAATAGAAGAATGTCACCAAGTATAGGTAAATCACAGGCGTATCTGAGTTATTCCAACAGAATAATAAGCAATGGAATAACAACAGTTCTCTTCATGAATAAGAAAGAATAACACCCCTTACTTTTGGTAGGAGATTGAATACTGCAGCAGTGTAGTAACAAAATACTCTTCTTCTTTCTCTCTTATTCTTTCTATACTTTCTCTCTCTATAGCTTGAATGAATTCGTGAAAAATAATGAAGCCCTAGGCCTCTATTTATAGAAGATTTCTAGCTTAGCACCTGCCGTGTGAAAAGGCAAGTGGCTTGACGACTAATGATGTGAAAAGAAAAGTGGTTTGACGCCTGTAATGTGAAACGACAAGTGGTTCGACGCCTGTAATGTGAAACGACAAGTGGTTCGACGTCTGGTAAAGGTAATTACTATTAACGAAGGTAAATACTATTGACGAAGGTAAATACTATTCACAAGGGTAATTACTATTGACGAAGGTAAATACTATTGACGAAGGTAATTACTATTCACAAAGGTAATTACTATTGACGAAGAGACTCTTAGATGATGACATATGAGCCCCCCCATAAAATAATCAAACTTACCACAAATCATAACACATATTTAATCTTTCAACAATTATTAATCATTTATAACTTGTCGTCTCAATTATTGATTTAATACTATAACATATTATACAGATGATACTGTGACAATAATTGAATCAATAATATAAGAGATATGATGCAGCAATTACTGTAGCAATAATTGAGCATAGCTGAGTGACTTCTCACGTAAGCATCAATAATCAATACCGTGTGCTACTATGCAACCACGCGTATTACTGTACTTTTACCACCAGGTAGTTCAACAGTTTTAACGGTAACACCTCCGCCGTTATTTTTATAAAATATTTTTGTCGTTTTCTCAATCCGACAATAATTCTGTTGTGGGGTCCACCAATGATTGAGCCGTTGTACGAATATTCCTAAAAGAATATTCCCAGACCAAACGAATATTTTATAACACTTGCATACTTTGCAAAATTTATAAATATTACCCACAACTATAACATTATATCAAATTTATTCCATAATATTCAAAAATAATATTTATAGAGAAAATTCATCTTTATTTATAAAAGTTGGGGTCTTACGGGTGTTTGGTCACCTAATTCTTGGCCAAGAAGGAGAAATTCTTATTGGAAAGCCCCTCTTTCCAGGAACTACTGGTTGTATAATTGTAATTTCGTAATATTATTTGTGAATAATTAATTATTGATTTATATGATAAGGAAATATTTATTTGATGTGGATATAAATGATGGATTTATTTATGTGGTTATAAATGAAGGAATTAATGTTGAGGTATTTTATCAGTATTTTTGTCGGAATGAAGGTATTAAAAATTAAACCAGTGTTTTTGAGATATATTGCATGAGTTATAATTTTTAATCCGGCCGTTGGATCGTTGTAATTTTTGGATATGTTATACACATATAAGTTGAGTATATGTCCACAAATTTTGAACCGTTAAAAATGAACGTATGATTTGCTATGAATTTTAAGAGGTGAATGGTTCAAAAATTGTTGAAGTATCCGAATTTAGCATTTTGGTGGAAAATTCTAGAATTGAGTAGGCCCCACTTGTGGTTGGTGAAGAAATGTGCTTAATTTTATTTCAAATGTGGTGGGCGGGAATAGTAGCAAGTAAAGCCATCGGTCAGTTCTTGGTCAAGTCTGCTAAAATTTTCCTATAAATAGAGGGCTAAGTTAGAATTGAAAATCACACCAGAAACATAAGCTTTCTCTCTTTCTCTCTCTAGATTATTGAGTGTATTTTGTGAGTATTTAGATACTTGGTGAGTTGATATTCATCAGTGCAAGTTTCCTTCAGCGTCATATCCGATATCCAAATGGAAGTGTTTGCTTCTTTTGAGGTAAGGGATAGTAAGGGATTTTAAGGGTTATTACGTTTTTCGGTTCAGTACTTCTTCCGACCTTCAAAAAATTCAGGAAAAATTTGAAATGATATGTTGATGAGTTTTATTGATTGTGTCCAAAATGGTGATTTTTGGATGTATAGATTAAGAGTTATGAATTTTATGAGAAAAGACTATTTTAAAAGTAACCGCTTATAATTCTTTGTGGTTAACTCCAAAATTGATGAAATTTTATTGGGAATACATCTATATAATATCGATTGTACTCTGTGAATTTTGAAATTTTTGGATAAAAGTACAATTTATGATAAATGTCTAAATATTCGTATGGTTTTGGCCATATGAAAATAGTAAATGAATTTTAAAAATTCTAAGAAAAATATATGTTCAATATGGGACTATATTCTCGCTAAATCCCAAAAAAAAAATATTTTTGAAGCTGATTTGGTATTTTTCATGAAAATGGACTAGTTATGAATAAATGAGTTAAATATGTTATGTGAAGGGAAAAATTGGAAAATATGATTTTATGGCTTGAGAATCATATATGTGGTATATGCTTGATTTTTGATGAGGGTTTTGGTTATTGGTGATGAAATCTTATAAGTTTGGCATTTTATGATGATTAAATGCATTATTTAGTAAAGTGTAAACAATTAAAATAAATTGTTTATAAGTTTAAGAAATGTTATTCTTTCAATATCATTATATCTTAGAAATATTGGTATGGATTTTATTGTGAAATTTCTACCTTTTTTGTGTCAGGGTTATTATTCATGAGTTACTATTCACGAGTTACTATTCACGGGTACTATTCGCTACAAAATTGGTTTCTTTTTCTAACCAAATTATAGTTGATTTATGAATATTACTCTGGAGATTAAAACTATATATTGATTATATTGATTTTATTATCATACATAACATTTTTATAACCCTGATGTTGAAATTCTCTTTCACTTGAGTATAAAGATGGGTAGATTATTGGTATGATCATGACTAAGGTTCTCTTTGGCCAGTAGTGAAAAGTTGAATTGTGACTGGTATGATCATGACCATTGAATTTATAATTGAATATTTTTAGCTTAAGTACAAAGGTGAATTGATCAACATGGTTATAATTATTGTTTATATAAATTCTGAAATGATATTATATTTCTTTGAGATATTAATATATTTGGCCTGTAGTGCAAATATGAACTGTTGAGGAATATCTTTGGCCTGTAGTGCAAAGATGAACTGTTAATGAATATCTTTGGCTCGTAGTGCAAAGATGACATATTGTTGAATATCTTTGGCCAGTGGTGTGAAGATGAACTGTGGATGAATATCTTTGGCCGTAGTGCAAAGATGAATTTATTAGTATGATTATGAACATGAACTGTGATTTGGTATAACCATGATCTTTGATGTTTCGGGTAAAGACATGTGATGAAAATTATATTCGTCTTGGGTACGAAGAGGAATTTAGAATTACAATTATGATTATGAGATATTCATATAATTGTGAAAAGGAACTATTGATTGATGTTACAGGGATAAAATATTATTGGTGGACTTTTAACATGGAGAAGATAATAGACTGTATTGTCTATTTGACTCTTCTAATGGATTGCTCGTTCCGCTGCAACTATGGTTGAAAAGTTTTATCATCTACCATATGTTCTAAATCTCTAATTTGTTATTGATAAAGGCTATTGATAATTTAATTATCTTTAGTCATGATATTCTTTACTGAGCTAGTTGTGCTCACCCTTTTGCTTCACAATTCCTTTCAGGTAATAAAAGTGTAGCTGGGTCGAGCGAGGGTAACAGGGGAATAGAACGGTGGTCATCATTTAGTAGTTATATTTGGTGAATCAAATAGGGTGAGGTGAACCCAACGTTGGAAGAGTGTTTTGCCACTATCACACAAGATGTCTAATGACATACAACCTCGTGTCATCATAAAATAGGGTTGTGCACATCCACTTGCTGAGTATATCTATGAGCACTACCTATATGATCTTTGTAAGACCCCAAAATTTATGAAATAAAAGTATTCAATTTTTCTTATAATTACTATTCAGTAAATGATTAAATTGATAAAAGTTAAAGTAAAGGGTGATATATGAAATTTTTTTCAAAATACACAAGTGGTTATAAAATATTCATTGTTGTCGGGGAATATTCGTTTAGTCGTGGAATAATCTTTACGCTTGGGAATATTCATACGGCCAGCGCATGACCATTTGTGGGCCCCATAATGTAATAAAGCGTCGGATGAAGAAAGCGACAAAATTAAGTTTTTATAAATAACGGCGTAATCGTACTGAATTAACACTTTGTTGGAATACCCGGTTGGTAAAATAAAGTAATACGCGTTGTTGCACAAGATAGACACAGGTATTACGAAGTATTTTTGAATTATTGATTCTTACATAAAAGGAACTACTCAATAATTGTTACGAAGAATTCTTTATTCAATATTTTATTTTATTGATTCAATAATTGTTGCGTTGATATTTTATATTATTGTTGTTTCAATAATTATCAACGCACAATATTTCTCATTATCGATCAATAATTCATGTTATTTGAATAATATTATTAGATAGCATTATTGGCAATGTCTAGAAAGTTTACATCGAGGAGAGGTTTGGTCACCTAATTGCGGCCAAGAAGGAGAAATTCTTATTGGAAAGCCCCTCTTTCCAGGAGCTACTGGTTGTCATAATTGTGATTACGTAATATTATTTGTGAATAATTAATTATTAATTTATATGATAAGGAAATATTTATTTGATGTGGATATAAATGATGGATTTATTTATGTGGTTATAAATGAAGGAATTAATGTTGAGGTATTTTATCAGTATTTTTGTCGGAATGAAGGTATTAAAAATTAAACTAGTGTTTTTGAGATATATTGCATGAGTTATAATTTTTAATCCGGCCGTTGGATCGTTGTAATTTTTGGATATGTTATACATATATAAGTTGAGTATATGTCCACAAATTTTGAACCGTTAAAAATGAACGTATGATTTGCTATGAATTTTAAGAGGTGAATGGTTCAGAAATTGTTGAAGTATCCGAATTTAGCATTTTGGTGGAAAATTCTAGAATTGAGTAGGCCCCACTTGTGGTTGGTGAAGAAATGTGCTTAATTTTATTTCAAATGTGGTGGGCGGGAATAGTAGCAGGTAAAGCCATCAGGTTGCAGGTCAAGTCTGCTAAAATTTTCCTATAAATAGAGGGCTAAGTTAGAATTGAAAATCACACCAGAAACATAAGCTTTCTCTCTTTCTCTCTCTAGATTATTGAGTGTATTTTGTGAGTATTTAGATACTTGGTGAGTTGATATTCATCAGTGCAAGTTTCCTTCAGCGTCATATCCGATATCCAGTCAGAAGTGCTGCTCTTTTGAGGTAAGGGATAGTATGGGATTTTAAGGGTTATTACGTTTTTTAGTTCGTACTTCTTCTGACCTTCAGAAAATTCTGGAAAAATTTGAAATGATATGTTGATGAGTTTTATTGATTGTGTCCAAAAATGGTGATTTTTGGATGTATAGATTAAGAGTTATGAATTTTATGAGAAAAGACTATTTTAAAAGTAACCGCTTATAATTCCTTGTGGTTAACTCCAAAATTGATGAAATTTTTATTAGGAATGAATCTATATAATATCAGTGTACTGTGAATTTGAAAATTTTGGATAAAAGTACAATTTATGATAAATGTCTAAATATTCTAAGCGATTTTGGCCGTATATGAAAATAGTAAATGAATTTTAAAAATTCTAAGAAAGATATATGTTCAATATGGGACTATATTCTCGCTAAATCCCAAAAAAAATATATTTTTGAACCGATTTGGTATTTTTCATGAAAATGGACTAGTTATGAATAAATGAGTTAAATATGTTATGTGAAGGAAGAAAATTGGAAAATATGATTTTATGGCTTGAGAATCATATATGTGGTATATGCTTGATTTTTATGAGGGTTTTGGTTATTGGTGATGAAATCTTATAAGTTTGGCATTTTATGATGATTAAATGCATTATTTAAAAATCGTAAACAATTAAAATAAATTGTTTATAAGTTTAAGAAATATTATTCTTTCAATATCATATATCTAGAAATATTGGTATGGATTTTATTGTGGAATTTCTACCTTTTTGTGTCAGGGTTACTATTCATGAGTTACTATTCACGAGTTACTATTCACGGATACTATTCACGGGTACTATTCGCTACAAAATTGGTTTCTTTTTCTAACCAAATTATAGTTGATTTATGAATATTACTCTGGAGATTAAAACTATATATTGATTATATTGATTTTATTATCATACATAACATTTTTATAACCCTGATGTTGAAATTCTATTTCACTTGAGTATAAAGATGCGTAGATTATTGGTATGATCATGACTAAGGTTCTCTTTGGCCAGTAGTGAAAAGTTGAATTGTGACTGGTATGATCATGACCATTGAATTTATAATTGAATATCTTTAGCTTAAGTACAAAGGTGAATTGATCAACACGGTTATAATTATTGTTTATATAAATTCTGAAATGATATTATATTTCTTTGAGATATTAATATATTTGGCCTGTAGTGCAAATATGAACTGTTGAGGAATATCTTTGGCCTGTAGTACAAAGATGAACTGTTAATGAATATCTTTGGCTCGTAGTGCAAAGATGACATGTTGTTGAATATCTTTGGCCAGTGGTGCGAAGATGAACTGTGGATGAATATCTTTGGCCGTAGTGCAAAGATGAATTTATTAGTATGATTATGAACATGAACTGTGATTTGGTATAACCATGATCTTTGATGCTTCGGGTAAAGACATGTGATGAAAATTATATTCGTCTTGGGTACGAAGAGGAATTTAGAATTACAATTATGATTATGAGATATTCATATAATTGTGAATAGGAACTGTTGATTGATGTTACAGGGATAAAATATTATTGGTGGACTTTTAACATGGAGAAGATAATAGTAATCGTATTGTCTATTTGACACTTCTAATGGATTGCTTCGTTCACGCGCAACTATGGTTGAAATTTTATCATCTACCATATGTTCTAAATCTACGATTTGTTATTGATGAAGGCTATTGATAATTTAATTATCTTTAGTCATGATATATTCTTTCTTGAGCTAGTTGTGCTCACCCTTTTGCTTCACAATTCCTTTTAGGTAATAAAAGTGTAGCTGGGTCGAGCGGGGGTAACAAGGGAATAGAACAGTGGTCTCTAGCTGTGGAGTTCTCCCTAAATAGTATAGACAATTGTGTTGTATACATCTTTTAGTAGTTATATTTGGTGAATCATATAGGGAGAGGCGAACCCAACGTTGGAAGGGTGTTTTGCCACTATCATACAAGATGTCTAATGATATACATAAGACAGGGTTGTGCTCATCCACTTGCTGAGTATAGTTATGAGCACTACCTATATAATCTTGGTGTTTGTTTGAAGTATAATTCTCAATTTGAGACAGTGGAGATAATGATAAATCAAGAGAAGACTCACCATTGGGAAGAATATGATAGTAATCTTCTCGTTTTTCTTTGGGGTCTATTGGGTCAACCAAGGATAATTCTGTGGCCATATAATATCTATCATAACCTAGAAGCATGGCCTCCCATGTACGGAGGTTTTCTTGAGCACTTCCCAAAGATTTTAGTTTCTAAAACAGTTTTTGACTATACCTTTATGTAAGGTGTCACTGTGAGGTGCTGTCCACGGTTGGGACATGTGTCACATTTGGTATATATTTGTATCCAAACTCATAGTATATGTGTTGTTGTTTTTTGCACGACAATTGTTGTAATAAAGTTGTAATTGTTTTCTGTACCATGTATTTGGTGACTCAGAATGGGTTGGATAGAATGGACTTATTTTGGGGTTGTCACAATCTTGGTGTTTGTTTGAAGTATAATTCTCAATTAGAGACAGTGGAGATAATGATATGTTAAGAGAAGACTCACCATTGGATAGAATATGATAGTAATCTTCTCGTTTTTCTTTGGGGTCTATTAATCAACCAAGGATAATTATGTGGCCATATGATATCTATCATAACCTGTACGCATGGCCTCCCCGTGTCTGAAGGTTTCCTTGAGCACTTCCCAAAGATTTTAATTCTAAAGCAGGTTTTGACTATACCTTTATGTAAGATGTCATGGTGACGATACCCAAGTTGGTGTCAAGAGTCACAGTTGATATATATATTTGTATCAAAACTCACAACACATGAGTTGTTGTATTTTGCACGACAATTGTTGTAATAAAGTTATAGTTGTTTTCTGTACCATATATTTGGCGACTCAGAATGGGTTGGGTGGAATGGACCTATTTTGGGGTTGTCTCATTAAGTTCAATTAAACTCTGCCTAACACTTAACAATTATCTCAAATAATTTAATATCAGTCAAAATATTTTTCTTAAGCTCGTAATAATTTTTAAATAATTATTACTATTTATCAAGATTTTTCAATCATTAAACACATATTTAAATAAATTAAATACCACATAATTCTTTTATCATTAATATTTATTTATTATCAAATATTAATGAAATATATGTCATAATATTATAATATATTTATAATATCACAAAGTATTTTAATACTTTAAAATCATATTTATATGATTTTTAAACACTTAAATTCATTATCCGTTAATTACTATTAATATTTTCATGATAAAATATCAAAAGTTATATTTTATAACTTAAAATATTTTTTAACCCTTAAATCATTTTAATATGATTTATAAAACATTAATTCTATTTTTCCTTAATTTATTTAATATAGTTATTAAATAAACTAATTATCATTAATATTAATTAGTTAATGAAATTTAGCCCAAAATATTAAAATTTACTTAAAATAACTTAAAATATTTTCTTTTACCATAATTTTATTTTTCATGATTTTTAATGAATTAAAATTATTTTTAAATCATTTATTTAATATTATAATTAAATAAATTAAATACCATTTATATTCTAAAAATATTAAATATTTATGAAATATACTCAAAATAGTTAAAAACTGTAAGACTCCAACTTATTATAAATAAAAATTGAATTTCCTCTATTTATTATTGTGAATAATAAGGTGTTAATTTGATATAATACTTTGGTTATGGGTGAAATGTGAAAATTTTGCAAAATAAGCAAGTGCTTATAAAATATTCATTGTTGTTGGGGAATATTCGTTTGGTCGTGAAATATTCTTTCTGTCGGGGAATATTCATACGACGGCGCATCTATTTATAGGCCCATAACGGATAGCTGTCGGATGAAGAAAATGACAAAATTGAATAACGGCGTAGTTATTGCAATTAACAACATTTGAATACCGGTGGTTAAAAAATCTGATGTCTGGCGTGGATGTACAAAGAGATTACACGGTATTGCATGCATGATTATTGAATTATTGATTCTTACATAAGAAGGCACTACTCAATAATTATTACGGTGAATTCTTTATTCAATATTTTATTTTATTGATTCAATAATTGTTGCGTTGATATTTTATATTATTGTTGTTTTAATAATTGTCACCTTTGATAGTATTTCCCATTATCGGATCAATAATTCATATTATTTGAATAATATTATTAGATAGCATTATTAGCAATGTCTAAAAAGTTCATCGAGGAGAGGTTTGGTCACCTAATCAAGGCGCCCAAGAAGGAGAAATCCTTATCGGAAAGCCCCCTCTTTCCTGGAAACGGCCTGGTTGTCATAAATGTGATTCTATAATATTATTTGTGAATAATTAATTATTGATTCATATGATAAAGAAATATTTATTTTATGTGGATATAAATGTTGGATATATTTATTGTGGTTAAAAATGAAGGAGTTAATGTTGAGGTGTTTTATCAGTATTTTTGTCGAAATGGAGGTATTAAAAATTAAACTAGTGTTTTTGAGATATATTGCGTGAGTTATAATTTTTAATCAAATGAATTGGATCGTTATGATTTTTGGATATGTTATACATATATAAGTTGAGTATAGGTCCACAAATTTTGAACCGTTAAAATGAGCGTATGATTTGTTATGAATTTTAAGAGGTGATTGATTCGGAAATTAGGTTTATAAATGATTTTGGTGAAAAATTCTAGAATTGGTGGGCCCCACTTGTGGTTGGTGAAGAAATGTCTTTGAATTTTATTTTAAATGTGGTGGGTGGCAATAGTAGCGTGGAGTAAAGCCATCAAAGTTGCAAGTTAAGTCTGCCTTGACGTCTTAACATTTTTCTATAAATGAGAGGCTAAGTTAGAATTGAAAATCACACCGGAAACAAGTTTTCTCTTTCTCTCTAGATTATTGAGTGTATTTTGTGAGTATTTAGATACTTTGTGAGTTTTTATTCATCGCTGCAAGTTTCACAATCGACCTTTATACCGATATTAGATCGGAAATCTTGATATTTTGAGGTACGGGGTGTTATATTCTTCTTAAAATGATATTTTCTTCAATATCATTATACCGAAATGTTGGTATGAACTTTTATCAAATTTGGAACTTTTTGTGTTGGGGTTACTTATTCACGATACTGAAGACTATTCATGAATACGGACTATTCAATTAGAAAAATGAAATTTTCTTCTTTTTGTCCAAGATGTCTATTATGGTTACTATCTTTGATTGTATCCATGTTTTGGTCTTTATTTTGAATTCTCGCTTCAAAATTGGTTATTATGGAGTATTATTGATCGTGGATAAACCGTTATACTTAATCCTTAATATTTGTCTTACATCTCACTTTGGATTCGTTTTTCTTTAAAATATTTTTCATCATCCTCGGTCCTAAATGATGATATTCTTGAATATCTTTGGCCCTGTAGTGCAAAAGATGAATGATTACCTAATGAATATCTTTGGCCCGTAGTGCAAAAAGATGAGCAGTGTTGAGATGAACATGACCAACTTGGTGATATAAATGAATATCTTTGCCTATAGTGCAAAGATGAATATTTAATTCAAGATGTATATTGATTGATGTTACAGGATAAAATATCGATGATGGACTTTTAAATCTTAGAAGATAGTAGAACTCATTCTCTACTTGACTCTTCTAATGTATTGTTGTTTCACCGCAGATTGTTGATCTAAAACTTGTTATTCATTATATTTTATCGATTTTTCCTCGTTGAAGACTAATGATAATTTGTTGTATATTATCTTAGTCATAATATTCTTTACTGGGCTAGTTGAGCTCACCCTTTTCCTTTTTGTTCCATTGTTCTTCTCAGGAGGAGAGAATTTAGCAAGAACTAGCCGGGGTATGGAGTGATGATTCAAGATAGTTGTTTTAGTAGTCCTCACTAGTTTGTAAAATAGTGTATCAATAATTGTAATGAGGACTTATTTGAGTGTGGATATTGTCTAGAAGACAATATTTGTATTTAAACTCACAGTGTGTGTTGTCGTATTTTGCACGACAATTGTATTATTGAAGTTGTAGTTTGCTTTCTGTACCATGTATTTGGCGACTCAGAATGGGTGTTGTATACCTATTTTGGGGGCGTTACAAAAACTATTTTTCAGACTTTAAAATAATTTTTCAGAATTTATTATGTATTTTTAATAATTAAAAACTATTTTTTTATTTTTAAATAATTTTTGAAAAATAATTAATTAAAAAGGGGCCCTATAGCGACAAAACCGTCGCTATAGGTGTTCTTGGTGTTCTTGAGACCTTCATGTCAGTTTACCAGTTGGTTGGTTTGACCGAGTTTATTTCAGTGTTCCTTTTGATTTCTGGGTTGGCTAAGTCATTAAACATGTAGTATTCATGTAATACTACAATTCTATACCATCATCTAAGTCATTAAGCATCACAGTTGCAAGATCTAAAGCTGCAAAGTTGTTGTCAGAGGCCTGCTGGCATTTCTGGGTTTCCCAGATTCCCAGTCAATTTCGAGTGACCTCCTTGTGGCTCAATTTTATACATTTTCCAGTCATGGTTCCTGTGATGTTAAGGTTCCAATCTATAGTGGGTATGTCAAGGTACATCAAACAATCACCATATCAACTTATCAACATCAAACGAGTACGATCTAGGTCGGTCAAACGGATGTCAGGAACTCGGCTGATGAAGATCTGGGTTACCCAGAATCTTCATCCGGCGTGATGGTCAACGCATGTTTGACCCATAATTTCTATGATTCTGTTACAATGTTTGGTGATCTAAAGGCATGAGTGTGAAGTTCTTATACCTGTCTACAACATAAAAGCAACAACATGGCCAAAACTAACACAAATAAGTACGATCAGAGGCCTCAAACATCTTGTCAGAAATTCTGGGAAAATTCTGGGTTACCCAGAAACTCTATTTCGTGAATGGTCAACGCTGTTTGACCGCTTGTATCTCTTAATATACTAAGGATCTGGCCTTGTTTCTTGTTTTAGCTCATAGGCCGCATGACATAGAACACATTTGTAACATAAAACAACATATATCAAAAACAGAGAAAGATCTAGGGCCTCTGACATATGACTGTCAGGCCACTTTTTGACATTTTTCCATATTACTAAAAATGCTTGATTCGAGGACTTTGATGTTATGGATTTGGGATTTTACAACCCAGATCACTTATAGACATCCTATTACATATATCTAACCAATCAATTACAACATCTAACAACAAATCATAAGATTTTCGAAATTTAGGGTTCTTATACCTTTTGAGCTTGATCTATGATTTTGACTTTTGGGATCTGTTCTTGGTGTTTTATTACATGATCTTGGCTCATCCTATCACTCTCTCTCACTTCCCATTCCCGAAATATAGGGAGAGAAAAGGTTGGGCAAAAATGAAAAGTCAAGTAAAGCTTTCTCTCTCCTTTTAATTTATATAATTTGATGATACATGCACATGGATGATCTTTGCTGCTGAGATGTGAGATATAAGTCATGAGCTAGGGCTAGGGTTGGTCCAACCACTACAATAGAACAACTCTTGCAAACTAAGTCACAATAATGCAACAAAGGGCAAATATGTCATTTCGCATACTAAATTAATGGCATTCTTGTCAATTAGCCAAACCCTTAGGGTTTAGGATTTGGGAAAATTTAGGGTTTAGGGTTTGAAACCCTTAGGGTTTACAATTTAATATTCTAAAATTACCAATTTAGGTTTTAAAAATAGAAAAATTAATATTTCTAAATTATAATTAGAATTTTCTAATTATATTAAAATTTCTTAATCATAATTTAAATCTTACTAATTAGGATTAGTATTTCCTAGTTAAAATCGCTAATTTAGCAATTAGGGTCAAAAATCACGGATTAGGGTTTATAACCCAAAATTAGGGTTTTAATAGAAAAATAAATTTTCTAATTTAGAAATTAGATTTCGTAATTAGAATAGGATTTTCTAATTACTTAACTTGAAAATTAGATTAATATATCCTAATTAACATTACAATTATTAAATTAACACTTTCGTTTTCCCTAATTATAAATTAGGGTTTCAAATCCCGAAGTTAGGGCTTTCAAAATTTGAAATTAGGGTTTACTAAATAATTAAGCTTTACCCTAATTAAGATTATAATTAATATCACTTAAGAATTATAATTATCCTTTAAGTTCCCAGATTGGGGTTTCTAATTTCCAAATTAGGGTGTCGGATTCCTGGAACTGAAATTAGGGTTTCCAGAACCAGTTTTAGGGATTCCTGTTAAACGCTAGGGTTTTCTAACCGAACGTTGACGTTCTTAATATATAATTAGGGTTTGTTACAGATATCGTTTATCCGCCAACCTCGACCTTAACCACATATCGTATACATATACAACCATATACACGTAATATTTTCACGTATTTCCTTAATCTGAATAATTCACTTAAATCCTTCACAAAATTTTGAAATCCTCAAAATTCTATCTTAAAAATATTAAACGCATACACTAATTTTCTATCTAGGTTCTAATTTTGAACCTTAAATCAATTAATTAAAATTTTAAAAATTTTTTAAATTCTAGGGTTGTCACAGCTGGCCTTGAAGGAATCTTAGTGATTCAGGGTGTTGTCCTTCCTTAGTGGAAATCTTGCTAGTTGAAAGCAGAAGAGTGGATTAGGAGCTTGAGTCTTTGAACCACTTAAAATTCCTTTTGTCTTTTACTTTATGTCATTTATATTATGTACATTAACTGCTATAACTGTTATGTATGTTTTAACTCCTTGCTACTGAACTAACTCTACGAACAATGTATGTATGATTATGAATATATCAATGAAGGAGATCTTTTACTTATTCCGATGTGCTTGAAAAAATTCTTATGTTTGTCATATGCTAAATTATTAGCAATACAAAATAAACTAGAAAATTATTTGAAATTAAAAAGGATCTATTCAACTCCCCCCCTTCTAGATCTATATTGTGCCTACTAGGAACTAACAAATTATTCACAAATAATATTACAGAATCACAATAATGACAAATAGGTCGTTCCCAGAAAAGATGGGACTTCCCGATAAGGATTTCTCCTTACTGGCGCGCAATTAGGTGACCAAACCCCTTTCCTAAACAGAACTTCCTTAGACATTGTCAATAATGCTATCTAATAATATTATTCAAATAATATGAATTATTGATCTGATAATGGGAAATACTGTGTAGTGACAATTATTGAATTAATAATAATATAAAAATATCAACGTAGTAATTATTGAATCACTAAAATAAAATATTGAATAGTAATTACTGTAACAATTATTGAGTAGTGCCTTCTTAAGTAAGAATCAATAATCCAAAAATATTGTGCAATACCGTAAGCGCATCGCATGAACCACGCCAGTATTCTTGTATTTTTAACCACGGTGTATTCCAATAGTGTTAACGGTAACAACTACGCCATTATTTATAAAAAAAAAACTCATACTTGTCATTTTCTTCATCCGACAGTTTTTCGTTATTGGGGCCCACAAATGGTTGGTCGTCGTACGAATATTCCCCGACAACAAGAATATTCCATGACCAAATGAATATTCCCCGACAACGAGTATTTTATAACCACTTACTTACTTAAAATATTTGCGCATTTTACCCAAAACTAACCACATTAATCAAATCAACCCCTTACTATATCAAAATAATAAATAGAGGAAATTCAATTTTATTCATAACAAGTTGGGTCTTACAAATAGTCTCATGAAGATAACGTAAAATATGTTTAATTCTATTTTAATGTCTCTGAGTTGGTGCATAACTATATCTTACTAGTAAGTTAATTGCAAATGTTATATCAGATTGTGTGAAATTTGCAAGAAACATCAAAGCACCAATTACATTAAGATATAGTACTTCAGGACCAAAACACTAATTTCACGAAGATATGGTACTTCAAGACCAAAAGTTTCTTCATCATTTTCTTGTGGCCAAAACGGATATTTATTGATATCAAGTGACCAATCCATCATTGGAGTACTCAAAGGATTAACATTATCGATGCAAAGTTACTTCATGACTTTATGTTTGATTGATGAACAAGAATTTCATAGTTCAATTTGTCGGCCAAGACAAAAAATTGTCTTACCAATATCTTTCATCTAAAATTTGTTATTTTTGTCAACTCTTTTGGAGCAAGATTTTTCATCAATAAATACAGCAATAATAACAAATCCAGATTATGATCTTTTGATAAAAATGCATGCACAAATTGGATTATTCTCAAATCCTTCTTTCAAAAGATATCCACTCAGGCGATTATACCACAATATACATCTGGATTGCTTTAAACCATATAAGAATCTTTGTAGCTTGATAGAATACATACTTCGAGATATAGAATTTATGTTTCAGACATTTTATATCCTTCAGAGATTTTTATGTAGATATAATTATCTAATGATCTATACAGATATAATGTAACAACATCCATTAATTTCTCTTGCTACCAAGCTAATTAAAAATATGAATGTAATTGCATCCATTATAGGAGCATATTTTTTTTATATATAATCAATATCAGGTCTCTGCGAGAAACCTTGTGCTACAAGTCGTGCTTTGTACTTTATAATTTCATTTTTCTCATTTCGTTTACGTACAAATACCCATTTATATCCAACATGCATTACACCTTTAGGTGTTCGGACTACAGGTTCAAAATTTTCACATGTACTTAGTGAATTTAATTATGCTTGAATCGCCTCTTTCCACATTGGCCAAACATTTCTACGTTGAACATTCATCAATGATTTGTGGTTCTTATTCATGATCATTACTTCTGGTAATATCAAGAACAACTTTATATGAAAATATGTTGTCTACGATAATTTTATTTCTATCTAATATATCCGTCTCCTATATATACATAATGTATTGAGATCTCGTTATTTTCAGGTACCTGATCCTCTTCAGGAGGTTACTCATCCTCTTCAGGGGATAACTCTTCGAGAGTTTTATTTACAGGAGATTTTTGTTCATAAGTTTTAGATAGATCAATAATTTATTTTTTTAGCATGTTTCATGGGTATAGCCTCTTTATAGGTTGCAACTTGTTTTTCTTGTACTTTCTTCTTCTGGGGAATTTTATCTTTAACACCGATCATTCTTCCACGTTTCAGGTGTGACTTTGATTCAATTTTTTGTTGTATTAACTGATTGTCCTACATGGACTTTAATCCCTGCTAGAGTATTAGCAGCTAGATTAATGTGAGATATCATTATTTTCTTATTATCGGTGAATAATTCTGGTAATTGGTTTGCAATTCATTGCAAATGAATAATCCTTTGAACTTCTTCATATTGATTTATATGAGGATTAAGATTAAATAACGTTGAGACATTTTAATTAATCTCCCGTCGTGCTTCAGGCAATGATCTCACGTCGTGCTTCAAGCAACGACTTTTCTCCCCCTAATGGTGGGAAGACTGTTTCATTAACAAGGACAATCCTCGAAACGTACTTTTAAAAAAAATATCACATGTTAAGGTTATGATGCAACATTTAAAATAGCATGACCCCAAACATAAAGATGTAATTTTGATTTCATAATCAAAGGTCAGGTAATAGATTGAAGTCTCTTGATAAGTGATTCAGCTACACCATTTTGAGTATGTGTATGTGCAATAGGATGTTTAACATAAATATAATCATCTGGTTAATGCATCAAGTAAAAACATAAAATACTTGAATATACCACAATGTGGGTGTATTAGTCCACATATATCACTCTGAATTCTTTCTTAGAAAGATGAACATTAAATAACAATAATTAAATGTGATGGTTTAATAATTAATTTACTTTGATATAATCAATAGGTAAAGGAATCTTCTGGTTCTTTAAGGGATGTTCATGGGAGTTTTCAATAATTCATCGCGTCATTATGGATCCTGGATGATCAATACGATCATCTCAAATCATAAAAATCTTTGGATCTAAACAGTTCTGGTGTATTGCAACATTTGTTTCAATTGTTCTCATTTTAGTATAATATAACCCATAAGAGAAAATAGACAAATATGAGCTTCTGCCATGATACTATTGAAGTAATATAAAGAAATTCTTCACTGCCTTCGTTATTAGTTTCAATATAATAACCATTATAACGCATATCCTTAAAGATGAGCAAATTTCTGCTTGTCTCAGAAGAATATAAAGAATCATCAATACAAAGTTTTGTACCCTTTGACAACATTATAATCGCTCTTCCAGATACTTTAATTAAGTTTGATGAATAATCGCTCTTCCAAAGCCTTTAATTAAGTTTGATGAACTTTTGACCCATACATATTTATATATGCAAAAACATAAATTAAACTTTATTACTTCAAACATATAATAAAAATACTTATTATAATGTCATAATACAATGAAATAAAAATATTTCCATCAACATCCTCAAGGAAATCAGAGACATCAAGCAAATTCATATCCACTGCATTTGAAAAGTCAAGATAATTCATAGAATCTTTAGGATCATTATAATCATTCATGGGATCTTCTTTCCTTTTTTCTTTTATGGAAGATTAGTATAAATCTATCAAATATTTAGAAGTACGAAGGTACGTTCCTTTATGAGAATTATGACTGCGCTCCTTTCTATATTCGATTGTTCATTTCGTTTCCTCACAATAGAGTATAGCTAGTTCATAAAGGTAGATCACAAAGCTATTCACATATTATATATTCTCCTAGTATTTATAATATAGTATTAGATGAAGTCACATTAAGTAGATAATTGACTCTTGAGAGAGGAATATATCGGTATGCATCAACTCAGGATACTTTGAAATTATCATATAGCTTTCACGAATTTTGTGCATTTTGCAAGATCATTCTATAGATTAACAACAAAATTCTCAATCAAGTTAAGGGACTGATGCTAGAGCATATAATCAAATCAATAGAACATTTCATGTAGGTCATAAATGAAACAATAATAAGCATGAAAGACTTAATTCACATTATGATTTATCAGACATACTCAAGTAACACATAGGTTGATTAAAAAGACTTTTAAATATGCTAATGACTTGTATAAGAGACTATTTAGCAACTTAACACTTCTAAAATATTTTATCTAAATAAGTTTAGATTTTTCGGATATATTTTAGCATACATAATAAACAAAACTTTTATCTCATGTAATTATCAATCTCAATAATCATTACAGGGATTACAATACACTAAGAACTAAGATTTCAACTTTCAACTCATTTATTACTAAGTGTATATCTCAAAAGCACATATATCATTATAAGAATATATTAACATATTTTATAACATCAAAATACACCGACAAACTAAATAAATAAAAATAAAAAAATCATTCTTACACATTTTCATCATTAATCAAATCATGACCATGCAACAACTTTAGTGTTAGTCCAAGTGTAGTACGGGTGGATTCCAAAACCATGGTAAGACTGTGTAAATTCATATTTAGATATGTATAGTAAATTTTCTCCTATCAAGAGCATGTTCACTTGAAAGGACAGTGGGGATTGAACACTGTGAAATCATACTTACTCCATTCTTCAAAAATAAAATAAAATATTGACACATGAATTTCATATATTCCTACTGTGTTAATTTATGTCAAAATATTTACGGGTATCATATTTGTTAAGATCTTGTGGAGCATTTTAAGCCGTGAAATAAATAACTAAAATTGAAAACTGACGAATATATTATAGCAGCAAAAATAACCAACTTTTTTTCACATCTAGTCTTGAAGATTCAACTTCCAGTTCTACTCGGCTGTTGAACTTTGCATATAGAGATATACATAACTTTTTCTTATATTTTTCGTGAAGCATCTGAAAATTGGATCTTTGAGTTTTGAAAAGATGATACTAGTATGGTATCACAACTTGAAAAAATAGAGACTCGTGCTGATAACGTGTTATAAAAGATTATATTAAATATTAAGAACAATAATGATTAGTGAAAAGAGAGTATTCTCATTGTATTTGTATATCCCCTCCATTCTCGTGACAATACTTCTATTTATAAGCACATGTACATAAATATTTGGAAGTTTTAAAACTTATGAGAGTTTCAAAGCTCAAAGGTTATTATAATAAAGAAGGGTATGAATGCATCTAGACATAGATAGGAATGTATCTAAATATCCACACACACACGTATAATTTTATAACATAAAATATATTTTTTCCAAAAATCAAAATTATTCCAATATTTTGGACGAAGGGGGAATATTTATATGGAGTATATTATAATATAGATTATCAGTTTCCTGCTTAAAAGAAAAAGGTTGCGCGCCATTTCCATCAAATTCAGAGGAGAAAAAAGAAGAAGCCCTAATCACTATCCTGTCTCTTTCCATGGCTGCTTCCGGCGACGACAAGAGCTTATCATATTTCCAGAAAACAGTAAGAACAAATTCTTCTCAAAAAGCTTATCAAATTATTTTTCTTTTTTCTCTAAATTTTTTATTTTGATACTTTGTTTCCCACCTGTTTTTATAAAGGTATGTTTGGACGAGTGGTGGTTGATTAGGGCTGAGACAGAGATCGAAGGGAAGAGACTCGCAGTTGCATGGTTCACTTCCCGAGAGTATGTTTAATCTATCTCTTTCACTTTGCTTGGTAGCTAGGGATCTATAATCTGTTGCTCCTTCCGTCCCTAATTAGAGATATTTTTTCGGGTTTTGTTTGTTTAGTTTGTTTCGAGATTAGAGATACATTTCCGGGTTTTTGTCATTTTTATCTAGTCCAAAATTAGAGATACATTTCTTATTTTAGACTGATTTAGATATACAATTTTTACTTTAAAATATAAAGTCACTTGATTACACCCCTAGATATGTGTATTTATATTCAACTTTTCATTTTCAGCGAGTAGAATCGTAGTTGAAAATTCAGGAAACTTGATTGGGAAGGATCATAAAGTTATCAAATTTCACTGCAAATTTTAATTGGGAAGAAGATTAGATAATAGAATTATTATATACTCCTTCCATTCCATAAAAAAGTCCCATTTGTAAAATATGCGAATATTAAAGATATGTTTTTGCTCGATGTGTATCCATAAAATAATATGTCGTTAGTTTAGTAGGGAGGAATGAAATAAAATTATAATGATAAACGTGAGATTTTTATGTCATTTTATACTACTACAACTACAGAGTAGACTCTTTTTGTGCAATAAAAATATTGACAAACTTTTTGTGGAACATAGGGAGGACTTGTTTATTACACGATACATTCTAGTTATATTGATTTACAATTATGTAGAACTGAGAGTCATCCTGCTTCAAGTAATTAGTAAAGCAAGAACATAGAATGCACTGGGCATTCTTTCCTTGAGAGACATGCTCTTGGGATAACATACTTCCCAACAGATCCACGTTTATCACTGAGTCACTTGGTTATTTAGCCTAAACATGAAAAAGAGTTAAAAAAAGAACAAGATACCCCTCCATCCAATTTTATACGTGAGAAAATTTCCTTTATACAGGAGGTTCCAAAAGCATGACCAAGTTACAGTAAAGGTTTAGTGTGAGCTTAAATTACCATTATAATTTTCACTAGAGTAGTAGAGTTAGAGTGTACTTCACATGGAAAGATAGAGGGACACTCACTTAGTTTTCCAAGACATGTGACTAAGATATTTGTATTTTATTTGACATGCACATATCCGGTATCCCAATACAAATTCTTCGCAATCAACTTAAATTTGAATATAAAACTCAAAATTCAATAAGGTAAAGTTGGAAAGGTAGATTTTCTTAATACCTGAAGTGTCATTTTATCAACCATGTGCCACTCAAAAGTAGAATGGGTAAGTAGAACAAGAAACACCTATTTGCAAAGGTTGACACTTTAAGATTTTGTTAAATTAGGTCAACAAGTTTGGGGGCTGGGGTACACTCTGGTTATTAAGCCAGATCATAAGACTGAACAAGTTACATACTGAGCATGCACTTCACTTTAAGCATTCTTTCCATTGGATTGTATTTAACCAAGTCAAAATTGGTTTACAGTTCGCTTTGCTATTGATAAAATTGTTTCCAGTTGGTATGCACTGGATAATTTATGGTTATTTGATATGTGGTTGACATGCCTAGTCGGACATGCCCCAAGGAACATGTGAAGTAATTTATCTTTTGTGTTAGACACAAAAAACAACCAAACTATTCTTCAATTATCTGCAAAAACCTGCGTCTTTCGCAAGGACGTACGGCATCTATTATCTACAATCAAGTATATGGAAAAGGCTTATAAACCTAATGTTTCACTTTTAAAACTACGTTTTCTTTTTTAAATTGTCACAGTAAACCGGACATATATCTTATTGAGAAGTTTACTTCTGTTTGTTATTCCATGAATCCTAGTTTTTTCCTGTACATTATTCTTACAAATTATGGCCTTTGTGTTTTTTCCAAATAGATGTAATTCAGTTAAATTTCCTACATTTTGAATTGTTTTGAAATTTATACTAGACATTGTGAGGATTATAAATTTGTTATCAAGGGATTTTTGTACTTTGTTCTGTAGGGGTCAAGCTGTACGAGGTTTCTCCTCTGCACCGGTTCTCAAGAGACACGATGTCTTCACCCTTGAAACCACTGATGGAATCTGTGTGATGATAAAAGGCTTTATAGATAAGGCTCGCACACTAGAAAATGGCTTCCCTTCTGAGGTATCCAGATTGTTTTGCTAACAGTATTCTTTGAGAAGAATGATGACGTTAATTAAATTCAATTTAAAGTTGATATGATTAAATCCTTTTACATATCTGAGTTTTATGTTGCATTGCACGGTATCATATTTTGACTGTTTTTGCTGGAATGTTACATAACTACTGACGAAATCTTTTAGGACAGCGGTCCAATTTTGGACTAAGAGTATGCACACTATAATAGTTCACACTTCACACTTGAAAATGGCTTCCCTTCTGAGGTATGCAGATTTTTTTGCTAACAATATTCTTTGAGAAGCATGATGAGGTTAATGATATCAATATGAATAAATCCATTTACATATCTGAGTTTTTTGTTGCATGTTATCATGATTTGACTGTTTTTGCTGGAATGTTACATAACTACTGGCAAAATCTATTTTAGCACATGGGGTCCAATTTTGAAATAAGAGTATGCATACTATAATAGTTCAATAGGATCGAATTTGGGAAGGCAGCTTGAATGTGTTGACATAATCTGTACTGGTGACTGGGTGAGGTATCTTGCATCATTAAGGTGTTTGGCTATTCTGCCCAGCAGTTCTTAAACTACCGGAGGTCAATAAGATTCTGAAGAAATTAAGTTACCAAGTATATTTATCTTATGAAATTATGTTTTAGCTGTTATTATTTGCAGGTCTTCAGCCACTTTCTTTTTGGTTTTCCTCCTCACTGGGAGGCATGTGCTGAAAAGTTTTTGGGGCAAGGATTTGCTACCGAGGATGTTTCAAAAGGTAATTTGGGATATTTACAAGTTCATGAATTAGGAAGTAATACAAAATTTCAATTTGTTTAGGTGAAAGATAGTTACTGTCTATTATTGTTTAGAACTTAGTTTTCTGAAATCTGGCACTATCATTTTATTTATTTTTCTGTACTGAATATTTGCAGTGGATGCAAGCACAATAGATTCTAGTGAAGTAACTAAAGAAAACTATGAAAAGGCCAATGCTGAAAAGAGTGCCAGTCTTTCTGCCAGTGTTGCAGACCCTAAATTGGATCAAGACCATGGAGACATTATGATTGAAGAAGGTTCAAAGAAGTCTAATAAAGCTGTTAGGTACAGTAGTAGGGTTGGTGGTGCTGAGAATAATGATCCCAAGAAAATTGCAGGCGCTGAAAAGTTTTTGGGGCAAGGATTTGCTACTGAGGATGTTTCAAAAGGTAATTTGGGATCTTTACAAGTTCATGAATTAGGAAGTAATATAAAATTTCAATTTGTTTAGGTGAAAGCTAGTTGCTGTCTATTATTGTCTAGAACTTAGTTTTCTGAAATCTGACACTATCATTTTTTATTTATTTTTCTGTACCGAATATTTGCAGTGGATGCAAGCACAATAGATTCTAGTGAAGTAACTAAAGAAAACTATGAAAAGGCCAATGCTGAAAAGAGTGCCAGTCTTTCTGCCAGTGTTGCAGACCCTAAATTGGATCAAGACCATGGAGACATTATGATTGAAGAAGGTTCAAAGAAGTCTAATAAAGCTGTTAGGTACAGTAGTAGGGTTGGTGGTGCTGAGAATAATGATCCCAAGAAAATTGCAGGCGCTGAAAAGTTTTTGGGGCAAGGATTTGCTACTGAGGATGTTTCAAAAGGTAATTTGGGATCTTTACAAGTTCATGAATTAGGAAGTAATATAAAATTTCAATTTGTTTAGGTGAAAGCTAGTTGCTGTCTATTATTGTCTAGAACTTAGTTTTCTGAAATCTGACACTATCATTTTTTATTTATTTTTCTGTACCGAATATTTGCAGTGGATGCAAGCACAATAGATTCTAGTGAAGTAACTAAACAAAACTATGAGAAGGCCAATGCCGAAAAGATTGCCAGTCTTTCTGCCAGTGTTGCAGACCCTAAATTGGATCAAGACCATGGAGACATTATGATTCAAGAAGGTTCAAAGAAGTCTAAAGCTGTTAGGCACAGTAGTAGGGTTGGTGGTGCTTGAGAACAATGATCCCAAGAAAATTGCAGGCGCTGAAAAGTTTTTGGGGCAAGGATTTTCTACCGAGGATGTCTCAAAAGGTAATTTGGGATCTTTACAAGTTCATGAATTAGGAAGTTAATACAAAATTTCAATTTGTTTAGGTGAAAGCTAGTTACTGTCTATTATTGTCTAGAACTTAGTTTTCTGAAATCTGACACTATCATTTTATTTATTTTTCTGTACTGAATATTTGCAGTGGATGCAAGCACAATAGATTCTAGTGAAGTAACTAAAGAAAACTATGAGAAGGCCAATGCTGAAAAGAGTGCCAGTCTTTCTGCCAGAGTTGCAGACCCTAAACTGGATCAAGACCATGGAGACATTATGATTGAAGAAGGTTCAAAGAAGTCTAATAAAGCTGTAAGGTACAGTAGTAGGGTTGGTGGTGTTGAGAATAATGATCCCAAGAAAATTGCAGGTGCTGAAAAAGAAAGCAATTTAAAAGAAGCATGTGCTGAAAAGTTTTTGGGGCAAGGATTTGCTAGTGAGGATGTTATAAATGGTAACTGGGATCTTTACAAGTTATTCATGAATTAGGAAGTAATAAACTATTTCAATTTGTTTAGGTGAAAGCAAATTATTGTCTATTATTGTCTAGAGCTGAGTTATCTGAAATCTGACACTAACTTCCTTTTTATTTCTCTGTGCTGAATATTTGCAGTGGATGTAAGCACAATAGATTCTAGTGAAGTAACTAAAGAAAACTATGAGAAGGTCATTACTGAAAAGACTGTCAGTCTTTCTCCCTGTGTTGCAGCTCCAAAACTGGATCAAGACCGCGGAGACATTATGATTCAAGAAGTTTTAAAGAAGTCTAATAAAGCTGTTAGGTTCAGTAGTAGGCTTGGTGGTGCAGAGAACAAAGAGCGCAAGAAAATTGCAGTTGCTGAAAAAGAAAGCACTTTAAATGAAGCAAGCACAGCTGTGAAGAAGACTAAAAGGAAATTGACATATGTAAGTAAGATGTCCTCCGGACATTTATCTCTTTTCTATTCTTCTTAATTTTAATGCGCTAATCATAATATGTCAACCTTATTGTTTCTAGTATGTCTTTATTTGTTTTGTGGCCAGAAGATTCGGAACATGCCTATTTCATATATATAGGTTGTTACTCAGAAAGTTGAAACTAAAAAACTATGGTGTTTGGCTTGCCAAGGTGCACTGGATTCTAGTTAATTCTGTTGCAACTATTGGCTGTGGATAATACAGTATTTCGTTGTAATTCGAACACAGCTTCTGTAATGGATTGTCAAAGTCATTAATACTGATATATGCTGACATGGCATCTAATCTCTCTCTCTGTCTTTGGAGTTTGGATGGGTTGTTGGGAGGTGCTATGCATATAAATAATGAAGGTATGTATATATCAGTTGCGTCTATTATCGATTGCCTAATAGGACTGCAACAGGCAGGTTTCGTGGGTTCTTTTTGTTTTTCGTGATTTGTAATTTTTATAAAATCCTTCAGTATCCCATTACTGTTTGTCAGTGCCCTACCCAACCTTTAATAAAATAGCATTGGGGTTTCTTTTTTCTTTTGTATTTTCATTGTTGGAAAAGTATTTATTCCTATTCCTTAATTTGCTCTACAATTCTCCGTGAATGGACGTGTTTGTTCCATCACCACTTTATGGTTTAGCCATATGAAGTGAAGTTGATACCTTGTTACTAGTCAATATTTTCAGTACTTGACAGAGACATGAATTGCAAGGGATAAGCACACCTAAATTGAACCTGTTTCCACTATTATTTCCTACGCAACAACTGAAGTCTGTCACCTAGATACTGCAACTACTTAGGTGTTTTGATTCTTTTGAATAACATCTTATGTTTGCTTAAATTTTTGCAATGCCCTATTTTGTATATCGGCATAGGGTGTAATGGCTGTTATTATAATCTTTTTTTGGTAATTAATGGTTATCATTATCATGCTTCCTTTACTGCTTATGTTTAAAGTTTTGGATAAAATCATTGGATATTTGAATTTTAGTTTTCTTTCTGGTCGATGTTCTGTTGTCATTTCATAATATTTATCCAACATCATCGTTTTGTTTGATTTTTATTCTTGCGTCACATCTCTTAAAGTCTTTTCTCTGTTTTACTTTCTCATTTTGATCTAGGGAAGTCCTGTCACTCTTTTATACTACCTCCGTCCCATAATAAGTGCTTTTTAGCTTAAATCACACATACCAATACACAAGCTAAAATGGCAAAAATACCCTTAATATATTTTCTTTGAAGTTGAAGAGTTAATGAGTGTCATTTAATTGTAGTGATGGTAAGATGCAATAAATACCATTGAATGCATAAGGGCATATATGAGAAAATATTGCAAAAATTGTATTGGAGTTCTAACACATCACTTATTTTGGGAAAAAATATTAAGCCTAAAAAAGCACTTATTGTGGGACGGAGGTATTAATATTTATCAAACATTATCGTTTTGTTTGATTTTTATTCTTGCGTCACATCTCTTAAAGTCTTTTCTCTGTTTTACTTTCTCATGTTGATCTAGGGAAGTCCTGTCACTCCAAGAGGCGAAGATCTAGTATCTGTTGTCTCCCCAGAATCTATCAGTTGCAAGAGATCTAGATCAGGTTAGTTTGTTCCCAGATCAAGACATGCTTCACTCTTTATTTGACAAAATGATTTCTGCTAGTCGCCCTACAGATTTTTTGGATGAATGAAACTGCCCTATTCCATTTCTTTTTTAGCTGTAATTTCTATGGGATTTGAACAAAAAAACATAAAAAGGCTTTGTTAAATATTTGCAGGAAGACTTCTTCTACCTACCTTAGAATACTGGCGTAACTAAACTGCTGTATATGATGCGGTATGTCATAAATTCCAGGCCTGCTACTACCCATAATAGAAATAAGCTTATTAGGTTTATGCATTGCTGTTTATATTAACTTTTAAATGTGTGGTATTAGTTCTTTAGACTCTCTTATGCTACGCATATACTTGCGCATACATGTATTGAGCTTTGACTGTGTTTATTGTTGCCATTCATGCTACTAGAAGTTGCCACTTTTAAATTTTCAGAAGAACAATATTGTTTAAATTGTTTTGGATCTATAAACGAAATTAGGCTTTATAATTTACCCAGCATAAAGTCCTTGACTATTTTGAATTGCATGGATTTTGGAATCTTGCTTCTTTTCACTTTACTTCTTTTGGGTTTCTATTGCTGGTACAATACAACTTTCATAATGGGAGTTGTACTCCTAGTCTCCTAAACATGACCCCTCCAGCCAACCTCAATGAAGGCGAGATATGATATCTGAGCCCTGGTATGAGTACACTATGAAACTTTACCAGCTATGTAGCTGGCACATTTGCATATTTTTTTGGCCTTCGTTCCCTTTTACCTTATACAGCCTTAACCTTTTAATTTAGTTCATGCTACAGTCTTTAGTTTTTGCTAGGTATATATAATTGTCTAAAAGAGTTATGGTAGGGAGGCTCACTCCTTTCCTATGATTATTTCGAACACATTTATCATGAGCTCAAATATACATTATTTCACAGTAATTTGACAAGTTTCATCTTCAAACCAAATGGAGCATTTTCCTAATAGCTTGTGGCATTTTATAATTAGTCAATCAAGAGGTCCTTTACATAAAATTTGCGAAGACGTCTGGGCCCTGGGGTTGAATAATCATATATCAGTGTGTTACATACATTTCATCTAATTCTCTGCATTTCTTCATATATTGATTCATTATTTGCACCAGGAAATGCATATTTAGAAATGAACATTTCTTCCTTGTTGTAAGCAAATCTAGACTCGCTTATTTGCAGGATCATCGAATTACCGGAATTAAAGAAGGGATAAACATGCCATCTAGAGGTTTATTACCTTAACTTTCTGACCTAACTTGTATGCTGTTTTTATCAAGATTTTGACAATTGTTTTAGCATATAGTATGATATAGTAGTCTATGTCATGTTGGGGAACTTGTGTTGCTTCACCAGTGTTATTCGGACTCGGGTGCGGGTGTCGGATTCGGGCACGAATCTAAGTGTCAGAGTCAAAAAATAGAGACTACACGGATATGAATCCGAATATAGACACAGGTGCGGGGATACGGTACGCTATGATTTTTTAACAATAATGTTTATGATGTCCAAATTCATATAGACATACATTTATCATGAAACTTTAAGGGTTGAAGTGCAAAAATATAAAGAAACAGGGGCATAACTGAAACTTCAGGGGCTAAAATGGAAGAAAACAAAACTACAGGGATTGATAAGTAATTTTTTAGGGGCTATTTTGAACTTTTAGAAAACTTAGGGGACTAAATTAAAAAACTATAAAAATTATGGGGTACCTAATTGTAATTTTTCACGGATATTTAATTCCCATATCTTATCTCAAAAACTCAGACGTATCAACCAAGCTCGTTCGTTCTCAAATACTCACATACTCAGCCAAGCTCGTTCGTTGAAGAAAATAATAAAACAACGATTCTTCTTTTTTTTCCAGTCGATTCTTTTTTTGTGGATCCTTCTTCTTCTTCAGTCGATCCTTCTTCCTCTTCTTCTTCTGTCGATCTGTCGATCCTTTTTCTTCTGTCCATCGTCATGCTAATTGTTACGTATTCGGATTGAAAGTGCCGCACTCGACACAAATTCCGTACCCGCACCCGTGTCGGATCGTGTCGACACGGGTACTCCATCAGAAGTTGACGAGTCCGAGTAACACAGGCTTCACCTTCATGCTAGCCACAATAGTTTATGGGATAAAAGTGTTCTCTCCTAGGTAGTGAGCACACCTTTCACTAATGCAATATTTCCCGTAAAACTGGAAGGGCTTGAATTTGCTCATTCCATTTCGAACTAGACTTTATTTTTGTAATCATTTTTATCCATGATGCCTAGGGAAAGGATATGTCCTGCCTGTATAAGCATGTTGATGACAAACAACCTAGATTTTGTTATTTATTTTTTAGATTTTTTCAATTGGGTAGAAATTGATGTAGTTTAAGTTTAGGGGATTTATACTAATTGGTTTTAAATAATATTAACGCAGGGCATGTCTTTTAGTTTTGTTTCTCTTTAAATAGTGATCCCGACAAGTTTATTATTTTACTAAATAGTGAGATTTTGTGAAATATTTGTGGTTGAATCATTTAATCATCCATTGGTGTGATGCCTTTGGAACCCTTTGGGTCTTTGGTGTGAAACTCGAGATCCTAGTGTTTTTAGGTGCAAGGCCTAGAAACCCTATCAACTTTTTCTGACAATTTTTCCCTTATCAATTTTGTCCTGCATCACTAGTCTTGTGTGGGTTTCATGTATGCAATCATAATTTGCATTGAAGTGTAAGATTTTAAGTTCTCCTTAACTAATTACATGCCAAATGTTTCAAGTGTTCCCTACTACCTTGCAAACTCCACTCCTTTTCAACTTTATATGTCTGGGCTTAAATATGATTTACTACTCTAAACTATAGGTCATATTCTACTTCGGTGATTCACCTTTCAATTTTGTCAATTAGATGATTGAACTATTAATTTTTTCCAATTACAAAAAATTGGGTTTGCCACGTCAGAAATTACTGACGTGACTATCTGGGTGGGCCATAATTAAGCTGATGTGTAACAAAATAATTTTTTTTTAATTTTTAATTAAACATTTATGATATATTAAAGGCTAAAATTGTCAAATAACTTTCTATCAAATATTAATAATAATCAAAAACATTAAAAAGTAAAACCCAACCATCAGAAGCGATAATAACCAGCACCATCGCCACCACCACCACCACCATAACCGCCTCAGCCTTCCCTTCGGCCACAACCATAACCACCGCCACCATCTTCCCAACGACCTCCTCCTCCATAGCCACCACCCCCACCATATCCATCTTCACAAAGTCTATTGCTGCCTACACTGCCGCAGAATCCATTGCCGCCACCACTTCTTCCATAGCCACCACCTCCACCATACTAGATCTGAACAATAAATATCCAATCTGAACAATAAATGGAAATGGATAGGAAGATTAAGCGAAGATGCAACAACTCCAGGACCAATAGGCTGAATTGTTTCTCCTTCAGGACTGCAACGGAGTCGTTTCACAAATAATTCTTCCAGCGATGTGCAATTGTCAAGCAAGGCGTTCATACCTTTAGCACCAAAAGTGCAAGATCCACACGAGAGCTTTTTCAGATACTTGCAATTCTTAGCGAATTCGGAGAGTCCGACGTCGGTTAATCCACGGCAGGCTCGGAGTTTGAGGCGAGTAAGTTTCAGGAACCGGAGAGATTAAGATGAGCGTTCCGTCATCGATGCTTTCAGATCTACGGTCACATCGAGAGCTAGTTTCGTGTGACGGAATCAAACCGAGAGAAGAGAGTGGGTACCAAGGAGAGAAGGTCCGCTGGCGTTGAGAGAAAGACGGTGGCGGCTTTGTCCTTCGATCCGAAGCCATCGGCGACAAATGAGAGAGCATCGCTTCCGAAAGAGAGTGGGTTTTGCTTTTTGATGTTTTTGATTATTATTAATGTTTGATGTTTCTGACGTGGCAGACTCAATTTCTTGTAATTGAAAAAAATTAATAGTTCAATCATCTAATTGACAAAATTGAAAGGCGAATCACCGAAATGGAATATGACCTATAGTTTAGGGTATTAAATCATATTTAAGCCTATATGTCTGTCATCGACTTTAATGATTGATTCTTTTATTTGGATAACTGACATGAATAATTTTTTCCAACCTTTTCACCATAAGTATGTAAAGGTAGTTTTGCACTGTTGGCAGGGATTAAATCTGAACCTCAGAGAAAGCGAAAGAAGCACACATGATTGTCAAGGACGATTCCCATTCATCAATGATTTCTAAAGGTAACTACCAAATTATGTTTCAGTTACTCCTGAACTTGCAATCAGATAGATTGAAATCCATGAATATTGTTTGTTCAAAAAACAAAATAATTAGCTGAAGGACAAACATGCCTTTTCCGAAAATGAACTTGGTGAAGAATTTTGATCTTTGTTATGTCATTTTGGTAGGACATGTTGACTAGATAGTCCAGATATGTAATTATTGTAATTTAACAGTGGTAATTAGTTTCACACTTGGATTATCCACTTTTCATGCATTGTATCAACCTTTACGTCTAGGTGTCTCATGGGAGGTTATCTCCAAACTCACTAAAGGGAACTGCTCTACAGATTTAACATATTGATGGAGGGCAATATTTGGAACAAAGAATTAATAGGAATTAGGAAATAAAGGAAAGATTAAATAGAATTTAAACTCCACATTTAAATATCTACGGTTTCAACATCTCAACACTGATAAAATATCTTCACGATATAATGTCTTTCAATAATACTATTCAATGGTGTCTAGATTACATCACTATTTAAAGACTCATTATACCATTACCTGGGAACAATAAAAGTACAACATGATTAAAATACCCCAACTAAATAATAATATTTCCTAGTAAATATAAATATCATAATCCCCACTAATAACTAAAATAATAAATCACATCAATTAATCTCACAGTAAAAACTCCACATAGTAAGGATACAAAATCTCTTCTTTGCTCTTCAAATGCGGTCTCCATCACATATAAATCTAGAATTATGAGCTAAACAAAAAATAGTTGTTTGGTTTTGCATAAGAAGACTAGCTAAATGCCCTGTGCAAAGCACGAGTTAATTTTTTTAAATAGCATTATTTATTTATTTTATATATAATGATTATAAAATATTTTAGAAAATTTCACAAATTAACTTACTATTGCTATTAGAACCTCGACAAACTTTGCTCAAAAAAGATAAAGTTGCACTACTAATAAGGAATCTTTAACAAAAAAAAATTTGCTAGAAAATACCAAGTTACTATTATAAAAAAAATTGGAAATTGAAGTTTAATCATGCATTAATTTTTTTTTGATACGTATGTATATTAGTTTTTTAATACTAATTACTACCTTTGTCCTTGAAATATCGACTTAGTTTGACTTTTTGGGTGAAATCGATCAATTTTAGAATTTAAAATAAAGCATTTTTATTTATATTTTTGAACTTATAAAATTTGAAGATAGTAGTGAATTTGATATAGTTTCTCCACCTATATTTATATAAAAAAAATAGTATACATTTTGATTACAAAATCGGTCAATTTGACCGAAAAGTCTAACTAAGCCAGTTTTTGTGGGATGGTGTGTGACGCCCCCAAATTCAGGTACTTGAAACCCGAATTCAGTGCTTCACGATACCATTTCTTTGAGCGGAATAATAATAATAATAATGTCATAAATATAAACTTAATTTACATATCAGAGTTTTCTAAATCCCAGTTACGCGACCTTAAAACATTTCATTACATAATAGATAATAAATAACATCATCTTATTTAAGTCTAGCTATTACATAAGATAACACAAACTTATTCTGACAGCTTTCCTTTCCCTTTATTCGTGGCAGAAGATCATCGGTTGATCATACTTAACTGAAAACATTTAATTTAAGCAAGGATGAGCATTTGAGTGCCCAACAAGTAATAACAATTATAAATATTAGCTGAAATGATTAAATGTTTTCTTTGTACTACCGTTCTACAACAAATCAATGGTTGTGAAGTAATCTGAACCGATAATAATAACATAACAACTCTATCAAATTTTTGAAACTACGTACTGACTATATATAGGGTTAAGGTGACATATTATGAACATTGTTCTCAATTTTCGAATAGGTTTAGCAGAACTTCATCCGCAAATCGTCATAACTTACGGGCACAGGGGGTAATCAGCCCGTTATGCCCTGTATTGATCAATACTACATGCAAGAACGATATTATCGTTCACTCTGTCATCCGCCAGCGCATAAAAGTTTTCCCGTGTTAGGGATGTTCATACTTAGTCCGAATCCGAACCAAAACAATTGATTGGATATAAAAAGGTTTTATCATATTCAACGATATTTCTAAATCTGTGTCTAGCTGGTCAAATAGCTTAGACGACTCTTACTTCATGTATACATACTGGTATCAATAGGTATATATATATCAACATGTGATTAAATACAATGACTATCCAAGTGGGGACACTTGTATAACCATGTTTAGAAAATAACGAACATAATATATATATCTGAATTACAATATAGTACCATGTTGATAATCAATGATCGGATATAACATATATAACAATATGGTTAATATTCTAGTACAATAATAATATAATTCTGAAACTTTCTTACTCATGTCCATTGCATAAAAAAAAATGCAAAGGTAAGATACTTGCTTACGATATCCGTTGAATAAAGTAAAACAAGAGTTTAGGATACTTGCCTTAAGCGTAGTTTATCCACATTAATAAATCAATACTTTCGAATAACATATTATAAGTATAAGATGTTCATTAGCTAACACATTTGTTAATCAAGCTCGACATGATTTAAGTATGCACATATGGTACAAAATCAGCTTATATGTTTACCAGGAAATCAATTATCTAGTTATTTCATAAGCAATTTAAGAATGCTCAATGTTAAGTCCTTTTTTCCCACAGACTTTCCTTTTACAAGACAAACACCATACTATTACTTAATTCTCACATATATACAATGTATCAGTAGGTTTTAAACCACTTCTAGCAATATAGGCATCATATAAGTCAACTGTCAAAAAATCAGATTACACTATCTCAGATTCAGGTGGGTAATTGCTTTGCTTAGGCTAAGCCTAGGGCTTCACAAGAATTTCAAGAACCCTCCTGCCAAGCCAAGACTTAGTTGTTGCCTTGTGGTTTCTGTCCGGCAAGAACACAACATACATACTATCATGACAACAGTCATTCCTTGGTTCTTAAGTCAATCTAGGTTTCCTACTTTCATAACATGGTTCTAAGTTAAACATTTCAATAAGTTAAGGCCATTCAAGGTAATGAAATCACAAAATCTAACATGCTTGCGTTCTAAACATTCAAGATAGTCGTATAACTCATATTAGGCATGCTTTGTGAGAACATGAGTTATACGACTCCTTCCTTTCTAAAGTCCTAAATCCATTTTAAACTCTACTCCTTCGTTAATCATGTATGCTAACCTAAACATGCTCTCATTAGGTTAACTATACTTATATTTACACATTACACATTTTCATGCTAGTTTAAGTCATAATAATTGACTAACATTGATCAGATTTTTAACAGAAAGTAAAAGCTAGAAAATGATTTGGCGCGCAATTAAGGCTCGCCTCGATGTAAATCCGACGCCAATTGCGTGTGTGTTCGAGCTAAGAACGATGCCTTGGCGAGAACTTTAGCCCAACCACAACAATTATACAGAAACTTGATTCTAAACATCCATATATCAGTTTAAACAGGCTTGTATGATTATATAACAACTAATTAAACATTACCCAACCTCATCATCATCTAATTCCACATAATTAAGAATTTGAATTTCAAGAACTCAAACTCCATTTTTTTACAGAGAATAAAATGGAAGCAAGGAAAATGGAATTATACCTTTGAAATGTGCAATGAACTTGCTCCTAATGAACTCTCAAGCTCTTAGACTACTTGTATGCTCTCTACCTCACCTTCAATGGAATTCTCAAAGAAATGGAAAAATGGAAGGGGAGTTTCATACTTATAGAAATCTAATACATACAGAATAAGATTTCCCACTAAACCAAACTCATGGATGAAAGGATTACATGAAAGGTAAGGAGGAGTTGGTAATTGGTTGGTGATTTGCATCATGATCACCACTCCCCCCATGATCATTAGCTAGGAAAGTTTGGAAGGAAAGGAAGAACATAGGCCTTAGCCTTTTGTTCTACACGTGACTGAGATTTGAGCAAATGGGACACTCATTTTGGGACAAGCAATTTAACTCAGCACTCTTGCAACATTAAACTATATACTTGTACACAACTCTTATTTTTATGCTATATGGTATACACATATCAACCATACATTATAACTTAGTGTCACAATATGATTTACATATTTAATATTTCAAGGTAGTAGATGTAATATGGCAATGTAACATACATATAATACATGTATAATTTTATCACACCCGGTATACTTTATTAAAAATAATAGCTTCTGATATGCTCATGGTATATTATTTTAATATATACCCACATATTTTATCACATACACCTTCATGATGTGTTTATACCTATAGTTTTAATAAACCTTAATATATGGTTACTTACACATTTCATGATATACATATACCATATAGTTTCAATAAAACTCACTATGTAATCACCTAAACGTCACACTACACTATATATAGTATAGTCATATAATATTGCTTACATGCACATAATAGTCAATAAAATCTTATTATATTAATAACTTATTCGTTTTATGTCAATTAAATAAATTATTCACCTCCTTGATTAGTTAACACCAAAATTAATTGCTCCAATCATCAACGGTTAATGTATTTACGGATCTCCATAATCATTAATTATCTAAATAATTCTTTTTATATTTATAGATATATTGCAAATAATAGTAATCACATATTATTAATTAATTACTAAGTAATCAATATTCTACCACAATTAATTAATATTAATTAATGGTTTACTTAATAATTCCTTCATTGAACATAACTCACTTTATTCCATGTCTTATTAATGTCGCACATATCACCTAATTGTTTCATTTAATTTCTAAAGTAAAATAATAATTTTCTCCAATCGACTGATTTGTGGGCGTAAGGTATTTGCTGCGTTCTCTCGTCTGGTCAAGACTGGTTTAGCTTTGATTCGTGTCAATCTTCATCGCTAATTTGCTTATATGACATGAATTAATGTCCTGATAGTGATATTGCAAATCTAAGAGTGTATTCATTGCTTATCATAACAATCCTAACAATTATATCCTATATACAATAATCATATTTCATGAAAAATAAATAATAAATATTTTTATTATAAAATTAATTTATAATAAGAATATATTCTATAATGATCAATAATTCATAAAAGAATTTATTTATAATTATTCATATAATAATTAAGTTTTATTTATCACATAAATACATATACTTTTCTTTGCACATAATCCCATCTTTATAAAAAAAATTAAATGCAAAATTTATTACTTAATTATATTGAAAATATTGGGTTATTACATCGTGAAGGGGTACTATTTAATCATAATATCTTTTTTGATATATTTTTAATATATAGTTATTTAGGAATAGAATTGTTGTAAAATAATGAGTTACCATTATGATTTTTAATTTTAAAATTAGTTAACTAAATTTTAATCACTAATATATAAGTTAACATTGATTTTATAATATTAATTAACAAAAAATCTCCTATATGAAATAGAATTGGTAGCTGAAGTATACTAATTAATATATTTTGTAATATATACAATATATTTGTTAATATTAATTATTATTTACTTATAATATTTTTTCTAATAATTTCATTGTACAATTATTTAGAGTTCAAAGTTTATTAGAAATCCAAAAGTTAGAATTTTTGTATGATTAAGTAACTAAATGACTTATAAAGTATTGAACTTTGTAAAATAATAAGTTAATGTTTACTCATATTTTTTTTTTCTATATTCTTATATATAGTTATTTAGAATCCAAAGTTGAGTGAAAACTTAAAAGGTAAAATCATAGACATGATTTGTATGACTCATTAACTGAAGGACTCCTATAAGAAATAAAAATTTTTGTACCGACAAGTTACTCTAAAGTTTTTAGGATCATAAATAGAGTTTATTTATAGTTAAATTATGGGTTTAAAAAGTGTTTTAATAGTATTTAGTAAAATAAAATTAGAAAAACTTTAAAAAGTGTTTTAGTAGTAATTAAATTCTAGGCCATTACTAAAGACGAGGACTAAAAAAATTAAGTTTTGTCTTATTATATATGTATATAGATTAGGTAAACAAGATGAATTGTAAATGTGTTAACATTATGTTTAATGTAGATGGAATTTCCTTTGTTCTATTGCTAGTTTATTTTCTTTGGCCTTGAATCTTGATTCCATGAATATTTATCCATCTATAATCTTTACAATTCTTGACAACAGGCAGGTATCAGTTGTGTTAAACCAAAGCCAGGCGGTAGGAGGTGAATTTATGTGAACTTTCAGGTAAATATTCTATATAACTATTTTGAAAGCATGGTCGGCTGAAGAATTCTGTAGTTAAGTATTTATGTATTTCAGTTTTTGTTTTGTTTTGTTTTTTCTAAATATTTTTGGTGTAATTATAATGAGTAGTGTTTTTGAGCGCCAACCTTGCTGATACTTGATAGTTTGTATTTATTCAGTTTTTTTTCCTATTAAGGGATGGTATATATGCTCTCCTTTATTTATTTATTACGCATTACTATATCTATTCTGAATTATTAAATAAAAATTTTTTATTTATAAATTAAGTGATCTTATATTTTGGTATGGTGAGAGTATTTTATTTTTTTAATTCTCAAATAGTTGGCTCAAACCATATAATTTGCTAGATTATATTGAGGAATACAATCCAGTTGTGTATAAATCTTAGTTGTGGATTATATGAGAATATATGCAAGTCACTGGATTTTCTCTCATTTTAAACTCTTTAACAAAAAGGGATTGATATTTTCATATTTTCAGCGTTAATAATATCAATTTAGGGATTGATATTCAAGCTTAGTCAGAAAATGGCTCCTGACAGGTCCCACCTGGGAGGCCACCTAGGCCCCATATTGCCATGTCGAGCTCGGGGAATTCAATATGCCTCTTGACCTTCCTCACCATCCATTATGAGTGCTCAAGAATGAGCCAAGGCAAGGAATTGCCCATCTCCATCCAAAAAGAAAAAAAATTGTAGTATAGGAAATCGGTGAAAAAAATGGCTTAAGTATGAGAATCTTCACTATGTAAGCCAACATGAAGAGCATAGTCGTTATGGTGTCGCTATGGCATCGTCTAAGCGACGACTAGGTGTCCTGGCGTTGGAGAAGGGTAAGGCAATGCCTTGGACGTCAAGTTGTCAAGGCTCACACATTGGTAGCAGACCCAAGTTAAGTGATTAAATTATTTTTTACCATGACTCATCATAACCCATGGACTTTTCCAATGACCCAAGTGACTCAACCAATGACCTTAACCTAACCCATGACCCTAGTCATTTGAATGAGAGGAATGCTCACGTGGGAGACGGAAATGACTTCATGAATTTGTTTGAGCTATGAGTAGAAACAAAGTAGAGACTGTGTTAGTTATTATGTTTTGGATTTTAGAGTATATAAAATTTTATTGTGTAATATACTTTTGAAATAAAACAATTAATGTATAAATTGCACATTGTTAACGACTTTTCGCCATACGGACGCCATGACAGGCGCCTTATCGCCTAGGCGTCTTGGCGGTCAACTACTGTCGCTTCCCGCCTTGGTGTCGTGACAACTATGATGAAGAGAGGCCTCATGACACCACATGCCACACATTTCATACCCACAAGCAAGCAAGAAGAAAGAAGAGATCAAACAAGCAAGGTATGAAAAAGCCAAGGAAAGAAAGAATGGAGGAAGAGAACCACCACGGGGAGGGAAGACCCATAGGGTCGACCCCAACATGATTATCCTCACGTTGGGGCTACTCTAAGGTCCTTTCATTACATCTCACTTTTAACACTTAGAAAAATTCAAGAAAGAATGCAAGGAAGGGTTAAAACTAAGAAGAAAGCAAGAGAGTAACCTCTATGAGGCTAACATGGTTGGCCTTAACCTTATGGAGGTCGACCCCAACATGGTTGGGGGGGGGGGGGGGTGCTCCCATGGCTTCACATCACATCTCAAGCTCAACACTTGGTCAAAATTCGAAAAGGTTACACAAAGAAGCATCCAAGCAAGAAGGAGCTAAGGAAACACCATCACGAGGTGGGAACCAACTAAGGGTCGGCCCCAACTTGTTTCCTCATTGTGGAGGTTCTCACATGCTCTACTATCTCCAACACTTCAGTCAAATTGTAAGAAGGTTTGTAAAGAAGGAGCAAAACAAAGGAAGGCCAAGAAAGAAGCTACCATGGGTGGAGACCACACCCTAGGGTTGGCCCCAACCTCCTTAGGGTCGACCCTAAGTGTGCTCTCCCCCATGGTGGGATGCCCTCACGCTCTCTCGTCACCCCTCATGTTCAAGACTTGACCAAATTGAAGGAAGTTATGGAAAAGGGGAGCAAAACATGAAAATGCAAGAGGAAGACCACTATGAGGTGGGAGGCCACCCTAAGTCGACCCCATCCTCCCTAGGGTTGGCCCCAAGGTGGACTTCCCCCTTATGGAGGCCCTTGCACTCACATGTTAACACTTGGTCAAATTTTGGAGATGTTTTCAACTAAGGAAATTTCAAGGAAGAGCAAGACAAGACTTTACATGAAGACATGTACCTCCAAGTTCGCACAAGTAGGTCCCAAGTTTACACAAGTAGGCCCCAAGTTCATACAAGTAGGCTTTAAGTGAGAAAGTCAAGCTTTCAAGCCACCAATTAGCATCATGTGCACAAGGAGCATGTTAGAGCTTCAAGAATGATGTTCTTTGCTAGGATGATAATGTCATGAGTTGCCATGGTGACCTCATGCCAAAAAGACTATTCTTTCCCGACTATTCCTGATTGAGCCAAAATGAAGAATTACTGTCTAAGACGGTTATTTTAGATAAGAAAAATTACCTCTCTAGCCTTCGATAGAGGGTTAGAGAGGTCATCCGGAAGTGGGATTCGGCGAGGGTCTTGGACTGTTGGATACAGATGTAGGGTGAAACAGACTCCAAAAGGGCAATATTTGCACCTAGACTGATATTGTAGTCACAATTTATAAGTAACAGTTAGGTCATGTGCACGACACATAGGGGCACCCCCATGGAGCCTATAAATACCCCCTCTTCCTCATTTGAGAGAAGGTTGAAAATCTTGGAGAAATTTAGAAAGTTGAGAGCTTCTCTATCTAGAATCCACTTTCTCTCTTTAGAATTCACAAGCACCTAGTTGCTAGCACCAAGAAGATCCACCTTGTTGACTTGGTTGGCTAAGTTTTGTACCTAGCCCCCACAAGGCTCAAGTTCACCTTCAAGGACTTCGTCTTCACAAAGCTAAGTCCTCAAACACGCCAAAACCACACTCATGTATACACGACCATAACACAAAGGGTTTTGCTTATATTGTCTCAAGGAGTTTGCCTACGATCTCCCCCTCGTCCATTACTCAGCCCAATCTCGCATGCCTTCGTGGAATTCTCACCTCACCTGATCAATTAACGAACCCTATCATGATAGAAGTGTAATAATATGACATTATTGTACTTGGAATTTGTAATGATTACTGATTAATGAAAACACCATCTCTGTTGATCAATCTTATTTGATTAGTAGCTTAATTGTACTCTACATTTCTCAGTTTTACATTTTTGGCGACTCTGTTAGGGAGATGTAAATTTCGTGAAGGTTATGCCCATCACCAGGAGTGGAAGGGCTAGTTCCATCAATCAAGAGCAATTAACAAGGAGCCAAAACTTTAGTTTTGTTTCTCCAACATCAAATTTGGATCCCAACAACCCCCGACATCCCGACGATTGAAGATACTTCTGACAACAAAAGTAGTGCCCCGATGACAACTCAAGCAAATCAAGCTACTACCATCGATGCCCAAGGGGGAGGAAGTGACATTAGAGTTGAGGTCGTTGGCCATTAAGCAAACCCCAATGTTGTGCAGGAAATGGTGAGGGCTTTGCGAAGCCTTCAAGAAGGTCAAAACTTAATGGCTTCGTGTTAACAGGAAGCAATACCTACTATGTGATGTTTTACACATTTTTATTAATATTCAATACATGAGTCTTACAAAACCAAAGTAAAGTGAAAAACCTGGATTTGGCTCCCTTCCATTACACATTTTCTCTATTTCTATCTAATACACCAATTATTTGATCTTAATAATTTTGTTATTAATGATCAAAATATGTTAATATATACTTGATGACATTAATATTAATTCTACAAAAATTAGAATCATAAAAATATTTTTCCCATTAAAAGTCAAATAATTTTCATTCATTGAAATTTTGATGAAAGATTCACATGTTCATCAAATGGTGAAAAAGCGTCGAATTATTTTTATTTTTGAAATAATTATTTTATTTAATATAATAAATTAGTTGACTGTTATTGATTTGAATTATACTATTTACGATTATAAAAATATGGTGTTTTGGATGAAGTTAGAGAAAAATTGTAATGGATGATATCCAAATCCGAAAAGCCTCGTACGGTTTACTAATCATTTACCAATCAATGAATGTAGATGGAGCTGAGTTTGGAAATTCAAAATTTATTTAATCAAAACATACTAGGAATGTATATTTAAAGGTATCCTTATAACATCTTCAATAGTCTCTTCAACCATTTTGGGATACTTAAATAGGTGAGTTACATCAGATTTTTTTTTTTCCAACAGCCTCTTCAACCTTAGTCATCAAATCTGCAATTTTATTCTCTCTTCAGAATTAGTAAGTTGACATTGCCTCTTCAAAACATTTTTTTTGTTTTGAGAGAATCAAAATCATATGAAAAAAGCTAAAAGTATTTATTTTGTTTGATGGGTTTGATGTACAGCTCATTTTAAAAAAAAAATGAATGTTATTAATTATTTCAAATGTTATCAATTATTATTGTCTCAAGTCAAATACAACATTAATTGAATTGAAGAGACTGATGAGATATAAAATATTAAAGTAGCAAATAATACTCTTTAAATTGTCACGCAAATTTTTGAATTTTTTTTTTACTATTACGGTTGGAGATGCTCCTAGTTGCATATCTGTTTGTTACTTCCATTAAAGGTATCTTTCAATCACAAATTTGAAAATTATGAACACCCAAGTTATCCTCTCATCCCTTTCTCTCGGCTTTCACCTCCATCATTAATACCTAATTGATTTTTTTTTTTATATATAAAAAATCATCAAATTTGAACACCGGCTGAAGATTAATACATATAAATTATTACGTAGACTGATTTGTGTTCTTTGTTCTTCAATTGGCCATGTCAATTTGTCAGCAAGTATTCGTGTTTTTTTTTTTGGTATGTGCGGCATGAGGAAAAAAATTAACGGTAGTTGAATGTTATTATTTTAGGTATAGTTATATATATTATGAATATTTATGTTTATTTTTTAATTGTCAATTACGTGAACAAGTATTAGTAGTATTTTTTTTGGAGAGATGTGTAAAAAGTGGCGTTTTTCTATAATTACTACCTGTTAACGCCAAGATCCGTCCATGCGTTCCAATCACTAAAGCGCGTCCAATCCTGCACAGAAACAGGTAACTTGACGATTTGGGCCGCCATCGGATAACTCCGGTGTGAGAATAAGTACATGTTGAATAAGGTTAACAATGGAGGCTTAATGCTCTAGTGCTGGAAAATAATAATTGTGTATCTTAAAATCAAAGTAAAACCTTGTATTTATAGTGATCTCACCACATTAATAAAATCCTTCCCCACATAGAATTGGAACTCCTCATTAGGTAAGATACCTTAATGGGAGCAAATACAATTCCCTTTAGGGGTGAGCATGGTGCGGTTTGAAGTCCAAATCGCACCCGAAATCACTTAGGTGCGGTTGAAAAATTCAAAATCGCACACGTAACCGCTTGTGATCGGTGCGGTGTGATTTTAAATTGTGCGGTGCGGTTTTAATTGGTGCAGTTTCGGTTCCAAAACCAATTGAAAAAAAAAATCTAAGCCTTCAATAAAATTTAACATAGAACTTACATCGAGCAATTAACTTAGTGACAAAGTTGGCAATGTAAATTATATCATGCATAGAACCAAAGTTCCTTCTGCCAAACATGTTAAATTCACCATCAAATCATAGAACAGTGAGACACGTAAAATAGTTTTAGTTTACAATAAAGGAATGCTGCTTTTAAACTAAAACATACGTTATATAAAATAACGGAGACCATATATTCGATAACAAGCAAGAAGGTTTATCTAGTTCCTCAAAAATCAAAAGTATATACTGGAGATAGAATGATTCTATCTTATATATTGCAGGGAGGACTTATAGAATATAATCATAACTATACCTAATTTGAAAAATAATTTATTAGACTATTACTATTATAGTATTGACATTAACTAATGCATCAAGTGCTCGAACCAACGAATTTGGCCCCTCAGCTATAAGCCCCTCCAATAACGCATCAAATAAATTTGAAATTCCAAAACCTAAATGCTTAATTTTTGACTCTATAACCTCTAACCATCTTCTTTCAATTGGTGAAAAAATGACGATGCTAGACTGGGGTTTTCTCTGAGCAGTTCAAATGAAAAGTAACATTAGATTTTACTAGAGATAATACATACATGCACACACATGGTGCGATTTCGGTTTTATGTGTGCGGTTTTGATTAGTAACCAAACCGGAACCATAAATTTGGTTATTTAACCCACCTAAAACCGCCACATACGCCGGAACTGTTGGTGCGGTTCATGCGGTTTTTGGTGCAGTTTCGGTTCCAATTTGGTTACTTGCTCAGTCCTAATTCCCTTAAGGATAGGAAGTCGGTTTAGTACTTGATACTTTCCTTAAGAAATAGAAACCAAATATAATTAGTAATCTTTGATTCCTTAAAATACTCCAACTACCACAATAGAACCCCATATGAGTTTAATCAACTCATATGGACTGCAGCCTACCATACAAACCGGACTCGAACAATCATGGCCCAACATTGCCCCTCAGTCTTCCATTCAAATAAAACATTTAATGAAAGAATACTCCAAACGTGGCCCAATGATTAATAATAAATCAGATCAAGCCCAAGAACCTTTAAAAAACCACTTAGCCCATGACGCAGCAATCTCCTCAGCTCCCATCCACGTGCCTCATCATTAGGCCCCATTAATGAGCCGCTCCTAGATATCCTGGAAGACACCAAAAAGACACGTTACTTCAAATTCTAATTCTCAAACAAAACAAACCTTCTCCCTAAAACAGACAAATCTTTACTTCATTTGAATCTCAAAACTCTCTCTCCCTTTAGCAAAATTCTCTTCCCGACTGTCATCCTCCCAAACTTCATCAATGGCTTCCACTCAAACTCCGACCAACGCCACATCTACCAATGAAGAACCCATCTGCGCCATCCCCCTCTCGAGCATCCCTGCACCACCCACATCCACCATCTGTGCCGTATCTACCGGCTTTACCATCATCACCACCTGAACCACCTCCCAAAACCTAAGCCCAACCGTCAGTGTCATAACCATCGATTCCACCATCACCACCACTGGAACTTCCTCCCAAAACCCAAATTCAACTAAAACAGAGACTGATTTCCAAAAAATGATGCGCGAGTACCTTAACGAAGCAAGATTCCCTCACGCCAACACCCCTTCCCAGATCACTGAATCAGATCTCCTCGTGATCTGGGAACACTATCAAATTCCAGTAACCCACCAACTCAAATCGCCTTTCCCCACTGATCGAATGTACCTTCGATCGGACGGATGGATAGCCATGCCCCTTACTCTTCTGAAGAAGGGGGTTCGATTACCCCTTCATCCATTCATCATTTTCCTCTTAGGGTTTATCAACATCGACTTCGCCCAACTGGTGTCGAAGTCTTGCATCCACATCATTACTTTCATCGCCTTCTGCTACGAAATAGGCGTCCCCCCTCCATCGACTTCTTCTTCGCCCTATTCCAACTAGTAAACTCCCGAGAACCTAAATTTAAAGTCTTGAGCAAACAACCCCCGAAACCGAACCCCAAAATCGAGAAGCGCCCATTTATGGACACTCCTTCTAGCAACAAAGGATGGCACAAAGACTGGTTCCTCGTCAAAGGGCCAGAAACTCACAAACTTCCGAACTAGGCTTCCTACAAATGTCTGAACGTCGACTTCGGCGACACCTCCCCTAAACGGGTATTGGAGATGGCGAAGCTTGTGAAACCCCAGATTTTATGAATAAAGAATTAATTTTCTCGAAATAATTTTTTTTATATTATGGTGTGAATTTGAGATAATGTTATAGTTGTGGGTAATATTTATAAATTTTGCAAAGTATGCAAGTTGTCATATTATATTCGATTGGTCGGGGAATATTCGTTTTAAACAGGAAATATTCGTACAATGGCACAATCATTGGTGGACCCCACAACGGAATTATTGTCGGATTGAGAAAACGACAAAAATATTTTATTGAAAATAACGGCGAAAGTTTTATCGTTGATCTTTGTTGAACTACTCGGTAGTAAAAAAAACAAGAATCTGGCGTTGTTGCGTAGAAGCATACCAGTATTGATTATTGATATTTATGTGAGAAGTCACTCGGTTTTGTTCAATTATTGCTACAATAGTTCACGCATAGTATCTCACATTATTTGATTCAATTATTGTTGATTTAGAAGTTTTGTTTTATTCACGTAATAAAATAGAAACATCTTTTTATATAAAATGTAATACTTTATTAAAGTTATTCTATAAATAGAATATATTATATTTTATTATGCATAGTGTTTTGCATAGTGTTGCAGATAGTAAGTTTGCATAGTAAAATCTTTTATATAAATAGAATATATTATATTTTATTTAAAAGATTTTTCTTTAAATATGGACCGTCGATTAAAGTAAATCAATCTGGACCGTTCATGGATTAGTTACTATGCATTCCATTTTCCTATAAATAGAAGCTCATTCCTTCATTATTTTTCTTACGAATTCAATTTTGAACTCAGAGAGAAACTATAGAGAAAGACTATAGAGAGATAGAAGAAAAGCTTTTCGCTTTACTTCACTACTCTTATATCAAGTATTATTTTACGATAAGGGATATTATTCTTTTGTATTCAAGAAGAGAACTTCTGTTATTCCATTTCTTTATTGTTCTGTTGGAATAACCTGTATACGTGGGCTACCCTATACTTGGTGACATTCTTCTATTATTCTGTCTTTATTATTTTGTCGGAATATCCTGTTTGTGCTATACGCCGGACCTAGTTCCATTTTTATTATTCCGTCTTTATTATTACGTCGTCGAAATATCCCACATGCATGCTATCTGTGGGACCTGGTTCCATCATTTATTATTCGCATGTATTATTCATTGGAACATCCATCGGTGTGAATTTCACGACTGGTTCCATTATTATTATTCTGTTGAAATAACAAATATGCCAAGTAATCGCATGCATGGTGATATCTTTTGTTATTCCATTCGGTATTATACTCATTGATTAAAATTTTGACTTCTATACTCCATGAAATTAGTGGAGTATCCTCGATATTGCGCTTCATCCAAAGATCTTTTCGTGGAAATATTCTTCCGAGCATTCTTGAATTTTACTCTACAAAGCAAAGATCGTGTTGACAATTTGGACGTTATTGGTTTCCGGACAAATTAATTCTTGAACTTGTTTAATTGAATTCTTATATCATTGTCATCATCCTCATGTTTATGTTATGTTGAAAGTCATCTATGGCACAGTAAGTGCATAGATGGACTTTGGTATGATTATGACTGGGATTATTCGGTATAATCATGACCGTAATGTTACAAATGATGTGAAAATTAAAAGTCCTTATTGGCCCGTAGTGCATTGATGGACAGTTTTTGGTATGATTATGGCTATGGATTCTCTTGACGAGGGAGCAAAGATGAATTGTTTTATGGCATGATCGGAATAGTTTATGAAAACACGATTATCTTTGGCCTGAAAGTGCATGGATAATTCGTGGTCGTGATACTAAAGAATATCCTTGGCCCGTAGTGCGGGGATGATTTAATGATGTGGATTATTTATCGAAATGAGTCTCGGCCGATAAAAGTGATGAAAAACTTTTTAAATCATAAAAGATAGTAGATTCTATTCTCTACTTGACTCTTTTAATGGATTGTTTGTTCCGCTGCAGTTAAACTTGATGTCTATTGTATTTTATCAGTTTAACAGTGTTGGAGGCTAATGATAATTTATTCTGCATTATCTTAGTCATAATATTTCTTACTGGTCTAGTTGAGCTCACCCTTTCTTTCATTGTTCTCTTCAGGAAATGAGAATATAGTTGGGACGAGTCGGGGAACGGAGGAGTGATGGTCCAGAGGATAGTATTAGTAGTCCTCACTATTTTGTGAAATAGTGTGATAATAATTGTAATGAGGACTCCTTTTGAGTTTGTATAATCTCTAGTAGACAATAATTGTATTCAAACTCACAGTTTATGTTTTGTCGTATTGTACACAATAGTTGTATTAGTAAGTTGTATTTGAATTCTGTACCATGTATCTGGCGACCCAAGATGGGTGATGTATACCTAATTTTGGGGGCGTCACAAAGCTGATAGAGAAACTGTCGATGAAGGAATGGAGCTTCGTCCTTCTCACCAAACAAGCGTGGCTCTACGACCACAAATGTAAGTTTCGATCCCTACCTACCATTCGCTCAATCCTTTTATCTTACCAACTGTTGACAATCATAATTTCTGACTTGCAGTGTCGCTCATCAAACTAACAACCATTGATAGAAAAGATCTTGAAGATTACTTACCCAATAAATCCCCCGATGAATCCACTAACCCCCTAACTTCAAAAGCCACCACCGCCGAAGCCACAACCGAAGAACCATCCACCACCCGAATCAAAAAGGGAGTAGTCAAAAAAGCTTCAAAATCCACAACCACTCAAATCCCCACTCTTACAGAAAGCCTTCTAGACATGCCCGTCGAAGAGAGGACAGAGATACTTCGAGTTAAGAAGAAACGTGCTAAGATTACACCACTGTCTGTTGAAGAATTAAAGGTTCCTTCAACCGAAACCTCAGCCCCTCATCCTGCTACCGAAACCATACCTTCCAGCTCATCCAATCCGCGTCAAAAACGCAAAAAAAAACTGATGACTCCATTCCCAAACCTCCAAACAAAAAGACCCATACTGAAAAGTCTCCCGAATCCGCTCCTCAACATACCTTTCCTTCTCACAAACAGACCGACCCCCCAAAACAAACCGACCATACAAAGTAAGTTGGGCCTTCTGGACCAAAGCTTCGAACACTTTGTTCTCCCAGCTAACGAGCCGCGCTTTGAAGACATATCAGCGACCGAACTCGTCTTTGTCGGATTCATGCACCAAGGAAGGGTAAGTCCTTCTGAACCTCTTCTAACAAAACCTTTTCCAATTATAATTGCATCTAATCTTAACCAACATCATCTCCAGGCCAACGCTATATCTGGACGCCTTATTCAATGATACAAAGCAATTGAAGTCGAAGAAAAAGTTGCCCGAACAGAAAACGAACAACTGAAAGCTGCCCTGGCCAAAGAGAAAAATCTTCACGACAACACTTCCTTTTACTGCGAAGGGCTCAAATCAGATATTGCCAAGCTGAAAGAGGAAACAGCTGCGACCGAAGCTCAACGAAAAACTGCCGTTAACAAATATGATCAACTACTCCATCAACTGTTAGCGTTGTTTTGGTAATTTCGTTAGACGTACAAAATTTGAAGTTAATATTGGCGTCGTCTGTGAGAAACCGTTCTAGTATTCAATCAAAATCACCGATTCTTCAAGTAAATCCTACACATAAAAGTTAAGTGATTTTTTTTATAAACTATACATGCAGTATGTTTACGTGAATTCTGCTATTAAATTATAAAATTGACATGATTATTGCTACCACTTTACTTGTAATATAAATTTCGTATAGAAAGTGTCTGGCTTGGGGGATTTCTTATTTGCAACGTCATGTCATGCTATATATATGGCGAAATTCACGTAGGCTATGCTTAAAAAAATCCACTGTTGCATCACTTGCATACTTGGTTTCCATTATTCAGACTTCAGAGTAATAATTAGACTCAGCATGTGACCACTGTCGGGTAGCAGAAGCTTAATATGATTTCTAAACATCTTATCTCACTTTGTTACTAAAATTATTCTTGCATAAAAGATATATAGTTCACGGATGTTGAAACATTACCTTAAAAAGTCCTAATTAAATAAAGGATTGGATCATATAATGTATATAGAAATTTGGCTCTTAGCCCCACGAATTTCACATTGATTTTTTTTTTGGGGCAAAAGGCTTCGGGGCCACTTTTCTATATCGCACACATCTACTCGAATCACTTGTTATCACAAGGGTCTTAACTTTCTTGATTTGGGATCTGAATAAATCCATTCTCAATTCATAATTTTTGGCTATTAAATTTTTCTGATTCCCCTTTTCACAGTTCAACCCAATCGGACAAACAATCCAATTTGGGTTTTTGATGGTTCCTCAGTTTCATTATATGCTTTTAATAGATCCACTCTAATGGGTATTGTTGAGCCATGATACTTTACGTGCTGGGCCGAATCGATTGGACTCCTCCCTTAGCTTATATTTATTTTGTCTCAAGTGTATTGGGCCGGATCGTTGGGCTGACCCATCAGGCAAGGAATATCTTGGCTTGGGCTTTGACCGGTAATGATGATTAAGATAACAGTTGACTGTTATCTCTGTTACCGTCAGCATGACATTAATGAGGATGGAACGGTATTAGCCGGCGGTGGACAAAGGTGATGGGGTAGCAGGTGAATCACCGGGAGCGGGGGACTGTGTCAGTGGGGAGTGGGTGGCACGAAAAACAAGACCGAGTGTATATGAGGCGGAGATCACACATAAGAAAAAGGTATCTAATTCATTTTCTCTCTCAAGACTCTAGATATTTTTATCCTCCATTGTTAACCTTGTGATTGCCTGTACTAACTCTCACGCCGGAGCTATCCCCCGACTGTCGAAGCCGCCAAGCTTTTGGTGTTGTCGTGTTTATTGTGCAGGATTGGACGCGTGTTACGTGATTGGGACGCGTAGGAGGATCTTGGCGTTAACATTGGCGCTAGAAGGAGGGTTGTGTTCTAGTGTTCTTGAAATTTTCAATCACAAACCGTAGTCGCTCTCGCCTGGAATCCATGGTGGTGAAGAGTAGTAAGCAGTTACCGGAAGGATGTACCGATGGTCGTAAGTTCATCTACACCACGAGTATCTGTCAAGGATCATTTGGGTCCTGCCATGAGTGCTCATGATAGTACGACTTCCAAGCATGCGTCTGAGGGTTCTCGTTCGAGAGCCTATTGATGATGCTAAAAGAAGACTGGTTTTTGTTGCTGAGAAGGGACCAGACCATGGTCGAAAATGGGTAGAAGGCACACCGCCTAGAACCCGACACCGAGATGGTCAGGCAGACAAGACCTCCAAGCTGGCTAAGATGGCAGATGAAGCAGATAAAGCTTTGGAGGTGCTTTTGAAACAAAGACAAGATATTGCCGAACAGATGCTTCGGATGGCGGAGCTGAAGGACGAAGCGTCTAGCTACGTACAGTCCGAAGAGCATAGTGGGCATACTGATAGAAGACGGAGAAGGGGAAAGGAGCCTGCCCACTCAGGTCGTGAATCTCGAGGCCAACCTCAGGGACGAAGAAGATCAAGAAGCCCTACTCCTCCGAGATTGAAGATAGCACTCCACCCTATCGATTCTAAGGAGCAGGGTCGAAGCAGACAAAGAGGCAGGTCCAGAGAGTACACACCGGAGAATACAAAGAAGGTACCCCACCTTGAGTATTCTCATCATAGCGATAGAGCCCCACGTCGAAGTATATCCAGAGGACACACTCTAGAGAGTCCACTGAGGGTACACCACCATGTGGACACTCGTCGTCAAAAGAGTCCCGCGAAGGTTGGGGGTTCAAATGAGAAAGGTTGGTCTACTCAGAAGAGGAGAGAGTCGCCAGAGAAAGAAGTTTCGTCACAGCCAGAAGGAGTAGAGTTTCTGGTCAAAGAATTAAAGGAGCTTCGGAAGCAGTTGGCCGAAGTCCAACAAGTAAAGGATACTTCGGGAAAGAAGGCATCCCCTTTTTCTGCGGATATTCTCAAAGAGAAAGCTGACCCTACCAAGAAATTGCCCCATATGGAGAGTTATGATGGGTCTGGGGATCCGTATGACCATAGTCAGGCGTTCGACAGACTGATGGACTACTATAACTTTAGTGATGCTGCTAAATGTCATACCTTCGTGACAACACTACGGAAAGACGCCAGACAGTGAATGGGGACTCTACTTTCGGATTCAGTAGCGTCTTGGGCAGATTTGTGTAGCAAGTTTCATGCTCGCTTCGGGAGCAATAAGAGAAGGGGAAAACCAACGGGTTCATTGGCTCAAGTTCGATAATTTTTGAATGAGTCTTTGAGCCAGTATGTCAAGAGATTCCGAGAAGCAGTTGGCCAGGTGACCAAATGTAATGATCTTCAGGCTGTTGGTTTATTTCAGAACGGGTTGGACCTGGTGAAGTCAAAAAAATTGGTGAAGAAACTGATGTTTCACCACCCGAAGAGTCTCGTTGAAGCCTTCGATAAGGCGGAGGGCTACATAGTGGTAGAGAAGGCTATGAATAGCCTGCAACGTCCTTGTTCGGACAGGCTCAAGGAGACAGATCGGGACAAAGCTGATGGTGGTCAAAAGAAGAATGAAGGGAATAATGATCGCTACGATGGAGGGTCTAAAAAGTACAACAACAATTGGAGACAAGGAGGAGGTCGTTCGTCTACTCCAGCCTAGAAGGTGAATAAAACGTATACTCAACTGAATACTAATAGGGCTGTTATCCTTGATCAGATCAAAAATTAACCCATCTATGAACCACCTCGTGACAACCTTAAGCCCGGAGCAGGTAATTCTCGCAAGTACTGTGACTATCATCAGGCTTCGGGTCACGATACAAATGATTGTGCCAGTTTGAAGGACTTTATTGAGAGGAAGGTTCAGAGGGGTGCCCTGGTTTAGTATGTTGCAGCGAGAATGACTCAACAAGCTCAAAGAAAGGTTAGAGAACACATTCAGTAACTCTTCGGGCCGATTAACTCTGCATTGTGACTCTTGAGCAGCCAAAGAAGGTATGTGGTCGATGTCATCACGGGAGGTACTTCTGGCAAAATTATTGGGAAGAAGCATCGAGGATACCTGGATTCGGTCATGTCGGTGGCGGGTACACTCCCGAAGACTGATAGGCCTTATCCAGGCACGTTAATCTCCTTTACTGACAAGGATTACCCTTCGGAACCCATCGAACCCCATGAAAGAGCACTGGTGATAACAACACAGGTGGGTTCGGTGGACATGATGAGGATGATGATTGACAACGGGTCTTTTGTGGATATTCTGTATGCCCATGCTTATCAGAGGATGCATCTTGACGGGCGTAAGATGGAGATTGGGCAGGAGGCTCCCTTATACGGCTTCAGCAACGATCCAGGGTGGCTGGGACTATTGAGCTGCCGATTATCTTTGGCACGGCTCCCCAACAGGTAGAAATAACTTGTAAATTTTATGTTGTGCATGTAGATTCTCCCTACAATGCTATTCTAGGGAGGCCCACTTTGACTGCTCTACAAGCTGTGACCTCCATTCCTCACTTTAAAATCAAATTTCTAACGGCTCATGGAGTGGGGGAGGTGGCCGGAGATTTGGATTTGGCCAGACGATGCTATAGGAATGCAGTGATTGCTTTGGGAGTAGGGGTGTCGAAGCAGAAACAGACTATGGCGATAGAGATCAAACCCTTCACCGAAAGTAGTTCAGAACCATTGGTCATGCCAGCTGGGGAGACAGAAGAGTTTGAGCTGATTCATGAGAATAAGGACAAGACTGTAAAGATAGGTTCGGGTCTGCCGGAACCTCTCTGGACGAACCTTATGGAGCTTCTACGATGTTATGCAGATGTTTTCGCATGGGAGCCTAAGGATATGCCAGGGGTGAGTAGAAAGGTTGCAGAGCATCGGTTGGAAGTTGACCCGTCCAAGAAGCCAGTTCGGCAGAAGAGAAGGATTTTTGCACCAGAGTGACATCAGATCATTGATGAAGAGATTGCAAAGCTTCTAGCTACTGACTTCATTTTTGAGATCGACTACCCAAAGTGGATGGCTAATGTGGTGCTTGTCCAGAAGCAGAATGGAAAATGGCGAGCTGCATCGACTACATGGATTTGAATAAAGCTTACCCAAAGGAATTCTATCCTCTACCCCACATTGATCAGCTCATCGATGCGACTTCGAGGTATGCTTTATTGAGCTTTATGGATGCTTTCTCTGGTTACCATCAAATTTTAATGTGCAAAAAGGATATACCGAAGACGGCGTTCATTACGCATCGTTCGGTATATGCCTATAAGAAGATGATGTTTGGCTTGATCAATGCGGGAGCCACGTACCAGAGAATGATGAACTTCGTCTTCAGACACCAACTGGGCATGAATATGGAGGTGTATGTCGACAACATGATCGTGAAAAGTATGATCGTATAGAAGCACTTGGATGATTTAGAAGAATGTTTTTAAACGGTTCGTCATCACAACTTGAGACCGAATCCAACCAAGTGCACCTTCGGTCTTGGAGCTGGTAAATTTCTGGGTTATCTGGTCAGTCAGAGGGGTATTGAAGCCAATCCAGAGAAGATTGAGGCTATTTTGAACATGAAGACTCCTCAGTCATTTAGAGATGTTCAACGTTTGACAGGGAGGATTGCAGCTCTGAGGAGATTCATGTCCAAGTTAGCAGAAAGGTGTTTGCCATTTTTTGACACGTTGAAAGGGCCGAAGAATGCAAAGACGTTCCAGTGCACTTCGGATTGTGAAGACACATTTCAGGGCATAAAGACGTATTTGTCTTCGGTGCCTTTGTTGGTGAAGCCCGCTTCTGTTGAGCCTTTGTATTTGTATTTAGCAGCTAGTTCGTTGGCAGTAGGAGCAGTTTTGGTGTGAGAAGTTGGGGGTAAGCAGCACCTGGTTTACTATGTAAGCCATGTCCTTAGGGATGCTGAAACAAGGTACCTAAATATTGAAAAATTTGCCTTCGGTTTGATGATAGCTAGTCGAAAGCTTAGGTAGTATTTTCAGGGTTGGTTGTTAGTGGTTTATACGGATCAGCCTCTGAAGAAGGTTCTGGGCAAACCTGAAGTTTCGGGGAGATTAGTTTCTTGGACAATGGAGTTGTCTCAATTTTTTATTGAATATCATCCCCGGACAGCTATTAAGGGGCAGGCATTGGCTGATTTTGTGGTCGAGTGTTCATTTTCTGAAGCGGATGATGGTCTAACAGAAGCCGAAGGGTCTGACCGAGCGGTTGTGGTTCTTCAGCAGAAGCAGAGCTCGTGGACGCTGTATGCAGATGGGTCTTCTACTTCGGACATTAGTGGATCAGGGATCATCTTGACAAGTTCGGAGGGATTCAAAGTGCAACAGGCCATCAGATTCGAGTTCAAGGCAACGAACAACGAGGCAGAGTATGAGGCGGAGCTAGCAGGGTTACTACTTGCTAAGAGTCTTGAAGTGCAAAGGATAATTATTTTCAGTGATTCTCAGTTGGTCGTCAAGCAAGTCTCAGGGGAATATGAAGCTCGAGGTTCGAGAATGGTCAAGTATTTGGCAGAGTTGAAGGATCAGCTTCAGTATTTCCTGTCATACGAGTTTCAAGGGGTCGAGCGTAATGATAATTCTATTGCTGATGCACTGTCAAAGTTGGCTACTACGGATGCGAATATTTTTGACAGATCTGTTTACTTGGAAATTTTGCAGCATCCTAGTGTTCAGCATGAATCGGTTATGTGTATTGATCGTACCAAATGCTGGTTAACTCCATATCTGGAGTATTTGGCAGATGGCGTCCTTCCTTCGGATCAGATGCTGGCCAAGAAAGTCAAGTACAAGAGTGCAAACTTTGTTCTTATAGATGGGGATCTGTATCGAAGGGCTTTTTCATCTCCTTTGCTGAAGTGTTTGACTCCATCCGAAGCGGATTACGCTATTTGAGAAGTTCATGAAGGCATCTGTGGCGACCATATGGCTGCTAAGTCATTAGCCTACAAAATTCTTCGTCAGGGGTACTACTGGCCTACAATCTTCAAGGAAGCTATGGAGTACGTGAAGAAGTGTGAGAAGTGCCAACTCAATAGTCTGATCCCACATCAACCACCAGAAGAGCTATACTCGATCTTATCTCCTATACCCTTTGATGTCTGGGGGGTAGATATACTGAGTCCATTACCGAAAGCTAAAGGTCAGGTCAGTTTTGTTATAGTCGCCATTGATAATATGACCAAATGGGTTAAAGTGAAGCCGCTTCGGTTGATAACGGAACAAGAATGCTTGAAGTTCATGAAGGAGTCAGTAGTGTTTCATTTCGGGATTCCTAAGGTGGTGATATCGGACAACGGACGCCAGTTCGTGGGGTCGAAATTTGAATCATTTTTGAAGGAGCTGGGGGTTCAGCACAGGAAGACTTCGATAGCTCATCCATAGTCGAACGAGCAAGTCGAGGTGACCAACAGAACGCTGCTGAATGGGATCAAGCGTAGACTAGATGAAGCTAAAGGAAGATGGCCAGAGGAGCTACTCAGCGTGTTATGGGCTTATCGGATTACACCGAGGACTACAACGGGTGATTCACCTTTCAGACTGGCCTATGGTACTGATGCCTTAGTCCCAGTTGAAATTGGATCTCCAAGTCTTCGAGTCAGTCAGTTCAAGGAGATATACAATGAAGATGGGTTGAAAGCTAATCTGGATTTGCTCGAGGAGGTCAGGGAAGCAACTTTGATTAGACTGGCAGCCTATCAGCGAAGAGTGGCTAAGCATTACAATAAGGGGGTAAAGCTTCGTAGGTTTGAAGTGGGAGACTACGTCCTCAGGGAAGTCGAAGCATCTACGCCTCAGAATTTGGGAAAGCTGATGCCGAACTGGGAAGGACCTTATGAAGTTGTTGAAGTACCGAAGCCAGGGACTTATCGTTTGAGGACATTGGATGGATCAGAGATAAAGAATACTTGGCATCTTGTGAAGCCGGAAGTACTTTCGATGAATCTGATGATCGATTGTCGATGATATCGAAAATCAGTAAATTTTCGAATCACCATCAATAAAAGATTCTTTTTCTCAATGAGTGTCCTGTTCGTTGTTGTTAACTTCATCGGTGTAAGGAGGTTCGGGTGGACTCGCTGACCATTCGATGGTAGCCTTATCGGAAGGTGGTCCTTATGAATTTGTTAGGTCCTTCGTGGTAGGCAAACTTTATCGGTGTAAGGAGGTTCGAGTGGACTCGCTGACCATTCGATGGTAGCCTTATCGGCAGGTGGTCCTTATAAATTTGTCAGGCCCTTCATGGTAGACAAACTTCATCGGTGTAAGGAGGTTCGGGTGGACTCGCTGACCATTCGATGGTAGCCTTATCCGCAGGTGGTCCTTATGAATTTGTCAGGCCCTTCATGGCAGGTAAACTTCATCGGTGTAAGGAGGTTCGGGTGGACTCATTGACCATTCGATGGTAGCCTATCTGGTCGGTGGAATCCTGTGGGTTTGTTAGGCCCTTCGTGGTAAACAAATTCCTTATGATGCAGATCTACCTCACACTTCGGTAATAAATAAGTATTGCATTACTTTATTACCTGATTTTGTTTAAGTGTTGAGTTCGAATTCGGCTTGCATTATTATTTGACTTGATCTTATTTGTTATATGACTTGCTTAATTGTTAGTTAACAGTTTAAGTTAAGTTCATAAAGAGCTTGTACATTTTTCAAGTTGATTGATATTGAAGTATTAACAAAAAATGATTGTAAAGGAGTAATAAGGAAAGAAGTTGATATTTCATTGATATAATACTGATTACAAAAAGATAGAAATTTTTAAAGAAATCCTATAGCAAAAGGAAAGGGGAATCATTTTCAGGCTTCAGCTTCATCTTCGGAAGAGTCGAGTATGGCTGGATCAACCTTGGCCGTGACAAGTTTTGCCTTGTCTTTGTTTCGACATTCATCATATCCATCTGAGAACATCTGAACGATCTTCTCATTCAACTCAGCTGATTTCCGGTAGTCTTCTTGGATTTCTTTGCAAAGATCTTCGGTCAAGGGTGGACCTAGATCTCTCAGAGCGCGAAGCTCTTCTTCGAGCTTTGCTCGTTCCTTTAGATTTGAAGCTGCCTAGTTTCGAATTCGTTTACTTGCAGCGCCAAGCTCTTGTTGGTTTTCACAAGTATCTCATTCTTCTCAACAATGATTTCGTTTCTATGAACCAGATCCGCGTTCATATCAGTGATGGTTCGGTGAGTGGCCTCAGCTGTCTCCATTTTTTCTTTTAATTTGTTCAGATCCTTTTGGAGACACTCATTGTTGAAAAGAGCAGTACCATGGTCACTTCTCTCTTTGTTCAAGGCCGACTTCAGAATGGCATTCTCGCGTCTGGCTGCGTCTTCTTCGGCTTTGGCTTCTTTTTATATTTAGGATGGAAGCGTCCGAAGACAGCGTTTGCCTGCATGCATTCAGTATCAGTTAAAAGAGTTTCACAGTATAAAGCAAAAGTATAACTAACTCAGTTTTGATGAAGTTACCTTAGCCTGGTACATCATTCCTTCGTCAACCAAGTCCGCGAGAGAGCTGTTCCTGAACCGATATCATCGGTATCCTGGGCGAAGGAGTCGGACAATTGGAAGGGAAAATTCCTATTGAATTTCGGCCATACAGTAGGTGATGCCATTGCTTCACGCCTGATTTGCGAAGAAGGTCGTGATGGAGAAGGCACCGGAGAGTCGGAAGGAGGTGGATGTTGAATAGGAGTAGGTCCTGTAGGTGGTGGTGGCTGTTCATCCGAAGGCTGTTTTCTTTTGCGGGATAGAGTTGAAGACTTGGTTTGTTCTTCAAGCTCTTCATCAGAAACTTATATTTCCACTAGAATGATGATGGGGGGATCGACTTCGACAGTGGGAACCCGGAGTTCGTCAGTAGACAAGGGGGTCACCTTGGTTCTCCTATTCTTAATACGAAGGGCTTGCATCCGTTCGTTTGTAGGCATATCAATCAAACTTGCCGTAGAAGTTAATTGAGACTTTTGAGGAATTGATCTAGGCTTTCGGATAGCCTTCTTCTTTTTATGAGCTTGGATAGGTTCTTCTTCAGTGATGAGATCTGCAGTTTGGGCCTCGACGTCTTGATTCTCGGAAGTCGAAGGCTCCTCAGTGGGAATCTCGACAGAAGGTGATGAAGGTTTGCCTGAGAGGAACCTATCTAGATCCTTTCGATCAATTGATGTCGGTTTGATAAGAGATACTGCATAGACAAAAAAATAGCTTAGACATTACTAATATAGATCGATAAACTAGGCAATAAATCAAGTTCGAGACTTATATGTGTGGTCCTATAACCATGCTTGCTTGCTTAAAAGTCTGAAGCTCCATTCCTTCAGGGGTATCTTGTGACGCCCCCAAAACAGGTCCATTCCATCCAATCCATTCTGAGTCGCCAAATACATGGTACAGAAAACAACTACAACTTTATTACAACATTTGTCGTGCAAAATACAACAACACATATACTGTGAGTTTGGATACAAATATATACCAAATGTGATACATGTCCCAACCGTGGACAGCACCTCACAGTGACACCTTACATAAAGGTATAGTCAAAAACTGTTTTAGAAATTAAAATCTTTGGGAAGTGCTCAAGGAAACCTTCATACATGGGAGGCCATGCTTCTAGGTTATGATAGATATCATATGGCCACAGAATTATCCTTGGTTGACCCAATAGACCCCAAAGAAAAACGATAAGATTACTATCATATTCTTCCCAATAGTGAGTCTTCTCTTGATTTATCATTATCTTCACTGTCTCAAATTAAGAATTATACTTCAAACAAACACCAAGATTATATAGGTAGTGCTCGTAAATATACTCAGCAAGTGGATGAGCACAACCCTGTCTTATGATGACACGAGGTTGTATGTCATTAGACATCTTGTATGATAGTGGCAAAACACCCTTCCAACGTTGGGTTCGCCTCTCCCTATATGATTCACCAAATATAACTACTAAAAGATGTATACAACACACTTGTCTATCTTTGTTTAGGGAGAACTCCACACTAGAGACCACTAGATTCTATTTCCTTGTTACCCCGCTTCGACCTGCTACACTTTTATTACCCGAAAGGAATTGTGAAGCAAAAAGGGTGAGTACAACTAGCTTCGATAAAGAATATCATGACTATAGATAATTAAATTATCAATAGCCTTCATCAATAACAAATCAGAGATTTAGAACGTATGGTAGATGATAAAAATTTCAACCATAGTTGCAGCGGAACGAGCAATCCATTAGAAGAGTCAAATTGACAATACAGTCTATTATCTTCTCCATGTTAAAAGTCCACCAACAATGTTTTATCCCTGTAACATCAATCAACAGTTCCTTTCCACAATTATATGAATATCTCATAATCATAATTGTGATTCTAAATTCCTCTTCGTACCCAGGACCAATATAATTTTCATCACATGTCTTTACCTGAAACATCAAAGATCATGGTTATACCAAATCATAGTTTCTGTTCATAATCATACTAATAAATTCATCTTTGCACTACGACCAAAGATATTCAACAACAGGTCATCTTTGCACTACGGGCCAAAGATATTCATCAACAATTCATCTTTGCACTACAGGCCAAAGATATTCCTCAACAGATTCATATTTGACACTCTGGGCCAAATATATTAATATCTCAAAGAAATATATAATCATTTCGAATTTATATAAACAATAATTATAACCATGTTGATCAATTCACCTTTGCACTTATGCTAAAGATATTCAATTATAAATTCAATGGTCATGATCATACCAGAGTCACAATTCAACTTTTCACTACTGGCCAAAGAGAACCCTAGTCATGATCATATCAATAATCTACCCATCTTTATACTCAAGTGAAAGAGAATTTCAACATCAGGGTTATAAAAATGTTATATATGATAATAAAATCAATATAATCAATATATAGTTTTAATCTCCAGAGTAATATTCATAAATCAACTATAATTTGGTTAGAAAAAGAAACCAATTTTGTAGTGAATAGTACCCGTGAATAGTAACTCGTGAATAGTAACTCGTGAGTAGTAACTCATGAATAGTAACCCTGACACAAAAAGGTAGAAATTCCACAATAAAATCCATACCAATATTTCGATATAATGATATTGAAAGAATAACATTTCTTAAACTTATAAACAATTTATTTTAATTGTTTACACTTTACTAAATAATGCATTTAATCATTATAAAATGCCAAACTTATAAGATTTCATCACCAATAACCAAAACCCTCATCAAAAATCTGCATATACCACATATATGATTCTCAAGCCATAAAATCATATTTTCCAATTTTCTTCCTTCACATAACATATTTAACTCATTTATTCATAACTAGTCCATTTTCATGAAAATACCAAATCAGTTCAAAAATATTTTTTACGGGATTTAGCGAATATAGTCTCATATTGAACATATATTTTCTTAGAATTTTTAAAATTCATTTACTATTTTCATATGGCCAAAACCATAGAATATTTAGACATTTATCATAAATTGTACTTTTATCCAAAATTCGAAATTCACAGAGTACATTGATATTATATAGATGTACTCCCAATAAAAATTTTATCAATTTTGGAGTTAATCACAAGGAATTATAAGCTTGTTACTTTTAAAATAGTCTTTTCTCATAAAATTCATAACTCTTAATCTATACATCCAAAAATCACCATTTTGGACACAATCAATAAAACTCATCAACATATCATTTCAAATTTTTCCAGAATTTTCTGAAGGTCGGAAGAAGTACGAATGAAAAACATAATAACCCTTAAAATCCCTTACTATCCCTTACCTCAAAAAAGCAAAACACTTCCATTTGGATAACGGATATGACGCTGAAGGAAACTTGCACTGATGAATATCAACTCACCAAGTATCTATATACTCACAAAATACACTCAATAATCTAGAGAGAGAAAAGAGAAAGTTTATGTTTCGGTGTGATTTTCAATTCTAACTTAGCCTCTATTTATAGGAAAATTTTAGCGAGACTTGACGCAAACTCGATGGATTTACTCGCTACTATTCCCACCCATACATTTGAAATAAAATTCAGCATATTTCTTCACCAACCACAAGTGGGGCCCACTCAATTCTAGAATTTTCCACCAAAATGCTAAATTCAGATACTTCAACAATTTCTGAACCATTCACCTCTTAAAATTCATAACAAATCATACGTTTATTTTTAATGGTTCAAAATTTGTGGACATATACTCAACTAATATATGTATAACATATCCAAAAATTACAACGATCCAACGGTCGGATTAAAAATTATAACTCACGCAATATATCTCAAAAATACTGGTTTAATTTTTAATATCTTCATTTCGACAAAAATACCGATAAAATACCTCAACATTAATTCCTTCATTTATAACCACATAAATAAATCCATCATTTATATCCACATCAAATAAATATTTTCTTATCATATAAATCAATAATTAATTATTCACAAATAATATTACGTAATCACAATTATGACAACGGTAGTGCTCAGCCAGGAAAAGGGGACTTTCCAATAAGAATTTCTCCTTCTTGGCAAGTATGATTAGGTGACCAAACCTCTCATTGATGAACTTTCTAGACATTGCCAATAATGCTATCTAATAATATTATTCAAATAATATGAATTATTGATCCGATAATGAGAAATATTCATGCGATGATAATTATTGAAACAACAATAATATAAAATATCAACGCAACAATTATTGAATCAATAAAATAAAATATTGAAGCAGTAATTCTTTGTAACAATTATTGAGTAGTGCTTTTTACGTAAGAATCAATGATTCAAAAATCATCGTGTATCTACCGTGCTGCTTGTGCAACAATGCATATTACTTTATTTTACCAACTGTTAGGGTATTCCAAAGATCACATAATCTGTGAACGATTACGCCGTTATTTATAAAAACTTAATTTTGTCATTTTCTTCGTCCAAACGCGGTTATTACATTATAGGGCCCAAAAAATGGTCACTTGTCAGTCATTGAATATTCCCAAACGGAAAGAATATTCCATGACCAAACAAATATTCCCCGACAACAATGAATATTTTATAACCACTTGTGTATTTTGCAAAAAATTTCATATATCACCCTTAACTTTAACTTTTATCAATTTAATCATTTACTGAATAGTAATTATAAGAAAAATTGAATACTTTTATTTCATAAATTTTGGGGTCTTAGAAATTTTGTAGTGAATAGTACCCGTGAATAGTAACTCGTGAATAGTAACTCCGACATGAAAAGTTCCAAATTTGATAAAAAGTTCCAACCAATATTTCAGCATAATAATATTGAAGAAAATATCATTTAAGAAGAAGATAATATCCCTTACCATCCCTTACCTCAAAAAGCAAAGACTTACGATTAGATATCGGATATATTATTTGAAGGAAACTTGCAGACCGATGAATATCAACTCACCAAGTATCTAAATACTCACAAAATACACTCAATAATCTAGAGAGAGAAAGAGAGAAAGTTTATGTTTCTGGTGTGATTTTTAATTCTAACTTAGCCCTCTATTTATAGGAAAATTTTAGAAGACTTGACTGCAAACCCGATGTTTTTACTCGCTACTATTTCCCCCCACCACATTTGAAATAAAATTCAGCAAATTTCTTCACCAACCACAAGTGGGGCCCACTCAATTCTAGAATTTTCCACCAAAATCATTTATAAACCTAATTTTTGAATCAGTCACCTCTTAAAATTCATAACAAATAATACGTTCATTTTTAATGGTTCCAAATTTGTGGACATATACTCAATTTATATATGTATAACATATCCAAAAATTACAACGATCCAACGGTCGGATTAAAAATTATAACTCACATAATATATCTCAAAAAACACTTTGGTTTAATTTTTAATACCTTCATTAAAACAAAAATACTAATAAAATACATCAACATTAATTCCTTCATTTATAACCACATAAATAAATCCATCATTTATATCCACATCAAATAAATATTTCCTTATCATATAAATCAATAATTAATTATTCACAAATAATACAGAATCACAATTATGATAACCAGTAGTTCCAGGAAAGAGGGGCTTTCAATAAGAATTTCTCTCATCTTGGCGGCGTAATTAGGTGACCAAACTTCTCCTCGATGAGAACTTTCTAGACATTGCCAATAATGCTATCTAATAATATTATTCAAATAATATAAATTATTGATCTGATAAGGAGAAATATTGTGCAGTGATAATTATTGAAACAACAATAATATAAAATATCAACGCAGCAATTATTGAATCAATATAATAAAATATTGAACAGTAATTACTGTAATAATTATTGAGTAGCGCCTTCTTATGTAAGGGTCAATAATTCAAAAAATACCGTAAAACCCGTGTGCTCTTTGTGCAAACACGCCAGACATCGTATTTTAACCACCGGGTATTCAATAGTGTTAACTCGTAACGATTACGCCAATTATTTATAAAAACTTAATTTTGTCGTTTTCTTCATCCCAGCCGGTTATTCATTATGGGGCCCACAAATGGTTGTATACGTCGCATTTAATATTCTCGACGTAAAGAATATTCCACGACCAAACGAATATTCCCTGACAACAATGAATATTTTATAACCACTTGTGTATTTTGAAAAAAAATTCATATATCACCCTTAACTTTAACTTTTATCAATTTAACCATTTACTGAATAGTAATTATAAGAAAAATTGAATACTTTTATTTCATAAAATTCGGGGTCTTACAATCTCCCCTCCTTATGAAATTTCGTCCCCGAAATTTACGTACCTGGTATTTCAAAGAGTTGAGAATACCTTGCTTTCATTTCAGATTCCATCTTTCCTATCATTATAATTTCTCCATTGCTCATCTCCTGTATTTCAGATATCATTCTAGAATACAGCTTCAAAAACAAAGGTTAATTTAACAAATTAACATATCATATAATATCCCGATATTATGACTGACCAACAAATAAGCTTAGGTAGGACACACTAGCGAATGATTTACTCGTCTCTCCCCTCCTAGTTTTATTCCCTGATCTCTGCCAGAGATCATATCCCTAAGCTCTGATACCAAATGTGACGCCCCCAAAACAGGTCCATTCCATCCAACCCATTCTGAGTCGCCAAATACATGGTACAGAAAACAACTACAACTTTATTACAACAATTGTCATGCAAAATACAACAACACATATACTGTGAGTTTGGATATAAATATATACCAAATTTGATACATGTCCCAACCGTGGACAAGACTCTCATGATGACACCTTACATAAAGGTATAGTCAAAACCTGTTTTAGAAACTAAAATCTTTGGGAAGTGCTCATGAGGAAACCTTCGTATACATGGGAGGCCATTCTTCTGGGGTTATGATAGATATCATATGGCCACGTAATTATCCTTGGTTGATCTAATAGACCCCTAAAAAGAAAAACGATAAGATTACTATCATATTCTTCCCAATTGTGAGTCTTCTCTTGATTTATCATTATCTCCACTTGTCTCAAATTGAGAATTATACTTCAAACAAACACCAAGATTATATAGGTAGTGCTCGTAAATATACTCAGCAAGTGGATGAGCACAACCCTGTCTTATGATGACACGAGGTTGTATGTCATTAGACATCTTGTATGATAGTGGCAAAACACCCTTCCAATGTTGGGTTCGCCTCTCCCTATATGATTCACCAAATATAACTACTAAAAGATGTATACAACACACTTGTCTATATTGTTTAGGGAGAACTCCATAGCTAGAGACCACCGTTCTATTCCCTTGTTACCCCCGCTCGACCCAGCTACACTTTTATTACCTTAAAGGAATTGTGAAGCAAAAGGGTGAGCACAACTAGCTCAGTAAAGAATATCATGACTAAAGATAATTAAATTATCAATAGCATTCATCAATAACAAATCAGAGATTTAGAACATATGGTAGATGATAAAAATTTCAACCATAGTTGTAGCGGAACGAGTAATCCATTAGAATAGTCAAATAGACAATTCAGTCTATTATCTTCTCCATGTTAAAAGTCCACCAACAATGTTTTATCCCTGTAACATCAATCAACAGTTCCTTTCCACAATTATATGAATATCTCATAATCATAATTGTCATTCTAAATTCCTCTTCGTACCCAGGACGAATATAATTTTCATCACATGTCTTTACCTGAAACATCAAAGATCATGGTTATACTAAATCACAGTTCCTGTTCATAATCATATTAATAAATTCATCTTTGCACTACGACCAAAGATATTCATCCACAGTTCATCTTCGCACCATTGGCCAAAGATATTCAACAAAAGGTCATCTTTGCACTACGGGCCAAAGATATTCATTAACAGTTCATCTTTGCACTACAGGCCAAAGATATTCCTCAACAGTTCATATTGCACTCTGCATCAAATATATTAATATCTCAAAGAAATATATAATCATTTTAGAATTTATATAAAAAATAATTATAACCATGTTGATCAATTCATCTTTGCACTTAAGCTAAAGATATTCAATTATAAATTCAATGGTCATGATTATACCAGTCACAATTCAACTTTTCACTACTGGCCAAAGAGAACCCTACTCATGATCATACCAATAATCTACCCATCTTTATACTCAAGTGAAAGAGAATTTCAACATCAGGGTTATAAAAATGTTATATATGATAATAAAATCAATATAATCAATATATAGTTTTAATCTCAAGAGTAATATTCTTAAATCAACTATAATTTGGTTAGAAAAAGAAACCAATTTTGTAGTGAATAGTAACTCGTGAATAGTAACTCGTGAATAATAACTCGTGAATAGTAACTCATAAATAGTAACTCATGAATAGTAACCCCGACATAAAAAGTTCCAAATTTGATAAAAAGTTCCAACCAATATTTCGGCATAATAATATTGAAGAAAATATCATTTAAGAAGAAGATAATATCCCTTACCCTCCTTTACCTCAAAAGAGCAGCACTTCTGACTGGATATTAGATATGACGCTGAAGGAAACATGCACTGATGAATATCAACTCCCCAAGTATCTAAATACTCACAAAATACACTCAATAATCTAGAGAGAGAAAGAGAGAAAGTTTATGTTTCTGGTGTGATTTTTAATTCTAACTTAGCCCTCTATTTATAGGAAAATTTTAGAAGACTTGACCTGCAACCTGATGGCTTTACCTGCTACTATTTCCACCCACCACATTTGAAATAAAATTCAGCAAATTTCTTCACCAACCACAAGTGGGGCCCACTCAATTCTAGAATTTTCCACCAAAATCATTTATAAACCTAATTTTTGAATCAGTCACCTCTTAAAATTCATAACAAATCATACGTTCATTTTTAATGGTTCCAAATTTGTGGACATATACTCAATTTATATATGTATAACATATCCAAAAATTACAACGATCCAATGGTCGGATTAAAAATTATAACTCACGCAATATATCTCAAAAACACTGGTTTAATTTTTAATACCTTCATTCCGACAAAAATACTGATAAAATACCTCAACATTAATTCCTTCATTTATAACCACATAAATAAATCCATCATTTATATCCACATCAAATAAATATTTCCTTATCATATAAATCAATAATTAATTATTTACAAATAATATTACGTAATCACAATTATGACAATGACGGTAGTCTCGAGAAAGAGGGGCTTTCAATAAGAATTTCTCCCATCTTGGCGCTCAATTAGGTGACCAAACCTCTCCTTGATGTAACTTTCTAGACATTGCCAATAATGCTATCTAATAATATTATTCAAATAATATGAATTATTGATCCGATAATGAGAAATATTGTGCGTTGATAATTATTGAAACAACAATAATATAAAATATCAACGCGAAAGAATTATTGAATCAATATAATAAAATATTGAATAAGAATTATCGTAATAATTATTGAGTAGTGCCTTCTTATGTAAGGATCAATAATTCAAAAATATCGTAGTAAAACGGAAGTGTTCTATTGTGCAAACACGCCAGATTATCAGTATTTTAACCATCGGGTATTCCAACAATGTCAATCCAGAACGATTACGCCGTTATTTATAAAAACTTAATTTTGTCGTTTTCTTCATCCAAGCGGTTATTACATTATGGGACCCACAAATGGTTTGCGTGTTGTATTTAATATTCTCGACGGAAAAAGAATATTCCACGACCAAACTAATATTCTCGACAACAATGAATATTTTATAACCACTTGTGTATTTTGAAAAAAATTCATATATCACCCTTAACTTTAACTTTTATCAATTTAACCATTTACTGAATAGTAATTATAAAAAAATTGAATACTTTTATTTCATAAAATTCGGGGTCTTACATATCTTCTCTATAATACGGGTCATTTCTCTCACACGTTCCTCGGATATTTCTCCGAAGTCTGCTGAGACGCGATCAGAAGTAGTCCAGTCTGGGATGGAAGAGATTTCGGGTCCATTGACGAAGAACCATCTGTTGTGCCATCCTAGGTTGGTTGAAGGAGTGTCCATTATGGGTCGCTTCTCGACTCTGGCATTGGGCTTAGGGGCTACTTTGCTCAGCATCTTGAAGCCTTGTTCCCGAGACTTCCCAGCTGAGAAGAGGGTGAAGAAGGAGTCGACTGTAGGTGGAACTCCTATTTCATAGCATAATGCGATGTAGGCCAGAATGTGGATGTATGAATTCGGCACCAATTGGCCGAACCCAACTCCAATAAACCCTAGAAGGATAACCAAAAAGGCGTGAAGGGGAAACCTAATTGTAAGACCCCAACTTTTATGAATAAAGATTAATTTTTTTTCTCGAAATATATTTTTGAATATTATGGTGTAGATTTGATATAATGTTATAGTTGTGGGTATTATTTACAAATTTTGCAAAGTAAGCAAGTGGTTATATAATATTCGATTGGTCGAGGAATATTTGTTTTAACAGGGAATATTCATACGACGGCACAATCATTGGTGGACCCCACAATGAAAGTATTATCGTAGTTAGAAAACGACAGAATTATCTTTTTATAAAAATTACGACGAAAGTTTTACCGTTAAACTGTTGAACTACCCGGTGGTAAAAGTACAATAATACGGCCAGTTAAGATAAGAGCAGACACCAGATTGATTATTGATGCTTACGTGAGAAGTCACTCAGTTATACTCAATTATTGCTACAGGAATTGCTGCATAATATCTTTCATATTATTGATTCAATTATTGTCACAGTATCATCTGCATAATATTTTATATTATTAAATCAATAATTGAGACGACAAAGTTATTCATATTATTATTTGCAATATTGACAATGTCTAGAAGTTCTGTCAAGGAGAGGTTTGGTCACCTAATTGCGCGCCAATAAGGAGAAATCCTTATCGGAAAGTTCCCTCTTTCCTGGGAACGATCTGGTTGTTAAATATTGTAAGTTATAATATTAATAATGAATAAGTTTGTGTTGATTAAATATGAAATTGACAGCTCCATTATGTTGGGATTATTAGTGTTAGTAGAAATCGACATCTATTTCGATAATAATGGATGTCTTGAGGTTATATTGATCAATCGGGTAATTAATCGGATAAATGAGTAATTAATTGCTATTAATTCACATGCTTATAACTATATGTTATACTGTAATATTTCGAGCCCCAAAACGTGCAATTATCGAAACTATTTTTTCCTATAAATAGAAGCTCATTCTTCTTTCATTCTCACCAATTCACTAAGACTCACAAGAGCATTTATAGAGAGAGAAGCTTTAGAGAGAAAGTAGAAGAAAAGTCTGCTACCTCGCTATTCTAGTATCCAGTCTTCTTCTGAGGTAAGAGATATTATTTTTTTCAGTATTCATAGGAATAATATTTTCTTCCATACTCTGTAGTATGTGAGTAATATTATTTCGTATCGTATTCCTGATTATATCATCATTCGGTTAAAGTATTGCTTCTATATTCCGTGAAATTAGTAGAATATCCTTGAAATTTGCGCTTCATCTAATATCGCTTCACAAGGATATTTTCTGCACATTCTTGTTAAATTTTAAGTTTTTCATGCCGGAGTACGGTCCATGAGTACTATTCATTTATACGGTACTATTCACAAAAGTACTATTCACGGGTACTATTCACAAAGTACTATTCACGAGTACTATTCATGAAGTACTATTCACGGAGTACTATTCCCGAAGTACTATTCCCAAAGTACTATTCACGGGGTACTATTCATAACAAAAATTGATTTTTATTCGGTCCAAATTATTTTTGATACATTATTATTCTTGAATTTTATTCCACAAAGCAGTATCATGTTGACAATTTGGACAATATTGAATTCTGGATAAATTAAATTATAAATCTTTAAAAACTTATCCTTGAACTTGTTTTATTAAATTCTTATATCATTGTCATCATCCTCATGTTTATATTATGTTGAAAGTCATCTGTGGCCTGTAGTGCATAGATGGACTTGGTATGATTATGACCGAGGATTATTCGGTATAATCATTAATCCGTAATGTTACAAATGATGCGTAAAAGTCCTCATGATTCAGAGTGCATTGATGGACGAGTTATTGGCATGATCAAGACCATTGATGAATACACTAATATCATCATTGGCCGAAAGTGCATGGATAATTTGTGGTTGTGATACTAAATAATATCCTGGCAGAAAAGTAGTGCGAGGGGTGATTCGATGATGTGGATTATTTATTGTCGAGTCTCGCCGATAAAAGTGATGAAAAACCTTTAAATCATAGAAGATAGTAGATTTTATGCTCTACTTGACTCTTCTAATGGATTGCTTGTTCCGCTGCAGTTAAACTTGATGTTGGTTATATTTTATCAGTATAACACTGTTGAAGGGTAACGATAAATTATTCTGCATTATCTTAGTCATAATATTTCTTACTGGGCTAGTTGAACTCACCCTTTTGCTTTCATTGTTCTCTTCAGGAAATGATAACGTAGCTGGGACTAGTCGGGGAACGGAGTGACGGTCCAGATGATAGCATTAGTAGTCCTCACTATTCTATGAAATAGTGTGATAATAAATGTATTGAGGACTCCATTTGAGTTGAATATTGTCTAGAAGACAATATTCGTATTAAAACTCTCAGTTTATATTTTGTCGTATGTTACACGACAGTTGTATTATTAAGTTGTATTTGAATTTTGTACCATGTATTTGACGACTCAAGATGGGTGATGTATACCTATTTTAGGGGCGTCATACTAACCCCCTTGTTCAGAAGTGTAATCGGAACAGCAATCCAACCGTTGGGTCGCTGGTACATTCGTTCGTGAGAGGCTGCGACCCTCACTTCGTGGGTATCTGGGATTTAGTAGCGAATTCGAATGTTGCCAAGCTTCGGTCTCCAGAATCGTGGAGGTGTGTATTAGCATGGGGGGTACTCTTTTTCATTCTTAAAGAATTCATAAGGGCTAGGTGGTGGATTCTTGTTTGGAGAAGTGGCTGATTGGGGGTTTGAGGCCGAAGCCGTTTTAGCATTGTTCGGAGAAGGAGGAATAGTAGAAATTGGAATGGCGACAATTGGGATGGTGTTGTCAGAACTTTGGGACGCCATTGCTGAAATTTTGCACGTAGAGGAGAAATCGGGAGGAAGAAGAGAGCAAGAGGTGTGCAAAATTCAAATTAGGCAGGTAAAACTGTCAAATTTGAGAAAAAAAAGTTTTTATACCAACAGTCTTTTCAATTCTCCACGAGACTCGAGGGCGGCGCATTAAATGCCAACAATGATGGTGAATGTGAAGAGGTAGCGTCCGTTTTTGGCCTTAAGATATTAATCAGATTGGACTTCTTGTTTGGGCCTTGGTGAGATTCTCCTTGGACCTTTTTGATTTTGTTACAATTCCTTTTATCATGGACCTGTGGTATTTACAGTCTTTCATTAAACATCTTGTTTAATAAAAGACTGGGGGAAATGTTGGGCCATGATACTTTACGTGTTGGGCCGAACCGATTGGGCTCCTCCCTTGGCTTATATTTATTTTGTCTTAAGTGTATTGGGCCGAACCGTTGGGCTGACCCATCATGCAAGGAATATCTTGGCTTGGGCTTTGACCGGTAATGATGATTAAGATAACAATTGACTGTTATCTCTGTCACCGTCTGCATGGAATTAATGAGGATGGGACGGTATTATCCGGCGGTGGACAAAGGTGATGGGGTAGCAGGTGAATCACCGGGAGTGGGGGACTGTGTCAGTGGGGAGTGAGTGGCACGAAAAACTGGACCGAGTGTATATGAGGCGGAGATCACACATAAGAAAAAGGTAACTAATTCATTTTCTCTCTCAAGACTCTAAATATTTTTATCCTCCATTGTTAATCTTATGATCGTCAGACGATGACTCTCACATGGAGCTATCCCGACGGTCAAAGTCATGCTTTTAGGTGTTGTGTTGTTTATCACAAGTAAGATTGGACGCGTGTTACGTGATTGGGACGCGTAGGAGGATCTTAGTGTTAATAGGTATTTTGACAGCAAAATTGTTGGCAGTACAACCACACATAGTATCATCATAGTGCGCGATCTAGAAACAGAAAGCAACATATTAATATCGGTATGTTAAAATTTCAAAAAAGAGGAGAGCTACAGGCAGTTCGGGTACCTGCTACAATTCCAAAGGAATCAGTAGTCATCTTCGGATCAGGTTAAGGGTGCTTATTCACTTCAGTCGCATTTGGGCAATATTTTTGCCGTCTGCTTCCCCTCTCTTCGAACTTCGGTTGCCGCAGATTATTTTCTCTTTAGCAAAACATTTGCTCTGGACATCCACTTCGGCATGTCGCTTCGGCTGCCCCTGACCAAGTCCACCCCACCATTGTCACATGCCATAAAATTAAATGGTTTCGGTCGAGTTCCTCATGGCTTCGGTCATCATAAATTAGAATTCAAATCCAGCCAAGACTTTAGAGTCCACCTAATTGACATCGCATTTCAACAACATAGAAGGGAATTTGTAGAGCCAAATAACGGCAAAATTAATGAAATACTTATTGTAGTTGGCAGATTTTATTGATTATACCATTTTATTTCATTAAGTTAATTATTATTTTGAAATTGAGTCATTTCGTTAAAAAAAATAAACGAACGTTAATTTTTTTATCTACAAAACTAATGAATTAACCATTGTAGTTGACACATTTTATTTATTACACCATTGAATTTTTAATTTTTCAAATGATCCCATTAAACTAATTAAAATGACTATTTTAAATATTTTAAAAATAATTATTATTCTCAGTAAAAAATATTAGAAACATTTTTTCCATAAAATGAGTAAAGTTTCATAAAATATAGATTCAAAAAAATTAAAGTGATTTTAAATTAAATTAATGTCTACTTAATTTTTTTAACAGAATGACTCATTCTTAATATTAGAAAATTTTAAAACAAATACTAAAATAGAAATTAAAATAAAAAATTGTAAAGATAAATAAAAAAAAACTGATTCAATTTTTTAAAAAAGAAATTAATAAGTTTTATAAATAAATATTAATTTCAAGAAATAAAATTGGAAAGTTTTTCATATTTTAAAAAATGAGTAAAATTTTATAAAATATAGATTCAAAAAAAAACTTTATTTTCAAAAAAATAGAAAATTCTAATTTTTTTAACCTTACATAAAGCTTTAATTTTTTTGAATCTATATTTTATGAAACTTTACTAAAATGGAAAAAATTAAAGTTTCTAATATTTTTTTACCGAAAATAATAATAATTTTTAAAAATATTTAAAATAATCATTTTTAATTAATTTAATTGGATAATTTGAAAAATTAAAAATTCAATGGGATAATCAATAAAGCGTGCCAACTACAGTGGGTAATTCATTAGTTTTGTAGATAAAAAATTAACGTCCGTTTATTTTTTTTAACGGAATGACCCAATTTCAAAATAATAATTAGTTTAGTAGGATAATTTGAAAAATTAAACAGGAAAAAGAGTATTTTTTATTAGTTTTACTGTGCCAAAGAACTCAAAAGATTCAGATTTTGCCACTTCGACATGCGTAAAATAAATTACACAACGGATTCGGACAGCTTCGATACTTTGGTTTTGTATCACCCCGACGCCAGCATCGTCTTCAAGGCCATCGGTTTCAACTTTGGCTCCATAAATACGGAGCACAAACCCATGAACGACAGAGGGGTCATCGACTAAACCAAGCTGTACACTATTTTCTCTCTCTTTGGTGACGAATAAAGATTATTCAGGATAAATCACTTTTTGGTCACTGTATTGGGGTTCGGTTTTTATTTTAGTTACCAAAACTTTTTTTGTTACAGTCGAATAACTGTACTATCACATATTACAAAATAGTAATTGCTTAAAATTTCTGTCCTAAAAAACGGACGGAAAAGCTGATTGTGCAAGCTGGCCTCTCTTTTTTGCTTACGTGGAGCACAGTTGACAGTTTTGCCATATCACTTCTCTTTTTTGTTATCTTTAAATAAAGTGGAGTAATAAAATTTATTATCTTTTAATAATAATAATAATAATAATTTCAAAATAATAATAATAATAATAGTAATAATAATAATAATAATAATTTTAAAATAATAATAATAAGAATAACAATAATAATTTTAAAATTTTAAAAAAGATTATATAAATTATAAAATTATTTTTATATGAAGCTGATGTGTATTTATAAAATATAATATTTTATTATTTTATTAATTTAAATTATTTGAGCAAGGGTAAATTTGACAAATTATTTTTCATAATCCATTAAAAAAAAAAAATAACAAATTTCATACAAATATGTAAGGAACAAACCCCCAAATACAATTAATTTTATAAAATTAAAATTTTTATAAAATTTTTATTATTTAAAAATTATTATTACACAATACTGAAGTAAATAAATTAGAGTACTAAATTAAGTAGCAGACCGATCCGACCATTTCCTGAATAAGAGCAATCTGAATATATAAAAAAGGGGGTAAATGAAAAGTTGGGAACACTGTAGCCCCAGTACGTAGTATTGTGTATACACCCGACCACATCATAACTTAATAATAATAATTTTTAATAATAATAATAATAGTATTAATAATAATTTCAAAATAATAATAATAATAATTTTTAAATAATAATAATAATAATAATTAATTTTTGAAAATTTTAATTTTATAAAATTAATTGTATTTGGGGGTTTGTTTCCTATAGATTTGTATGATTTTTTTTAATGGAGTATAAAAATGATTTGTCAAATTTACCCTTGCTCAAATAATTTAAATTAATAAAATAATAAAAATATTATATTTTTTAAATACACATCAGCTTCATATAAAAATATTTTTATAATTTATATAATATTTTTAAAATTTTTTAAAATTATTATTATTATTATTATTATTGTTATTCTTATTATTATTATTTTAAAATTATTATTATTATTATTATTATTATTATTATTATTATTATTATTTTTATTATTATTATTTCAAAATTATTATTATTATTATTATTATTATTTAAAGATAATAAATTTTACTACTCCACTTTGTTTAACAATAACAAAAAAGAGAAGTGTTATGACAAAACTGTCAACTGTGCTCCACGTAAGCAAAAAAGAGAGGCCATCTTGCACAGTCACCTTTTCCGTCCGTTTTTTCGGACGGAAATTTTAAGTAATTACCATTTTGTAATATATGAGAAAGATTATTTATTCAATCAGAATAAAAAAAGTTTTGGTAACTGTAATAAAAAAATGAATTTCCAAAGACAATGACAAAAAATTGATTTATCCCAGATTATTCATCAGCCATTGGCGGATTTTGGATCACTAATTTGTTGAATAAATAATTCTGTTTTGGTGAAGTTTTACAAATTTTGGGGCAAAAATTTTGGTAAAAATTGAGATTGATTTTGAAGGATGGTTATAATGACGCTCAACGGTTGGTTTGTGATGTAATATGGCAATGGCTGTCACCCATAAAAACGAATAAACAATGTTGCTTAACATTGGTCGCGAGGTTTCAAAGCTATGGAATAGGATATCTGCAGAGACAACAACAGAGCTCAACCTTCTTGCTGAAAATTGGACTAAATTCTCGGTGGTTTTATTTGTCAGATTCGCGGCGACATAATGATGTTCCTATGGCTCGAGAAAGTACGGGTGTTGGGCCATAATATTTCGGATTTATTGGGCTATTTTTATTTTGGACCTTTGGAATATTGGATCGGACTATGGTGTAAATATGGTTTTATTTGAGGTTGGACCGGTGATGATTAGAAGGATAAGCTTTGACTAATATCTCTACACTTTAATTAATGGAGATTAGACATAATCCCGGCCAGTGGACAACGGTGAGAGGGGGAACAGGTGGGTGGCCTGCACTGAACTGAGGTGATGTGATGAAGTCAGCTGCATGGGAAGGCGGTGGGAGATATAAGAGTACAGAACACTGCACAAAGGGGGTAATTGATATTTTTATTACCAAAACACTAGAGTTTATGACCTCCATTGTTAAAAAAACCTTGTGTCGGCCTGTACCAACTCTCACGCCGGAGCTATCCTCCGACGGTCCAAGTCATCAAACTTTCGGTATTGACTTGTTTACTGTGCAGGATTGGACGCGCTTTTCGATGATTGAGGCGCGTAGAAAGATTTTGGCGTTAACATTGGCGCTAGAAGGAAGGCTTTTTCTAGTGTTTCTGGGTTTCAATCACAGATAGTGACTGTTCTACACCGGGAGTGATGGAGAAAAGTAAAACAGCCACTGCCAAAGGACAACCAATAACAGCGAGTTCTTCTATACAAAGAACATCTGTTAAGGATAGGTTATGTCCTTCCCAAAGTATCCATGACAGAATTGGGTCGCAAGATGTTTCAGAGAAGTCTCATGCAAGAGATCGTGGTGATACCAAAAGGAAGTTATTTTCTACTGCAAGCAAATGGCCTGACAAGGATCGAAAAAGGGTAGAAGACACATCGCCTAGAACCCTATACTGAGAAGCTTAGGCCGACAGAGCATCTACCTTGGCAAAGATGGCACATGAGAATGATAAAGCTATGAAACTGCTTCTACAACAACGAGAAGAGATTTCCAAACAAATGGTGCACATGGCCGAAATGGAAGATGAGGAGTCTAGTTATACTCGGTCTAAAGAGCGTGGTAGGTCTCCAGACAGACGAGCTAGGCAAAGTGAAAGGCCCAGGCAGTCTAAAAGCAAGTCTAGGAGCCGTTCTCGAGATCGAAGAAGAGCCAGAAGTCATACTCCCGAAGATCCGAAGAGGGCACCTCGCCCTGTGGATTCTCGTGATAATGACAAGAGCAGACGAAGAAGCAGATCCAGAGGACGTACTCCCGAGGGTTCAAAGAAGGCACCTCGCCTTGAGTATCCTCATCACAACGAAAAAGGTAGACGTCGCATCAGATCCAGAGGTTGTTCTCCAGAGAATCCGAAGAGGGAACACTGCCCTGTGGATTCTCGCTTCAGCAGAAGGGACAGACGAAGTCCATCGTGTCATGAATAAGAATGTGAATGATATTCCTATTTACATATGATTTGATTATGATATATATATATATGAATGAATAATATACAAGTATGCTTGCATTAAGAAAAGCTGTAAAGTCCTTTGATAGATAATAGAAACATGTGTACAAGGACTTAGAATAAATTGATCAAGTATGTTAGGTTGATCCTACATAAGCAAAACAGCTTTGTAAAGTCCTTAAAAAGAAATGATGTACCAGGAATATAAATATAGAAAGATCAAGTATGTTAGGTTGATCTTATGATGTAATAGATAGGTTTGTCTGATCGTCGAGTACTGCACCAGAGATCGTAGTCTGTCAGGAGAGTCAAGGATAACTCGAGAGCTATCGAGACAGAATCATAGTCTGCAAGATAGTAGATCTCGGAGTTCGTAGACTGCCAAGAGAAACGATGAAAGATTGTGGTATATCGAGAAGAGCTTCCTCGTGATCGTAGTGTGCTGAGGAAGTCATGTTCAGAATCGTAGAGACAGCCTGCCTACGAGCCGACCGAACATCTACCGAAGCCAAGTCAGAAATATAGACCATACTTGGATTCGTAGAGTCTACTGATGTCGAAGCCATGCCAAGGATCGTAGACTACACTCAAAGTTCGTAGAGTCTATTGATTACATGCAGAGATCGTAGTCGAGCAAGATCAGATGAAGATAACAAGCACAAGGCAGAAACCGTAAAGTGTCAAGATCTCGATCCGGTGATCGTATTCTCTACACAACCAAGTCAATCGTAGAGTGTAGAACTACGACCTCAATGAAGTGTTCATATGCATGCATAGGCAGAATCGTAGAGCAAGTACGATTCTCAACTAATGAGCACTCCCAGAATATCCAAAAGAACAAAGCCTCTGGTTGGCAATGCAAAGATACATCCTACCTGAAGGGAACCAGAGAGCACTCAACGAATGGCATGCAAGCTAATAGAAGATCTAAGCACCAACCCAATCAGCATCAAGATTGAGTTGTAAAACCATTCGAGATGAAGTCTTCCACAAGATTATCATAAGAAGACTTCAGTAACTGACTAAGGAAAGTCAGCAAGTGCAGTAGCTATCAAGTGAACAGAAGACAACGATCTTGGAAGCAACTGAGATCGTAGTGTTTTTCAAACAAAGAAAGAACTGATGGAAAGTGATCCGAGATAGTGGTTAGTCTCTGAAGAACAAGGCTAAAGTGATTAAGCGTAGGGTCAGTCCATTGATGATAAGTGAATGGGAGATCACAAGGAGAAAGCGAGCTGGATGCGCCACAAATCTGAAGTGTCTTGCTATTCAGAGGGGACTAGAGCAAGGAGTTAGGCCATCAGTCTCTAAGAACAGTCGAAGCAAACAGAAGTGTTGAAGCACTACACAATAGAAGGTAGAGGTGTACTACATTGGAGATCCAATCAACACTCTTCGGGATCGTAGTGTTAACTCTACCAGTCAATGAGCAACACTCAACCGGACACTACGATCAGGTCCTCGAAGACATGCATCAGAATCGTAGAGTTCGAACAACCTAAGATTGAAGCATTGGCAACGGTTCAATCTGAAGGATGGTATTCAGACAAAAGCTTATTGAGAGCATCGATGCAAAAGAACAACCTCTGATTGAGAAATCAGAAGGAGGAAATAAAGTCTTCGACCTACCCAAGACATTAAAGTGACAACTCTGATGGGTATGTGAAACAGTAGACAACAATGTCAGATAAAGTATGACATGTCACATCAGCAGTCTACCTCTGTCAACTCAAAATCTGTGAAGATATATGAATAGCCTTTAATAGCTACTTTCCAACGGAAGGATTGGGAAGGAGTAAAAATCAGGAAGAGCTTCAAAGATCGAGGGTTGCTAGAGTTACTGTTTTTGGAGAGAAGGTGGACTGTTCTAAACCACGTAAAATAGTGAGTCCGAAGGCTCACTCTACGATCCACCAAGAACACTCAGATACATACAAAGGAAGAAGTAGAAGTGAGAGTTCTACTACGTAGAAGTGAGAGTTCTACTACAAGAAGAGTGTTTTGAACCGCCGAGAGAAAGAAGAGCATAATGTCATCTTGGTGTCCATCATGGGAAGACTCTAAGTACAATAGAGAAGAACTCACAGTCATCTTAGCAAGTCCATCATAAGAAGACATCAAGTATCAAGAAGGAAGATTGCAAAAATCATCATGATGGCAAGCATGAGAAAGTTTCTAAGTACCAAGCAGAAGAACTTACAGTCATCTTGGAAACCTATCATGTGCAGCCATCATGTATCAAGAGAAAGATCTTCAAGGTAGTTCATCAAGGGATCATCCGAAGAGGTTGAGTAACTGAAGAAGCTTAGCATCATGTAACACTTAACTGCACTTCAAGGATGATCACGCCAAGCTGCTAAGTATAGAAGATGTTCAGAGCATGATGACATCTTAGCAGCTCAACACTAACTCCAATAAACCAACAAACAAACAACAAAAGTCAGGGCCTGAGGGGTCCTTGTCCGAAGGGACTAAATGAAGCCAGGGCCAGAAGGGTCCTTGTCCGGAGGGACTAAACAAAGTTCCAAGCCTGCTGGGTTTGAATAGTTCCTAGGAAACTAGAGGAGTTCCAAGGCTGCTGGCCTTGAAGAGTTCTTAGTGAACTGAAGTCCCAAGGCTGCTGGCCTTGAAAGAATCTTAGTGATTCAGGGTGCTGCCCTTCCTTAGTGGAAATCCTGCTAGTTGAAAACAGAAGAGTGGATTAGGAGCTTAAGTATCTGAACCACTTAAAACCCCTTGTGTCTTTTACATTATGTCATTTACATTATGTACTATAACTGCTATGTATGTTTTAACTGCTTACAACTAAATTTACTCTACGAACAATGTATGTATAATTATGAATATATCAATGAAGGGGATCTTTTACTTATTCCGCTGTGCTTGAAAAGATTCTTATGTTTGTCATATGCTAATTTAATAGCTATACAAAATAATAGAGAAAAGTATTTGAAATAAAAGGATCTATTCAACCCTCCCCTTCTAGATCTATTGTTCCTACTGGGAACTAACAATTGGTATCAAAGCAGGTTCTCATGCTATATTCAAAAACTAATCGCTTTGAGTCTAATCCTAGGCACAAACATTGTTCTAAACTTAGTTTAGTAGTAAGTAACTTGTTATATGCAGATAAGCTCACACGTTGGAAATACTGTGTATAGGTAAATGTGTATATACACCTGAAGCTGCTCAGATTGGTCTATGTTCTCAATTGCTACATCAACAAGACCAATCCCAGCCTGCAGTCCATCTTGTAGTCTGAAGACCAGACGAGAGAGCTCAAGAGACATCAATGACAAAGAGTCAAGCATCCACCAGTTTGAAAGATGAAGAGGCCATACATGCTAAGAAATGCTTATCAAGAGAAGAAAGAAGATCTTCTCAAACCTATGTCTGGCCAACCAGCAGCTGGGTGCAAACTTTGTAAACTAAAGGATGTCAAAGATCTTAATGTTGAGATTCTCTTGGCCTACATCTTCAAGACCATGACTGATTGATTAAAGGTCAACACGAACAATAAGCTGTCAGAAGCAAATGTGAAGCTATGCACATCAATGCCTAAACTCAGTATATCTAAGATAAATGACTGTTAAGAGACTGACAGTAAAAAGGTACGATTCCTCACTATTACATATGTTCATTATAAAAGCACATTCCTATGAATCATAACAGTGTTCTGTCAAGAAGTCATAATCTACCTAAAAAGGTGAAGAGAGAAAGTACCCTAAGGATGGAAACTCAAATGTCTATAAGCTTTTTCTCCATCCAAGTTTTAGGATGAAGATGACATCTTGAAGGAAATCTGAAATGGGTCATAAGAGCATCACAAGTCAAATTAATTTTGTGACGCCCCCAAATTCGGGTATCTTCCAACCCGACAGATGGTGCTCCACTGTACTAACATCCATACAATCATTCTATTGAAATACAACAAAATGAAGGTAATTACTATCTTCTTATTACAATCAAAGTATAATCCTTCCCAGGTTCATAAACCGGTTACATCGTTCATTGTTCATAATGTATAATACATACAAACTTACTAAACTATTACACAATGCCTAAGCATCCATCTTAGCTTTGCCCTTATCTCTCTTGGCATTCACAGTACGTTCATCTTTAACTGCAGTTATATAATTCACGCAAGAAGTGAGCATGGCAGCTCAGCAAGTTTAATCAAGGATAACAAGAATACCACATTCATGAATTATATAACAATTTCGACATAACTGAACAATAGTTATGAAGTATTATGAATCAATAATACTTTAACAGTTCATAACATCAATTCCCAAAGTATAGAATAGATTAGGAATTCTGAACCGGTTGATAGACCATGAACAATAACTTTCAGTTTTCATACTTGAAAAGGAGTCCATAGCACTAAGGCCGTTCATCCGTATAACTTACGACCACTTCTCGGTGATCAGCCTATATTACTCTATGTTGATCAACACTCATTCATTAAACGTATTTACGTTTAATATTTTTGGCAAACTCGCGTGCCCATCGAATAATCGATGAAAAATACTTTTGTTTGTTCATAGACAAACCTTACCTTCACGTCCGTACCAATTACTTGGCATAGGATAGCATTAACATTTCTATATAGAATAATATGAATAATGAATAATAATCAATCTATATATTATGAATAGTCTAGCTGAGTTAAAATCTGGCATCGACCCTTTCTTTAAAACAAGTCTTGAAATTCAGTTCAACGAATCACATAAAACTTGGCTAACATGGAAGTTAGACAAACGTTAAGAAAACTTGCCTTTCAACGTCTTCAAATAACTTACTCGACCGACCCACTACCTTTTACGTAATCTACATGATATATTCACATAAAGACACTATAATTAGCTTATCAAACATCTGTTCACATTGTTCCTACAAGCTTCTTTCTCTTCTATGTCTTTGGTAACTTAATATCTTTATTAAAATCAACATGACTTATTACCCTTCGTCCCGGTTTATCACTCAACCAATGTTTTATTAACCGGACTCAACCATCGTTGATAAGGTACCAACTTTGTTCATCATACATATCTTGTTAACATGCATTACATTCCTAAGTTTCATACCATATACCTTAGTACAGGTAATATAGGATTAGTCTTGGCACATTCATTGAGTATATAAACTCAACTCAGGTAGGTCTCGCAACAATTGAAGTTCAAAACCTAAGTTACTATCACAAGCCCTGAACTCGCGGTGCGGCGCGACATCCTATACATTCGCAGCGCCACTCTCCAGAGGTTTTGCCCGGACTTGGCAGCCACATGAAGTCCATGTATAAACTCTTTGCCAAGGCATGAGTCTCCGGACCTTTTTATTTTTTTCTACCATAATTAGGCCATAGGCTGCGCTGCTTTTTGACGCTACGTCGCGCGCCATGAGCTGCACCTCGCATCGCATTCTTAGCAGTTTGAAAAAATCTTTGTGAAATTCTCGGGGCCGTAACTTCTTCGTTATATGCCCGATTTGGTCCATTCAAAATCCTACACGTCATAAATGACATACCCTACGCGTTCATATAAGAATTCGACACTTTCGAATCCGTTAACTCAAAATTCACTATTGAGTTCATTTTATAGACGTTCGAAAACGTTAATGAGCGTTCAATGCTCGTTTTCTTCATTTTAAGTCAGAATCCGACGATTCTCGAACCCACAACTCTTAATCACCCTATCTCATGTGTTGACATTGAAAACCAACGTTTTCATGTCTCACGGCAACTTTTGACTACCATTCCGGAATTTCTACGTTTTCGACGTTTAATGTCTATTTTCGTAAAATTCGTCATAACTTCGTTACTAATGTTCTCTAAGCCAAATCACATGGAATACTCCATGGATTTCATATCTACATCCTAACCAAACAAGATGCTTATACTAACGTATTGATGGAGCTCAATTGTTTATCAACAATCGATCTCAACTATCAATATTTTCATGGTTCAAAACTATATTAAACCTTATGATTCTTATAATCTCATGACTTATAGAGATTGAATCTATGGTAAGTCATCTTTAAATCCTCACACAAGACATATACCACCCATTCTATGATTCTCTAAGATGAAAGAAAATCTAAAAGAGATGGAGATGAAAGGTAAGGATTATACCTTAAAAACTCTTGGTTTTCTTTCTTGGAAAACTCTAAGATCAAGATTCCAAAGTGTATGTTTTGCAAGTATAGCTCTCTTTCTCTCTCAAATAATCTAGGTTGAGTCTTGGAAAAACTCTCAAATGAATCAACCTAGCTTTCTATTTATAGAAAACTAGAATGGAGGGTAATTTGGACTTTAAACCACCACCTCCTTACTATTCATGTGTGGTCACCAAGTAAAACACTTGGTAACCAAGCCTTATGCTTGGCTTCCACACCAAGGTGGCCGGCCCACCACCCCATGTGACATCCCATGGGTTTTACCCATTCAGTAACCCACCGCTTTGACCCACGGTTTGGTTTTCTTGAATTGGGTTTAATTAATTTAACATTGGACCTTGACTTGGGCTTAACCCACTAATCACTAGGGCTTGATCATTCAAATGATTGGATTAATTAATAATGTCATTAAGTCTTAACTTAATTCTATAATACGAATCGTGTCACATACATACAATTCACGTATTATCTCCGTATACTACTCGTACAATAATCGTATTGTACTTCATATTTACTCAACGTATTATACATAGATACTAAATAGTATCACCAAATGTATAACACTCGCATTAACCCTAACACCATTCCTTCTACGCATATTATTTCCTTCTCGGAAATCAATATACTCAACCCTTAGGTTTTAAGTTCGTAGGCGAAAACTGCGTTTGCCATAAATGAAATATTATCAGATATTCTATCTTATCACGATATTCTATGATTATGCGTTTCTCGGAATTTCAAAATAATTCCCCAAACAGAAACGGATGAATAGTGTTTTTACAGAAATTTCTCGGAAAATAATTATTTTCGTCTTGGAAATTCCAAACAATTATTTCTAACACGTAGTCAGAATACTAACCACGTTAGCACATTCTAGGTCATAGAACGACCTTCACATAGCATACTCACAAAGAAATCAATTAAATTCATTTAATTCACATAATCAAATAAAAATTTAATTGTCATAAAAATTCGATTTTCTCGAGCGTTACAAATTTTATGTGAAGTAATCTTTGCTGGTGGGTTAGTATGTATGTACAAATCCTTGTTCTAAGTGTTTGATAACACACAGTATGATCAGTTGTACAAGAGTATCTTGATGATGTGTAGAAACTGATCACCTCCATGAATCAATTAGACACTCTTAATTGTAGAGTTGATTCTCACTCTGTGAACACTTAAACATTATGAACATAATCCAGCAAATGATGAAACCATCAAAGATAAAGAATGTGTTATTAAATGTCAAGTCCTACGTGAAAGTAGTATGCACACAAGCCAATCATGTTTGATGATAAAGCATATACTTTGAAACAATCTTATTCATTTATTAATAAAAAATATTAATTTATTAAAGGCTTTTAATTATCTACATGATGCTGTTTTATAATATGTGATAAACCCATAGTTTTAAGCAATGCTTTTAGAATAATGATGATGATCATTCTAATGAGATCTAAATTCTTAGAAAGCTTAAAACTAAAATAGTTCCCAATCGTTGGATTACTAAATTGGGGATTAGTGAATCCGGATAGATTGGTACATACGTTGCTTTCTCATTGGATGAGGATGATTGATCTCATGATCATTTGTGTGGAGACACTAAAGCAAGTATGTAGGTGCTTATTAGAGAATAAGTTCACTGAACGTGGCTCGCTAAGGAATACCTAATGGAGTTTTACTTGCACTGTTAATAGGAATTCTCAGTGATAGTAGTACAAAGTGATCCTTGGACTTGAGATCATCATAGTATCTTGTGTATGATGAGTTATACTTTGACTTATTCCTTAAGACCCTTAGGGTATATCAAAGGGTATGCTTGGGTATAATAAGTTGTATATGGAGATAATTTATGATCAATAAAGAATCTACCACTTCTATTAAAAGAAGAGAAATGTCCTATGTGATTCGATAAATGACAACCCAAAGAGTCCTTGGTTAAGATGTAATGAAATTAGAAAGGAGTTTCTAATTTGCATTATTTGGAGTTGTGCATTTAAGGATCGAAATATATATAATTAAATAAAATAAGACTTGACAAAGTAATTCCATGTCTTATATTTAATTGAGACATGTTGTATGGTGGAAGGATTGAATTGTATCAAAGTAACTATTTACTCAAAGGTTCTTTTATGATTAATGTTGAAATCTATATTATCTCGGAAAGTCGTTGATCGCTAGGGAGGCTTATCCCAATTGTAGAATAAATATTATTTATTTAAATAAATTAATAATTTAATATATTTATTTAAATAAGATTAGAATTATTCTAATTGATTTATTCACAACCTAGGTTTAATATGGAGAACCTAAAGGGTCACACCATAAAAGGAAGAATAATTATTTAGGAAGTTAATGGCATAATCGTAATAATATAGTTAAGTATATTTAATTTAATCTATGGTGATAGAATAAATTAAATAGCTTAATATTTATTATTTAATATTTTAGAAATATTAAATATAAATTAATAAAAGGAGTCTTATTAATATTATTATAATTATTATTATTATTTTAATTTAAAAGAGTTTAGGAATTAATTTAATATAAGTACTCTCATTTATTCCTAATTGGATTAGGAAGGAAAATTAGTTAAAGGAGTTTAATTAATTATCCCTAATAAGATTAGGGAGCCCTTTAATTTAAAGGGTTTAATTAAATAATACCTTATTTTAATAGGTTACTTGATATCTTTATAAGAGGAGTCTTATATCGTATATCAAGACGACGTTATAATTCCAATGGTTGGAGAGTACGCTCTTTTCTATAGAGATAGAAAAACTAGGGTTTAGCCAACCACCCATCTTCTTGAATCCTTCTTCTTCCTTGGTGGATCACCCCAGAGGCCAAACACTTGGGTGGCTAACGTTGATCAAAGGAAGGAACCAAACCCGGTGAATTCAAGTTGAGCGCAAAAGGATTTGGAGGTGAACTTGTACGAGGAAGCTTCGATCTTTAAGGGTATGATTTTATTCTTTATCTTTTTCGTTTAATTAATAATTGTGCATAAAGGGTGATCGGGTATATGGTTTGTAAAATTTTAAACTCGATTTTTACACGCTTCCGCTTATTTTGCAATTTGATTGTGTTCATGAATATTACAAACCTAACAGTGGCATCAGAGCCAAACCTTTATGCGAATTATTAATTGTTTAATTTGATATGTATATTGATATGTATTTAGAATAATTTAATTGGGCATAATTTTGTTGTATAAATTTTTTTTTTTAAAAAAAATAAACTAATCGCGGAACAATTTTTTTTGTTTTCTGTGATTTCGCGAATTCGGATTGCTATGATTCACGTGAGTGTTACAGGAATCAGGATTGTCTTCATTTGAAAAGGTCCATAGATTTTCATGGCTACCTTTTTAGTATATATATTTAATTAGCGAGAAGCAACATTACTTGCTAGAATCATACTATATATATGATTACGCAGGAAACATAATTTTGTTTAGAAAATCGTGCGATTATTATATATATAATAGTTATATATATATATTAATCTTAATTATTTTATTATTAAAATAAAAATTTATTTTAATTTTAAAATAAAAAGTTTATTTTAATCTTAAAATAAAAAGTTTATTTTAATTTTAAAATTGGATTTCATGCTAACTAATTAGAGTTGGAATTGAATTCCATGATAACTAATTGGAGTTGAAATTGGATTCCATGTTTCCTTAAATAAAAGAGTTTATTTAGATATGAAATAAGATTTCATATTATTCAAAATAAAAGAGTTTATTTGTGAATAGGAAAGTGAATCCATGTTTTCTTAAATAAAGGAGTTTATTTAGATGAAATAAGATTTCATATTATTCAAAATAAAAGAGTTTATTTGTGAATAGGAAAAGAATCCGTGTTTCCTTTAAATAAAGGAGTTTTATTTTTTTTACTTGGAATTGGATTCCATAATTAATTAAAATAAAGGAGTTTATTTTGATTAAAGATTTTGATTAAAATAAAATAGTTTATTTTATTCAAAATTAGATAAATTAAAATAAAATAGTTTTATTTTGATTTAAATTTGGATTAAAATAAAGGAGTTTATTTTTATTCAAAATTAGATTTTATACTAACTAAATTTGCCCATTAAATGATATCAATATATATATTGAATGTTTATTATTCATGATATGAATGTTATTTATTGATGCATATGGTGATGTGTATGATAATAAATGGGATTGATTATGGACTATTGACCAATGTGATTGGATTTTATTTTAGTTAGATGCATGAATGTATGAGTTTTATTAAATGGGGTCTGCGTACCTCGCCTTCTCTATTTTTTCTTAATGTAAATACTAACTCCCTCCTATGTACTTTCCTCGATCACGATCAAGGTTTCTATTTATTTTAAATAGTTTTGTAATAGGAATAGTTAGAATTAATTTTGAAGAATTAGAGATCAAGGAGCAAGGAGCGCTTGAAGACCCGTTTGTAATGGAGCCCGGGTTTAAATGTAATAGTTATATTTAAATATTATTTCTTGCACCCCTAGGGTTTGGCATTTTGGTTCACTTGGTGCTCTAGTGAACCAACTAGAATAAAAGTTCATAATCAATTCGGGTAGAATATAGTATTCTATATGTGCATGCTTATACTATATATATTATATATTATGCAAACATGCTTCACATGTTCATTAATACGACGCGTACGTATTTATATATATATATGCATGCTGCGCGCTTAAACAAGATGAGACAAATTAATAACAAACCCTCAATTTTTTATATTAAGTCCTAAGCGTTCAAAGATATTTGGAATATCGAACGTCGCCTTTCTAGCATGATAAAATTAATAGAGTATTAAATATTTAATATGAGTTTTTTTGTGTCACCACAAGGCAAGTATTAAGTATTTAAGATGTTAATTTATCACATTTGATGCTTATAAAGAAAATTGAACATTATTGTTTTGTTGTGTCACCACAAGGATGATATTTTCTTTTTTGAATATATGGAGTGCTAGGTGGACTTAACTTGGATAATTTTGATTCGGATGTGCCACCACTTGATCAAAATAATCTAAGAGGCAAAAAAAGAAAAGGAGTTGCATAGTTGATGTAATTGACAAAAGTTGTCTACCTATTTATTTATATATAGTTTGTTGTGTCACCACAAGGCTATATACATTTGAAATGGGATCCTTATTCTCACTAGCAAATCTTTAATTTAGATTTTGCCGAACTATATAAGTGAGGGTAATATAGTTTAAAGAAAATAGTGGGATATACCAATTTAAAACAAGACCTAATTTATTTTGGTAATTAATAAAAGAATGTATGTTAAAATGTTGTTAATTACAAATTCATTTACGTAATTTTACAATGTCTAAAATTACTATCATCTGCGAAGCATATTAGATTCTAAATTAACGTAATCGAATTAAGCGGATTGGTTAAGGAATTTGAGAATAGTTCTCATAGTGAAAAGCTATCTTATGTCCTTAATACGCTTTATCCCAGCAATGGTTGCAGCATAATGCCCTCCGAGGAAGAGATTGCTACTTTTAGAAAGTGGCAAGATGATGCATAGTTGGCTCAATGCATCATGCTCGCATCCCGTGAGTAACGAGCTTGACGTCCACAAGATGAAACTATGGATGCTCCTACTATATTCCTGCACATCAAGTAGTTGATAGTGAGGAAAGTAGGACTGATAGATATCAGATATCTAAGGAGCTCTTCCTATCAAGAATGGCCAATGACACTATAGTACAACAAAAAGTTCTTAACATAATCAATTTGATTGATCAATTAGGACAACTAGTTTTGTCATGGATGGAGAGTTGAGCCAAGATTTGATCTTGCACTCACTCCCGGACTCCTTTCACAATTGTTGTGAATTTTTCATATAAACAAGCTAGATATCAGCTTCGTTGATTTGCTTAACATGTTGAAAAATGTTGAGAGTCACTTTCCAACCAAGAAAGACCATGTCTTACTGGTAGGGGCCAAAGGATCTTCTGAAAAGAAGAACGATTCAAAGAAGGTATATGGAAAGGCATAAACAAAGGATAATAAGAAAAAAGCGTCACGGATAGCAAAGGAGTTTGCTTCCCACCGCAATAAGCCCTGGACACCGGAAAGAAATCAGAAGAAGCATCTTGCGAGAGGCTAACCAAAGAAGCTTAGTGAAGTTTTGGTTACAAATACAAATTTGTTCATGATTTAAAATAAATTTTTCTTTAAGTCAAGGTTCTACTTGGGTATTGGATACCGAGCTTTGGTTATCATAAATATAGATTTATGAAGGGACCACAGTAGTAGAAAGCTAAACAAATATAAGTAATCTACGTATGGGAAATGTAGCAAAGGTTGCCATATTAGCCATAGAAACTTATAGTTTAGCAATGCCTACGGGCAAATCTATTAAGTCAATAAGTTGTTATTGTATTCCAGTTCTTGTTAAAAAATATTATTTCCATTTTATTGTTGGACAATGAAATCTTTGGTATTATAATTAAGAACAATTGTTGTTCTATTTATAATAATAATGTTTTGTATAGAACTGGAATATTACTTAATAAATTTTGTATACTTGACTTACATGAAAATAATTTTGCATATTGAACAAATTAGTATGAGAAAAGGAGATGATCATTCAAAGAGTTGAATGTGTGTATTTGCTGAAATACAAGTGTGAATTATTTGAAAGGTTCAAAGAATTCAAAAGTGAAACAAATTGGCAAAGTATTAGGATTCTTTGATCGGATCAAGGAATAAATACTTGTGCAATAAGTTTCTAGATCATCTTAAATGGTTTTCTTATAATGGGCGCCTACGATACGTAATAATTGATTGATGTATTTGAATGGAAAAATCATACCTTGTTGGACATGAATGCGGTCCATAATGATTTTATCGACATTCCGATATCCTTCAGGATCATATCCTAGAAATGGGCTGCATATCTACGGTAAAAGGTAACCTCAAAATCCAAAGCCAAGATCGCATAAAAGTTATGGATGGGGAGGATTCTAATCTTAAGTATGTTAAGATAAGGGTTGTCCAACTTATGTGAAAACGTTTCAAGGATAAGCTTGGGACAAGATTTGACATGTACATGATTTGTGGGACATCCTAAAGTAAGTTTAGGTATATGTTCTATAATTCTACTTAGCAAAAGGTGTTTGTTACGAAACACACGCTTCTAAGATAAAGGTGTTTATCATTAAAAGGGGCTAGTGGGAGGATAATAGATCTTGAAGAGTTCAAGAACCACAAAATACTATAAGTCAAATAAGAGGAACCGTAGAAAGACCTATTATACCCTGTTGAATCAATCAGAAATCGAATAGTCTAGAAGATACCGAGAGGTATGGATTCATCATAGATGATGAACGATGAGGTACACATCATAGAAGATGATGATCCGATTATATACGATGAGGTAAGTGTTGTAGACACTTTCGAGAGAAATGGATTGAAGCAAGTTTCTCAAATATGGAACATCTGCGTTTTGATGAGGCAATCAAAAGAGTTTGATTTTATCAAAAATAAGAATGAACCTAGTGTGTACAAAAGGGTCAGTGGGAGCATCGTGACATTCTTAGTACTATATGTTGATATACTACGGATAAGGAATGACATACCAATGCTACAATCAGTAAAGATAAAGTTGTCTAAACATTCCTCCATGAATGATTTGGGATGAGTATCGTAATTGGGGATACAAATCTATATAGATAGATTTAAAAGGATGCTCGACTTAACCCAAGGAACGTATATTCATTTGATGCTAAAGTCGTTTAGTATGGCAAACTCCAAGAGATGTCTCATGTCGATGAGCTATGGAGTGTATCTCTCTTAATAGTCCTCACAGACTCCTGAAAAGAGAGGTCGCATGAGTGACAATCATGTATGCAATGAAATGTACGAGACCTGATGTTGATCGATCGTATATCTCGAGAAGATCAGCATCGATGCGGTGAAAAACATCTTAAAGTACTTAACCAAAACTAAAGGTGTGATTAAAATTTATCTTTGGGTCTTAATTAAAACTAGAGGGCTTATGAGACTCAAGTTTTTCGAGACGGAACCAAGATGACGAGAAAAATCCACTTTAAGGTAAAAGCGTTATCTTGAGCAAAGGGTGCACGTTGAATTGGAAAGGTTCCAAACAAGAAAGAGAGTTCTTTGGTTTAGTGATAAAGACAAAGTATATAGCTATAAATGAAGTCTGCAAGTTGATTGTTTGGATTAAAAGTTCATTCTGAGAACTAGGAATAGTTCCTAAGTCTCATCTTGGATCTAAACATATGTTGTGGCACTTTCATTTGATTATTAGAATCATTGAAAGATGGGAAATCACTATAGAGATAGTGGACTCTCATGAACAACATTACATATCCATTAACTAAAGCTTATCCAACAGCAGGATAATCATCACTTAGAGAAGAAGAGTATGAGATACCATGGCGATTGACTTTAGTGCAAGTGGGAGATTGAAAGTAGTATGCACACAAGCCAATCATGTTTGATGATAAAGCATATACTTTGAAACAATCTTATTCATTTATTAATAAAAAGTATTAATTTATTAAAGGCTTTTAATTATCTACATGATGTCTTTTTTTTATAATATGTGATAAACCCATAGTTTTAAGCAATGCTTTTAGAATAATGATGATGATCATTCTAATGAGATCTAAATTCTTAGAAAGCTTAAAACTAAAATAGTTCCCAATCGTTGGATTACTAAATTGGGGATTAGTGAATCCGGATAGATTGGTACATACGTTGCTTTCTCATTGGATGAGGATGATTGATCTCATGATCATTTGTGTGGAGACACTAAAGCAAGTATGTAGGTGCTTATTAGAGAATAAGTTCACTGAACGTGGCTCGCTAAGGAATACCTAATGGAGTTTTACTTGCCTGTCAATAGGAATTCCTGTAGTGATAGTAGTACAAGTGATCCTTGGACTTGAGATCATCATAGTATCTTGTGTATGATGAGTTATACTTTGACTTATTCCTTAAGACCCTTAGGGTATATCAAAGGGTATGCTTAGGTATAATAAGTTGTATATGGAGATAATGTATGATCAATAAAGAATCTACCACTTCTATTAAAAGAAGAGAAATGTCCTATGTGATTCGATAAATGACAACCCAGAGTAGTCCTTGGCCAAGGCAGAATGAAATTAGAAAGGAGTTTCTAATTTGCATTATTTGGAGTTGTGCATTTAAGGATCGAAATACATATAATTAAATAAAATAAGACGACAGCGGTAATTCCATGTCTTATATTTAATTGGGACATTGTATGGTGGAAGGTTGAATTGCATTTGCAGTAACTATTTACTCAAAGGTTCTTTTATGATTAATGTTGAAATCTATATTATCCGGAAAGTCGTTGATCATTAGGGAGGCTTATCCTATTGTAGAATAAATATTATTTATTTAAATAAATTAATAATTTAATTTATTTATTTAAATAATATTAGAATTGTTCTAATTGATTTATTCACAACCGATTTAATATGGAGAACCTAAAGGGTCACACCATAAAAGGAAGAATAATTATTTAAGAAGTTAATGGCATAATCGTAATAATATGTTAAGTATATTTAATTTAATCTATGGTGATAGAATAAATTAAATAGCTTAATATTTATTATTTAATATTTTAGAAATATTAAATATAAATTAATAAGAGGAGTCTTATTAATATTATTACAATTATTATTATTATTTTAATTTCTAAAAGAGTTTAGGAATTAATTTAATATAAGTACTCTCATTTATTCCTAATTGGATTAGGAAGGAAAATTAGTTAAAGGAGTTTAATTAATTATCCCTAATAAGATTAGGAAGCCCTTTTAATTAAAAGGGTTTAATTAAATAATACCTTATTTTAATAGGGTTAGTTGATATCTTTATAAGAGGAGTCTTATATCAGATATTAAGACGACGTTATAATTCCAATGGTTGGAGAGTACGCTCCTTTTCTATAGAGATAGAAAAACTAGGGTTTAGCCAACCACCCATCTTCTTGAATTCTTCTTCTTCCTTGGTGGATCACCTCTAGAGGCCAAACACTTGGGTGGCTAACGTTGATCAAAGGAAGGAACCAAACCCGGTGAATTCAAGTTGAACGCGAAAGGATTTAGAGGTGAACTTGTACCTGAGGAAGCTCGATCTTCAAGGGTATGATTTTATTCTTTATCTTTTCGTTTAATTAATAATTGTGCATAAAGGGTGATCCGGGTATATGGTTTGTAAAATTTTAAACTCTGATTTTTACACGTTTCCGCTTATTTTTGCAATTTGATTGCGTTCATGAATATTACAAACCTAACACTACGCACACTCACCTTCATGCATATCAAAATGTACTATCAAAAACTAGTCTTATGCATGAATATGATGCTGGTGATAAATGTGATGATTATCCAAATAAGAGGAACAGGGGTTTAGAAAACTAACCTAGCAGGATTCATTTAATTATGGGTACCAAAAATAGAAATATTTAAACCTGCAGGTACTTGGTCAGTCTGACCACACTAAGGAATGCTGAAGCAGAAGACTTCAGTCAAGAAGACTCAACCAGCAGAAGGCTAAGGACTATTCAGAGATGATTCTGATAAAGTTCCTATATGTCCAAGCCTACTCTTGAAGACCCTCTGAGCTAACCAGAATGTAGCTCACATGGCTGCTAATTTGTGTATGGAAGTAGGCCAGTCACCTAAAGGATCCTATGTACTCAAGAGCAAGCAAAGAATGCTATATGAGAAGAATTCTCAAGGAAGCTCACAACAAAGGATCATTGAGCATCAATCCAGAGGAACTCATCGTGGAAGCAGAACTTCACAAACACAAAACTGTTAAAGGAAACTACGATCGTAGTGTTGTCAAAAGATCGTAGAGTGATCAGTCTTGAAAATATCCATGTCTATGATACAAGAAGATTTACGTGATAATGATGATTCCAGTCAGAAAGAGATATGCAGGGCTGCCTTCAAATGAGTCTAAAGTAAAGGGAATCACATCTATCTGGGAAGACAGCTTCAACCATGGGGAGTAGTGATCTGTTGAGAAACAACATCACTAAGTTATACTATGAGGAAATATACCAGTTACAGAGTCCCAAAACATTGTGGCTGATGAACAAAATGAAGATCCATAGTCAGTAGGAACGTCTCAAAACGTGCTACTGATAACCTTTCAGCCACCCAACTCAAAATCGCGGAGTGCCTATGATCAAGCATCTGATCGCACTGTAGAAGCTGGAGGACACCACGATTACAACAAATGAAATTGTCTAAAGTTGGTAGAGGATCTCCCCATTAGAAAAGGTCGAATAAGATGTCATTGCAAGTTACTTCTATAGCATTTCATCTGGAAAGCGCCTCAGGGACAAACCTGACCCTTAGCTCACTCTAAGAGGTTGGCCCTTCCTGAGCTACCTTGTCCCAGAAGAATTGCTTGATCAAATTCATCTCAAGGACCAAGTCAGTCAACGATTGTAGAGTCAAGGTTGAAGAAAACTCCACGATCGCAGTACAACCTCAACGATCGTAGAAGACAACTCGACGATTTTAGTTCTACCAAAGGGTACTCCAGTTCACACGGAGCTTGGAAAATGAGACAATTGCTTAAGCATTCAAAATGAGGAGATAAGTTTGAGTATATCAGTAATCAAGCTATGCTGCATCAAAATGAGGATAAAAGTCAAAGCCATCCACTGCAGCATCTCTCAAAAGTTGATCGTTGAGTCAACAAAGGAAATCGTAGAGTCCATAGCTGCCTTACAATGCTACTCTACGAATCAAAAGGTCAACGGTCAAAGCGACGTCGTCTAAACGTCTACTCTTCTAAAACAAAATATCTAACTAAAAAGTTATGGGGAGTTAAAGCTCATTACTGGGCATCGTGCAACCAATGGTCTGTTGACACATCACTGGTTATGCAGAGTTAGAAGGAACTGCCATAAAGACAATTTCAAATATGGAAACAGTAATCAAAAGCTATCGAACCTTTCTCCCTCCTATTTTTAAAACCTAAAATCTTCTCAAGAGCCAGAACATATTAACACTCCAGAGCTTTATCAACTCACAATCATCCATCTCTTATAAACCTCTCCGAATCAAATACCCACATTCTTTGAACTGCTCAAATGGAAAACTGGCGAGTAATCACTGGCATTCAGCTCGGAACCAAGTCATTCGAGAAATCCGAAAAGAAGTTTAGAGATATTCTCGAACTTGTAAGGAAAGCTGGATTCTCAGAATGTCTTAAGGCTAGCACTCGAGTATACGTAGACCTGGTAAAAGAGTTCTACTCAAACACCTCCATATACTCCGGAACCCTCTCTACCAAGGTCAAAGGTCAGTATCTAAAGTTGAAATCTTCTGACCTCAATCAATGCCTAGGTTTTCCTAACCAAGGGCTGAAGAACCTTGATGATGTCAATACTGAACAAGCAAAGGAGGTTATGGGGTACCAAAGAAACCCTAGTCTGAAAGATATGAAGAAGAAGGAGTTTCCTAAAGAGTATGAGTTCCTTGCTGAAATAGTTGGAAAATGCATACTGTGTAAGGACACTGCACATGACACAGTGCTTGGCCAACAGCTGAAGATAATGTCAGAAATAGTTCTGAAGAAACAAATCAACTTTGGAGCTATCTTGTTCGATCAAATCTCTAAGTGGGTAGAAAAAGCTGAGATGAAGAAGTCAACTGAAAAACCCGTGACTAAGGTGTTTCATGGCAGACTGCTGAGTATTGTGATGAAGAAGAAGCTAGGTGGGAAGATCAAGGATAATGAAGGAGAGCCTTTGAATGTTCACAAAGTGATGTCTCCACAATTATTTGTGAACTGGAAGAAGAACCCCAAGGAGAACAAGAAGGTCGACAACCGGAGCAAAGCAGCAGAGCCTCAGAAAGAAGAAGAGGGAAAGAGAGGCGAGAAAACTCTGAGTCTGATGACTCTGTGCCAACATCAACCACACCAGCCAGAAAGAAATCCAGAGGTGTGAAGAAAGCTGGTGTTGTGAAGAAAGCTTAGATGTGACGCCCCCAAAATAGGTATACATCACCTATTCTGAGTCGCCAAATACATGGTACAGAATACAAATACAATCTTTAATATACAACAAGAGAGCTGTGAGTTTGAATACAAATATTGTCTACTAAAGAGTATACAAACTCAAAAGAAGTCTTTATTATAATTATTATCATACTATTTAACAGAATAGTGAGGACTACTAATACTATCATCTGGTCCATCACTCCGCTCCCACAGGCTCGTCCCGGCTATATTCTCATTTTCAAGAGAAGAGCGGTGAAAGAAAAAGGGTGAGCTCAACTAGCCCGAAGAAGAAATATTATGACTAAGATAATGCAGAATAAATTATCATTAGCCTTCAACAATGTTAAAGCGATAAAATATAACAAACATCAAGTTTAACTGCAATGAACAAGCAATCCATTAAAAGAGTCAAGTAGAGAATAAAATCTACTATCTTTTATGATTTAAAAGGTTTTTCATCACTTTTATCGATGAGACTCAAATTTTTAATAAATAATCCACATCATCGAATCACCCCGCACTACTACTGACCGAGGATATTCTTTAGTATCACGACCACAATTATCCATGCACTACGGCCAAGAATATTTGTGTATTCATTAATGGTCATGATCATGCCAACAATCGTCCATCAATGCACTACGGGCCAATGAGGACCTTTACCACATCATTTGTAACATTACGGTCATGATTACAATCAATAATCCTCGTCATAATCATACCAAGTCCATCTATGCACTACTGCCACGTAGATGACTTTCAAAAAAAATATAAACATGAGGATGATGACAATGATATAAGAATTCAATAAAACAAGTTCAAGAATTAATTTATTCAGGAACTAATAACGTCCAAATTGTCAACATGACATCTTTGGATGAAGTACAAATATCAAGAATATTCCACTAATTTCATGGAGTATAGAAGTTAAAACTTTAATCAACTGAGTATAATAAAGAATGTAATAATGAAGAAATCACCATGCATGCGGTGATCAGATGTAGATGCAGATTATTCCAGCAGAATAATAATAACGGAACGAACCGGCCAAAGTAAATTGCACCAACAGGATGTTCCAACAGAATAATAAAGAATGGAATAACAACAAAAATCACAATGCATGCGATTACTTTGCATGAGCGTGTTATTCCAATGTAATATTAAATAACGAGCTGTGTCAAAGCGTAATACTGCACCGACAGGATGTTCCAACAGTAATAATAAAGATGGAACCAGTCCAGCATAAAATGCACAAACAGGATATTCCAATGTAATAATAAAGAATGGAATAATGAGAAGAATTTCACCAAGTATAGGTAGCCCGTATATATACAAAGTTATTCAAACAAAATAATAAAGAATGGAATAATGAAGTTCTCTTCATGAATACAAAAGAAATAATACTCCCTACCTTAAGAAGAAAAATCTTTGGATATATGAGTAGTGAAGTAGTAGAATACTTTTCTTCTTTCTCTCCGTAGTTTATCTCTTTAGAGTTTAAATTGAATTAAGTAAGAAATAATGAAGGAATGAGCTTCTATTTATAGAAAATGGATCTGATAGTAACTAACTCATGAGCAGTTCAGATTGATTTACTTTAATCTGACGTCCATATTTAAAGCAAAATCTTTTAAATAAAATATAATATATTCTATTTATAATCTAATAAAACGAATAAATTTATAAAAGATTTAACTATGCAAACACTATGCAGTACTTATGCAAAACACTATGCATAATAAAATATAATATATTCTAATTATAGAATAAGTTTATAAAAGTATTTTGTTTTATATAAAAGATTTTCTTTATTATTACATTAATAATACCAACAAAAAGCGAAAGTGACTTATCACGTAAGCATCAATAATCAATCTGGTGTGCTACTTATGCAACCACGCCAGACATCGTATTTCTTTTACTACCGAAAGTAGTTCAAACAAGATTAAGCAGTAAAACTTCCACCGTTATTTTCATAAAATATTTTTGTCGTTTTCTCAATCCGACAATAATTCTGTTGTGGGGTCCACCAATGATTGTGCCATTGTACGAATATTCCCTGTTAAAACGAATATTCTCGACCAATCGAATATTATATAACAACTTGCGTACTTTGCAAAATTTATAAATATTACCCACAACTATAACATTATATTAATTTCACTCCATAATATTTAAAAATATTATTTATAGAAAATTCATCTTTATTCAAAAAGTTGGGGTCTTACAACCTCCCCTTCTTATGAAATTTTGCCCTCGAAATTAGGGTACGTACCTGGTATATCGAAGAGGTAAGGATACCTTGATTTCATTTCAGATTCTAACTCCCAAGACATTTCCTCAACATCGTGGTTTCTCCACAAAACTTTGACTTGAGGTATAACCTTGGAGCGTAGAATATGTTCCTTCTTATCCAAGATTTGAACAGGAACCTCTTCATACGTCAAATCTTCCGCTATTTCGTCCGGTTCTAAATCAATAATGTGGTTCGGGTCTTCCACATATTTACGTAACATGGATATGTGAAAAACGTTATGAACATGAGACATACTTAGTGGTAAAGCGAGTCTATAGGCCACAGTTCCTACTCGATCAAGGATTAAAAATGGGGCCATGAATCTAGGATTGAGCTTTCCTCTCTTTCCAAATCTCGTAACTCCTTTCCATGGAGCAACACGTAACAACACATGATCTCCTATATCGAATTCCACGTCCATTCAATGAAGATCATTATAACTCTTATGTCGATCTTGTGAGGTTTTTATACGTTGTTGGATCGTTTGAATCTTTTTCGTAGTCATACATACCAACTCCGGTCCCAACAACATTGCTTCAACCACCTCATCTCAGCATACTGGAGAATGACACTTTCTTTCATACAATGCCTCGAATGGAGCCATGCCAATGCTTGCTTGATAACTGTTGGTATGGGAAAACTCCACCAATGGTAAGAACTTGTCCCAACTTTGTGACGCCCCCTAAATTAGGTATACATCACCCATCTTGGGTCGTCAGATATATGGTACAAAATTCAAATACAACTTACTAATACAACTGTTGTGTACAATACGACAAAACATAACTATGAGTTTTAATACAATTATTGTCTACTAGAGATTATACAAACTCAAAAGGAGTCCTTGTAGACACTCAAAATTTTCTCAGATCATCGTTATTAACATTGCAGGAGGATGATTCATCTTTAAAAGAGAACCCCGAAAAGACAATCCAAATCTATCTGGGATACTACTAGGAAGTTCAAAGATCAACCCCGGATCATGATAACTGAGTAACGATTTCAACCTCGGATCTAACCCCGAGACCTGCCGATACAATACCGGAACACACACCGGAGAAGACCGATTAATCTCAGAGATAACCCCGAGGTATCTAGTCTCAGTCCCAACCATGGGAATAGCCACCAACCTTGGTGATAACCATAAGGAATGTAGTTTCGGAGATAACCCCGAAAATGCTTGTTTCAAATGCCACCAAACTTCAATCTCTAAGACTCACAATAAAATACACCGTGCAACCCGTAATAACATCGGGAAGACAGCACGCCTCAAAGATGACAATGAGGACCTTCAACAAATGCGTGATCCAATCTCGGCGAAGTCTCGATCAACGCGTCCTTATCGGCCCAATCCGAATAACTGCCGGTGAGGGGCAACATCGCCATCTCGTCCAACACGATGCCACGTCTCGTCTCTACGCAACAATGTCCCACAAGGCTAACCAATCCCGGTGACTATTATGCGGGGTAGCGGATGAAAGTTGAAGCTTGAAGACCGGAGGGCATCGTCCCATTTTTAAAGACTTCAGACAAACTCTAATCCCATGCCATCGTGACAACTCTCGACAACGGCGGTCCGAAATAGGTCCTGAATACCTCAAAACGGATGCCCGGATTGCACTTCTCAAAATTCGAGTGGACATTACAGTGCCTGAGTGCTCGTACTTTGAGACGACTTGACCTGACAGAACTGGGCTGACCCGACCCGCCTCTGGTACACCTGTGGCACCTTTTGCCTATAAATAAGAAGCTTGGGGTGCTGATTTCTAAGAGAAAAAAGATGGGAAACCCTGCATAATTTGCTCTGCACTTGCCATACAGTGTATTTTTTCACTTTCAAACACCTGTGAGCTCATATTTAGCCTCTTTTGTACCCACAAAAGCCCAGTGTTTACCCACTCTAAAGATATAGAAGCCCTTTTTATCTGTCAACTGTAAGCCTTCTCACACACTTTAAAGTCTTTCTCTTCATCTTTGCACACACCTTTCTACACATTGAGAGTCGTGTTGCTTGCTTTTGCCCGGACTTCGGTCTGTGGTTTCATTCCAGTCTGTATATATATATATATATATATATATATATATATATATATATATATATATATATATTGACTAACATTATCGAGTTATGCCTCGATTGAGCCTAGACTTCGGTCTGGAGCGTTTACTACTTTAATATATATATATATATACTTATATATATTATCTATCTGTCGGACTTTGTTCGATGAGCCTAGACTTCGGTCTGGAGCATTTATTTACTTTTATATATATATATATATACTTATATATATCAACTGTGTGTTAGACTTTGTTCGATGAGCCTAGACTTCGGTCTGGTGCGTTTATTCACTTTATATATATATATATACTTATATATATCAACTGTGTGTCGGACTTTGTTCGATGAGCCTGAACTTGATGCAGTGCGTTTACTCGCTTATATATATATATATATATATACTTATATATATGAACTGTGGTCGAACTATGTTCGATGAGCCTGAATTTTACATCCGGTGCGTTTATTGCTTTATATATATATATATATATATATATATATATATATATATATATATATATATATATTTATATTTATATTTATTTTGTCTGCTCGGAGTTCCTTTCGTGGCAGTTGATCGCTTCTGACTTTCTTTACATTTAAATCTGCTTGGAGTTTACTTTCGTGGCGATTAATCGTATTCTGACTTTATTTACATTACGTCACTTTGGAGTTTCCTTCGTGGCGATTGACCATATCTACATCTTTATTTACATTTTTGATCCCCCATGGAGGTGCTTCGTGGTTGGTGATCCTGTCTGTATATATATATTTACAGCTTTTATATATATACCTGCTTATTGCTTTTATACAAATTGCAATATTCTGTGCGCCTAGGAATCATGTGATCACTGATTCATCTCATTGGATCTAGATTCGGTTCCGTGATGGACATTTTCAGCTATAAGCAACTTGTAAATTATTCTGCGATGTCTGTATTTCCTCAGATGGTTTCCATACCCACGAGGAAGTCGGCATTATTTTTGGATGTATTATTTTTCATACGGATTCCTCGCATCCGTCAAATAAAATCAATTCAGCCGCTCGCTTAATAAAAATGGAAGTGTAAAAGGTCTCAATTCCTATTGAGCATCTGGGTTTGAAAAACCTCTTTTATAAAACATTATTGCCATATCTTGCTAAAAACTGAATTTTTACATAAATTCAAACCCTGTGTATATAGGTTCGAACGAGGCCTCGCACAACTTTCCTATAACAACACATTGACCCACACACACACACACATACACACACACACACACACTCAGATAATAGTTTGTTGAAAAGAGGCGGTCACCATGGTAACACGGATGTCGGGGGGTGCCTAACACCTTCCCCCCGCATAACCAAGTCCCCGGACCCTAAATGAATCTCGGTTTTGCCGACCTGTATATCAGTGTCACATCACTAGGTCAATGTGCAAACCTTTTCTCGGTTGTGTTGGTACAACCATTTAAAAAACCAACTGGCGACTCTTAGCAGTCCCATCGTCGACATTATACATGTCGGACCTTTTTCACTTGTTTTTTCAAACAAGTCTCACCTAAAATGAGAACACCAAAGAACAAGTAACGGAAAGGGACATAAAAAAATCTCGACGTCGATAAGTGGCGACTCTGCTGGGGACTCCAGTAAGAGGACTTAAGCCGCTACTACAATCTTTTCAAAACTGATTATATGCTTGTGTGTGGATGTTGCATTTACATTGGATGAATGTGTACGAATGCATGTCTTGTTTGAGCTTAGTGCTTCGCATCATATCTGCGGGTTAAGCAAACAGATTACAGATTTGGCTGTTCTATTAAAAGAATTACACCAGTTTACACAGGGTCAGAAAATACCCGTACATACTGAGCCCTCCACACAAGGAGGAATTTCGGTCATTACCATACTAGAGCCACAGTTGGATACGACCAACAAAATGCATGATGCTGCCCATTCCACTGGAGATCCATACAATGGTGACATCAAAAAGAAAGTCCTCCAAATGGAAGAGACCCTTCGCGCTATCAAAGGAATTGGAACACACGGGAGTGTTTCATATGCTGATCTATGTATTTTTCCCGGTGTTCAGTATCCAGAAAAATTTAAAACTTCGACTTTGAATAATACGACGGGTTGGGGATCCTTATACACATTTAAAAGTCTTTATTGAGAGGCGGGATCCTATGCGAGAGGATGAAAACTTCGAGAATGCAATTGTTCCAAAAGAGTCTAACTAGAAGCCTGTTAAGTGGTACACAAGATTAGACAACTCCAAAATCCATAGCATTTGGGAAGAGCTAGCACATACCTTCTTCACTCAATACGATTTTCAAACTCAAATGGCTCTGATCGGTGTCAGATTACCAAGATCAAGAAAGCAGATCTAACGAGTCTTTCAGAGAGTATGCTCAAAGGTGGAGACGCTTTGGTCGCCCAAGTTAGTCCCGCCACGTCGTAATCGAAATGGTCATGACATTCATAGACATCAAGAAGCTCCCATCTATGAGAGAGTTTTAGCCAAGATCAAGAAACCGTTTTACGAAATGGTTAAACATGGGAGATGGGTGAAATGGGGTTGAAGTCGAGGAAAGATTCAAGACCTAGCCGCACTCAAAGCTGTTGCTGATCACATCCAATCTGGAAATTATGGGAACAACCCCCAGAGGGTCCATAAAAAGAAAGAGGAAGTTGTTTCCCTGATACTATAAGGATAAAAAGGCAATCAAAGTATGCCCATTCAAAGGAGAAACTACACTCCCTTTCCAGAACAGTCTGCAAACCCTCCAGTACCAAAAGGTGGAGAAGTAAAACGCTATCGAGTGTTTACACCCTTAGGGGATACCCTCGAGAACATTCTTAATCTTCTGACAACACAGAAGAAAATTACGCATCTTCTTCCACCAGCTAGCCCTAATGGACGGGGTTTCAATGCTGCTAGGAAATGTGCTTACCACGCCAGGGCACCTGGACATGATACTCAAGATTGTTGGGCCTTGAAACACAAGATCCAGGACCTAATAGATAATGGGGAGATCTTAGTCACCAAACCCGATCAGCCTCACGTACAAGACAACCCTCTTCCTCAACACAAAGAAGAAGAGGTCAACATGATTAATTGGAGCAGTGGACTGAGTTCCAACTTCAGCTGTGATTCCCCCCAGACCATCAAAGACGGTGATGACAGATGGAATTATGCTAAGTTCGAGTTCACAATGGAATGAAAGATGAAAGCTCTCTGCAAACAAATTGAGCAATTAGTGGAACTGGTGACTTATCAGCATCAAGTGACTCTACAATTAATCAGCCAGGAGTATGCCAGTCTCCTACCAATCGTCATGAATATTCCCTCGTCACTTTCAGAAAATGAAATACTGGAAGACAAAGTGACGAAGAGAGCAAATGCCAAAGCCCGTCGGGATTTTGCCAACAAACGGGAATTCACCTATTTGGGCCAACCCATGGAGGAAATCCTTCACATGTTAATCAATGAAGGAAGGATCAGTTCCCTTCTACCTCTAATCAACCTCCGTTCAGGACGGTACAACTCTGATGGAGTATGTCAATACCACTCCCAATCTCGCAGTCATAGCATAGAAGAAGAATTGGGCGCCGCCACCTTATTCAAAAATCTAATCGACGGTGTGTATCTTGCGCTTGGCGGATAACGACAACGTGTTACGTGCAAGTGAGAATGCGAGCCCTACTAAGTGGAAGCGTGTGGTAGCGATTATATCTATTGAAGTTGAAGGATTAATACTTTTTCTCACAACATCGATAATTCATTTCAAAGGAGGAAGCAATCCTTTGAAAGTGGTAAGCTCGAGGCAATCAACTTGCCATGCGAGCACAATATCCTATTGTTAGCTTGTGCAAGGTTCCGTGGAATTATGGAGAAGGTGAAGGATCCACCTCACATACCACTTCGCAGAAGATGTCGAAGGAAAATCCATGTATCTTCCCCATCGGGTGATGAACCCTACCACCAAATCAAAGGGAAAATACCCATGGAGAAGATTAAAAAAAATTCCTCCGTATTTGTGGGTCATAATGAAGCCTCGGTGGTTTTAAGCTTGAAGGAAGCGCCACCATAAATATCAATTTTGGACTTGGTCACAACCTCTCCGAGAACCAATTAGGAAGGTCTTGTTAAAGGTTCTAGAAGAAGCCTATCTCCCGACATCAGTGGATACGAAAAAGTTTCAACACATGATTGATCACATTTTCAACAACAATGCGATATCCTTCACTGATGATGACATACCATCCGAAGGGACTGGTCATTGTAAGCCGTTACACATTGCGGTCTTGTCCTCCGGATATATGGTAGCAGGGGTCTTAATAGATGGAGGTTCCTCTCTAAATATCTGCCCATATGCCACCTTGGTGAAGATGAATATCAATCTCAACCAAATTTAGAGTAGCCATACTATCATCAAAGCTTTTGATGGAGCCCACCGTAACTCGGTTGGAGTAATTGAGCTGCCAATCAAAATTGGCCCTCATACATTCTGCGTATCCTTCCATGTGCTCAAGATAGATTCGGGATACAACCTGCTCTAGGGACGACCATGGTTCCATATGGCTGGGGCAGTCCCCTCTACTCTTCACCAACAATTGAAGTACATTATCAACAATAGCCTGTTCACGGTCAATGGTGAACTAGAGATTCCTTAGCACGGGGACATTCCGTTCATCAATGCCAATGCAGACGTAGAACCAGTCAGTTTTCATGCTTTGGAAATAAGCAACACCCAATACCATGCTATTAGCGCACCACTGCCCGAACCCCACATTTCTGCTGAGGTGATGTCAGCCACTCAAGAAATGATGTCGTTGGGTCATAAGCCAGGACAAGGGTTGGGTAAAGATAGCCAGGGTATCCAGTACCCCATTCGACTAACCAAGAAAGTTGGAACAGCTGGACTAGGCTATTCTGCCAGCACTAGTCACAGGAATCCTCATAATCATCAACAGATTCCTTCAGCTTCAACCATGTGGCGTTCGGCTTCGCCTTCAAACTCCGAGTCCGCACAACCTCCAGTAAAGGTGCCAGCCAATGTCATGGCCATGCTATTTCCTAAGCCAAAACCGGTGGAGGAAAAGAAAATCGTTATTCCAGATCCTGCAATCGAAGAAGAGGAGCGTAGAATCAAGGAAAACATTGTCCGAATAATGTCGGGCATGCGCATCATCGTCCATGATGAACATACCAGCAGATACACCCCAGATGATGATTGCCCTGACGTAATGGCAATCATTCGGGACAAGGAGGATGATGACAATCCCTCCATCACTGTGGTCCACCCGGACTTTACCCTTACTAATTGGAACAAAGATTCTTGCTTTGGTCGACGAGGGTAAAAGCGAAATTTTTTTACGCCTGTAGATACAATAATCGCTTACTTTTACATGACAAAGATAACGCTTATTTTATTTTAAGTTATATGCTAACACTGTGTATGATGAATGCATTTCATATATACTAAGTGAAAGCATATTTTGTCTCAGGACTCTAAATTTAGATGTGCCTGTATTTGCGGATACGATGCCTCTCCTACACAAGGATTGTACCTTTGATGTAGAGATGAATTTAGCCTTGATGGATCTCCAGGATGACATTGAGGTGCCTCCAGAAATTCAAGAATGGGTCAAAGACAAACCCAAACCTAACCTTGATCAAACCACTTCTTTCCATCTCGGAACCTTAGAAAGCCCTAAGTTAATCCAGATTGGTTCAAACCTTACCCCAAACCAACGAAATGACATGGTTACGCTATTAACACAATTCCATGATGTGTTTGCATGGTCTCATGAAGACATGGTAGGTTTTTTCGCTGACATTATCCTTCATCGCCTTCCCATTATAGAGGGATTTAAGCCAGTCAAGCAAAAGCTCAGGCGATTGAAACCTGAGTGGAGTTTAAAGGTGAAAGAAGAAATTGTGAAACAATTTCAAGCTGGCATCATCATGGTGTCTACATATCCTGAGTGAATATCCAACATTGTACCCGTGCCTAAACCTGGAGGGAAGGTGTGAGTTTGCGTGGATTACCGGGACTTGAAAAAGCTTGCTTAAAAGATAGATTTCCGTCTTTATTTATCCACATTCTCATTAACAATCTTTGTGCAATCGACATGTACTCCTTCTTTGATTTCTTTCATGGGTACCATTAGATCATGGTTGCCGAGGAAGATCGTGAGAAGACTGCTTTCATCACTCTTTGGGGAACTTTTTGCTATAGACAGTTGTCATTCGGCCTCATCAATGCCGGAGCTACCTATCAATGAGCTATGATGGCTCTTTTCCATGACTTAATGCATAAAGAGATTGAGATCTACATGGATGACATCATTATCAAGTCCCGGAAGGAGGATGACCATCTAGACCATCTCAAAAATTGTTCAATAGGTTGCGTAAGTACAACTTGAAGTTGAATCCAGCTAAGTGCGCCTTTGGCGTTAAGTCAGGCAAGTTGCTAGGATTTCTAGTCAGCCACAAAGGGATTGAGCTGGATCCTACAAAAATCCAAGCCATCACGGAAATGCCCATTCCTCAGACAGAAAAGGAAATACGGGGATTTTTGGGAAGGATCAACTTCATCAGCTGGTTTATCTCCCAACTCACAGCAACCTGTGAGCGAATCTTCAAGTTATTAAGGAAGAACTCCTCCATGAAATGGAATGATGAGTGCCAGAATGCCTTCCTAAAAATCAAGAAATATCTAGTCAAAGCTCCTGTCTTGGTACCACCTAGGAATGATGTTCCCCTGTTCATGTACCTGTCCATAAATGACAATGCCATGGGCTGTATGCTGGGACAGAAAGACGATAGAGGCCAAGAACGAGCTATCTATTACCTCAAAGAAAAGGTTGAGAGCTTGATGAACACAAGTACACTCTGATCGAGAAGACGTGTTATGCTTTAGCATGGGCTTCCATGAGGGTACATCATTACCTACATGGTCACACAACCCATCTCATATCCCGCGTGGATCCTCTCAAGTACGTGTTCAACAAACCCATGTTGAATTGCCGGCTGTCCAGATGGCAGTTGATCCTACAACAATTTGACATCGTATATGTGTCTCAAAAGTCTATCAAAGGTCAAGGAATCGCAGATCAACTGGGCGCCGCACCTTCAGGTGATTTCAAACCCTTGGAAACATATTTCCCCGATGAAGGAGTAATGACAGTACATCAACACCATCAGTACGATACGCGCCAATCATGGAGGATGTATTTTGATGGAGCTGTTAACATGGAAGGTTCTGGAGCTGGAGCAATTCTAATATCTAATACGGGGGAGCAGTATCCCGTTGCCGTCAAATTATAGTTTTTCAGCACCAATAATACGGCTGAGTATGAAGGCTGTGTCATGGGGCTAAAACTTTCCCATTCAATGAGCATCAATCGGTTAACTGTCCTTGGAGATTCGGAGTTGGTAATCGAATAATCCACCGAGTCTATCAAACCAAGGAACTACATTTCTTTGCCTTACTATGCTTGAGTTTTGAAGATGGCTTTGGAGTTCGAAGAAATCTCCTTTCTACACATTCCTCATAATAGGAATGATTTTGCGGACGCATTAACAACTTTGGCCTCCTTGATTCGCATATCAGACAAGGAACACTTGCCAAGCGTCATAATTTCCCTGAACAAGGCCCCAACCTATGGGAATTACGTTGGAAAAGTATCGGATGAGCTACCTCCCATCCAACCTCATTGGTATCAGCATATCAAGGAATATATGCGAGATGGATCTACACCCACTGAGGCGAGCCTGACTGAGAAAAGGCGGATTCATCGACTTGCTATGAAGTTCTACCTGAGTGGAGATGCGCTCTATAAAAGAGATGCAGGACTGGGTCTCCTCAGGTGTTTAGACAAAGATCAAGCCCAGGCTTATGGATGAAATCCATGGTGGAGTCTGTGGCCCCCTCCTTGTCAAGAAAGTCCTCAGGACGGGACATTACTGGTTATCTCTCAAAGCTGATTGCAACGACCACGTCAGAAGATGCTATCAGTGCTAGATTCATGGGAATGCTATACACGCCCCTCCACGGGAGCTCCACAATATGAGTTCGCCTTGGCCCTTCTCAATGTCAGGAATGGACGTTATTGGGCCCATTGAGCCTAAAGCTAGTAATGGTCATCGATTTATCTTCACCATGATCGACTACTTCACTAAGTGGGTAGAAGCAGCCTCCTTCCCCAGGGTCACTAAAGAAGTCATCATTACTTTCACCAGAAACAATGTCGTTTGTCGATATGGACAACCAGAGGTGATTGTGTCAGACAATGCCAAAAACCTCAACAACAAAATGATGGAGGAATTATGCAGTAGATTCCACATCAAACATCTTAACTCTGTCATCCATTGTTCGAAGATGAACGGTGCTGTTGAAGCGGCTAACAAAAATATCAAGAAGATTATGCAAAAGATGTCAGCCAACCACAAAGATTGGCCTAACCTATTGCCTCTGACTCTCTTAGCCTACAGGAACACAATGCGTACTTCAACTGGGGCAACCCCCTACGCTTTAACCTATGGGATGGAAGCAGTGCTCCCCATAGAAGTTGAGATGGAATCTCTCAGAGTGTTGATCGATGCTCAGCTGGATGAAAACCAATGGGTAAGACAGGTATCACCAATTGTCTCTGATAGACGAAAGGCGAACCGCGGCTAGCTTCCATGGTCAGCTATATCAGCAAAGGATCGCCAGATCCTACAACAAAAAAGTCTGGCTACGGCAATTTAAATAACATGACTTGGTTCTGAAGAAGATTCTTGACAATCAAGATCATGCCAAAGGAAAATTCGTTCCTAACTAGGAAGGCCCGTTTATTGTCAAATAAGTATTGACAGGAGGCGCTCTCAGATTACAAGAAATGGACGGCGATGAATTTCCACAACTCATCAACTTTCGAACCGTGAAAGCGGTATTATGTACAAGTAACCAAAGAAACACCCCCTGTGCATGCATCATCAGTCAGTCACCATCATTTCGGTTCTTTAACCCTTTACCACCTACAACTTTTTTACACTTTGCCCCTCAGGGAAACATACTCTTCAAGCTAGTAGCCTGGCTTTCTCCTTTGCGCTCATATAACTTAGGTCATCCCACCGCGGATTGAACCTCTTGCGTTCGCAGTTTGGCTACCCATACATAGGATCAAACTTCTCCCGCCTGCAGTTTATCCTCAACCTAGGATTAAACTTTCTCCTCCCCGTACTCTGACCTGTACATGGGATTACGCTTTTCTTCTCGCCCTGAGGGGCGAACTACATCGACCTGATCTCCTCTTCAATAGGAGTACGTAGGCAACCATTTCTTATGTCCCGGTCGCAATAAAACAAAAACAACAAAAACATTTCTACCCTCTTCTCCTTACAAAAACAAAAACAACCAAAAACATTCCTACACCCTATACAGCGTTGAACCTCTTACACCAGGTTCAAACTACGCAGACCTGATCTCCTCTTCAATAGGAGTACGTAGGCAGCCATTCATGGTGCGGTCTCACCTCCTACCAAAACACAAACCATTGTCAACGGGTGTTGGGATTCCCTTTCAATCCATTATATGTCATTCGGCTTCAGACCAAAGGGATGGAATTACCTGAACTCCTCCTAAACAGGAGATTCGGCGACCATCTAAGCTGCGGTCATACCTCGAAGAGCAATACTAAACCATAAGCAGTGGAATTAACTAGGCTTCTCCTAAATAGAAGTACTGGCGACCATCTGTGGTGCGGTCAATCTCAGAGAGGAAAGCCACACTCCTCTCCACATTTCCATTCAAAAATAAGGCCCAAGACACCAAAGATGGTAGGGATATACATAGATTGATGATCCATTCTGAACTATCCAGAGACAGCTCAATGTCCATCCACCAAGGAAGAATTTAGAATTCATCAAGATCACAAGCCTTGAAGCAGCAGGCAAAATATCAAGCAAATAGCAAGGCATATCTAAAAGGGAAGTGATCCAAAAATATATTTCCCTATCATATATAATGCTGTTTAATATATATACAATGAACTGTATACATGACAAAATGGCTAAGCTTAGTCTGCGTCAGAGTAAATACAAGCTCATCTGAATTAATCAGGTACATGCGAGCTAGCAAAACCAACATGGCATCCCTCGGATGAAGGAGGTAAAGTCGTAGTCTCTCGGATAAGAATATCCACACGACCTAACAGATCTGTAGCCATCTGCATGATGACCATATGCTCATCGATATAAGCGCTCATCTCTGCGATCATACCCGTGGTAAAGGACCTCGCTGCAATACTATCTATGACAGCCACATCCCGGGCAGATATAGCACTATCCCGCTCAACTATCATTACGTCTCTGTCTGACCTGGCCTCATCCTGCTCAACAACAGTGGCATCTCTACGAGCTAATGTCTCGTCTCTCTCTAATAGGGTGGCGTCCCTCACATCAAGAGCAGTCGACAACATAGATCGAATCTGGTCTCTCTCAAAGGTTATCAGATGAAGACTCTACTCTAAATACTATGCCGAGTGCTGGATCACAAAAGTACTGGTACTAGGAGAATCCAGAAGAAATGCTGGCAACCCAACAACGGTATCCTCCTCGATGTATGTATCAATGTCCTCTATAGGCTCTACATCGTCTAACTCAATCTTGAGATCGCAAATCTGCTGCGGTAGATAAAACCTCAAATCTCCATCCATGCGAGTACTCTGCGGAATAACCGGGGATTGGCGGAAAAAAATTTAGCTCACGCCGATCCCAAAGAAGCGATACACGAGATCGGTCCCTCCGAGAGGTATCGAGAAGTCAAGCGCTGATCTGCCGCCCCCTCAAAAGGATGAAAATCCTAGAACTGGTCAAACTGCGACATCACGGCCAATGGATGATAAGTCGTCACACCCCTAAAGCCAGCCAAAGGGAGGAAATCCATGTACGGAGCATGAGTAATAAAGCTGTATGGTGAGCAAAGCCCCGAGCACAGCAATATGCTAAAAGGATCTCGGATATCTGCCAAAAATGCGGACTAGGACTGAGCATCTATACACTCCGATGGATGAAAGGAATACGACATAGCCACCTCATGGGAGAAACAATACTCGTGCCGTCTAAAGGTACCAACTGGTCACAAGTGTGATATAAACCACACATACAACATCCCAAACTCTGTAAATCTGGAAGTGGCTCATGGTTTTTTCTAGAGAGAAACAAGTTGAAAGTGACTTGTGAAGGCAGGCTGCTGGGATTTATCATCGCTTTCGTCAAGAGCTCACTCTGGCCGCAGCAGAATGCACCTGCGGCTCCTCTATGTGAGCCTCACCCCTTTGGCTCGGTCCAGTTCAAGTTGAAACGGAGTTCTTACGGGCTAGAAAGGTCAAATCGGGAATAAAAATGCCACGTGATTGAGAAAAATAGCATACAATCCTGGTCTTCTCAGATGAGACTTTGAATCTATACATCACTCATTGGTAGTCGCCTGAACACAAGGTATACTCTGTCGATGACCTCAGTTGTCACAAATCACATACGGCAATACCTTATATAGGTCTGATGCCGCCGACTCCAGGTCGTTACCCTACGTGAGTCCCCGATGGGGGTTACAACGTGAGTCCCCGACGGTGGTTAAAATGTGAGTCCCCGACAGGGGTTACAATGTGAGTCCCCGACGGGGGTTACAACGTGAGTCCTCGACGGGGGTTACAACGTGAGTCCCCAACGGGGGTTACAACGTATATCTCTGGCTGGAGTAGCAATGTATGCTCAGCCGTTGACACACATATCAACGAAGGTCAAGCAACCTTGACATCATTTCAGCCGATAGCGTTTAAACCTGTCAGAGCTATAGAGCTGTTCGAGGTTCTCATATCCAGCTACTCATATTCCCTAGTGGATCCCCGGTGGGGGTCACAATGCAATGCTCTATTGATTTACACGTCCGGTCAATGTCAAGCAACCTCGACGATCTCCTCACTGTGTTTTCACC